>CM032758.1:1678545-2278545 GCA_019155195.1 Avicennia marina
CAACACAATTTTCACAAAGGTATGCATACTCCATCCATTCCTTTAAATATCGATCTTATTTGCCATTAATTTAATTTATCTTCTATGAGATTTCTGAATTCTGTTTTCATCAATTCTGTCCTCCTCTCACATTGAACTTTCAATATGCCCTCTGACCGCTAATTGAGGAAGTTTGAATGCAATTAAACATTAGAAAATAAATATATATAACTTTAGTGATGGACCAGCAAATGAATTATCTTCAAATCAGACATCACAATCTTGTACTTAGTATAATTGATATTCTATTTAGGAAATATATATTTTCACTCTCCTAACTCCAAATCTCTTATGATGAGAAAATTTGACAACACTTGAATGACTCCTTCATAGAAGATACAAAATTATTGTAATTTGAATAGAATTATGAATCAAACTTAATTATGCTTTTCTACACTGGATGCATCCATTTGTGTACATTGAGTTTTTCATGATGCAAGAAAGTGGAAAAAGAGATGACAAATACAAAAATACTAACTTTGATCACAGCATGTGTGTGTGCGTAACTATTAAAGAGCATTTCTTAATGATTCATGAAATGAAATGAATAAATACCTTTCTCTTAAGTTTCCATCGTGGCACTAACAATTTACATTAAGTTTTTCATAATAAAAGATAAGTGCCCAAAAAAATTTGAAAGAAATAATAGATGAACTAACTTTTATCATAGCAAACACACACACATATGTATAAGAGAGTTTCTTCAAGATTGATGAAACGAATAGAATAAAATACATTTCTTTTGGTGATATCCTATTTATTTCACTTTTATCACTATTCGATTTTGAACATTCATACAATGTCTGCAAGTATTTTCAAGAAGATATATTTTCTGAAATATTTTATGACATTTTCATGCATATCACAATACTGATAATCTATAAACAATTTTTAAAATTATTCAAATTTGTCCACATACCATAGAGACATAAATTGTAATTAAGCACATATATCAACCAAACCAACATTCAACATGACTTGACATTCTAAGAAAATTCTAATTTTCAAAGTATTTTGGAAATTCAAAAACCTAACGTTGGTAACGTAAGTGTTAAAAATCTTGAAAAAGAATTATACAATGTACAAAAGGGCTCAATGCCAATATAGTAGCTATAATCAATAAACTTTGCTTAGTAATAACCTGGTCATGAATTAATTTGTAATCTCTGTTCCGTTGATATAGCAGGTAATAAAATCCTGGACATGCAATATCCCACATTTAATATGCACACACACACACATACAGATATGGATAGATAGATGGAAATTTATTAAAAATTATAGAAAGCTTAATTAAAATTAAAATGAATATTACAAAAAATTCTTTCGGAATTTTTCAGAAGCAACAACATGGCTTTTGCAATTATTTTTACGTATACAGTGCTTCTATTAATTTGAAAATTAGATAAAGAAAATATTTTAAATTTGCATCAAACTACATTATTTATATCATTACAATATTATTTAAGTTATTAATTTTTTAAATTAATGTAATATTAGCTTCCACTTGCATGACATCAAACTATAAACTATCCATTAAGTGTGATCTTAAAGATTGATGAGATGAACTCAATAAGTACGTTACAATTGGTCAACCTTTTTATTTAACATTGTTTTATACATGATTTTGACCATTCACACCAAGTCATGCCAAGAACTTTTACAAAAATATTTTACTATCTTTTTTATCATGTCATAATGCTAAGTATCCACTAAAAATTTTCGAAATTGCCCAAATATGTCCAAATACAATTAGAACCAGAAATTGTAATCAAGGACATAAACAGCACGACCTGATATCCTAAGAGAATTCCAATTTTCTACATATCTAGGAAATTCAAAAAACCCAATGATTTTGAAATAAAAATGCACAATCTTGACAAAGAATTATACAATATGAAAGATGACTCAATGCTAATATATTAACTATAGTCCATGAAATATTGAATTAAGATAATAACCAAATTATGAATTAATTGTAATTTGATTCCTAGTTCTAGTCAACCTTAAAATTTCATAATAACTAGTTAGTGAAAAACTTGTAGTGACATTTAGAATATTGATTTTTTCAAAAAAAGTTATTACTATTAAACAAAGAAAGCTTGGTGACCATAGCCGGCAGAAAAATATGGGACATGTAATATTCCACATTTAATCCGTACAAAAATGATCGCAAAAATTCAGTTAATATCAAAAAGAAAGTATACAACTTTATAGAGGTATTGATGATTTACGGATGTAAAAAATTATTTGGAAGAAATAATATGTTTTTCCTTGTTATCAATTTTTATTTATTTATAAATTAGGTAAAAATTAATTGCATGAAATTATATTGCTTTATAGTATTGCATTATTTAATTTAAAATTAGTAAATTAGTATGATATTATTTTTTATTTGCATGATATCAAACTAGGGTTTATAAATAAGTTTGATTTCATCTTGAAGTTTTAAGATGAACATTATATATTTATTCTTACAGAGATCAATGAATCAATTATTACACGTAAAATATGTGTATTAAATATTTCAATTCAAAAGTACAAGTAAGGTCAATCTGTGTGAGAAACAGAAACATTTTTTAATCACTCATATATTTATATATTATATGAGTATGATATGATCTTTTTACTAATAGAGCCCAGTGTAATAATCACACATTAAAAAAATAAACGATCATGTTAATAAAATATAAAGAAACAAATTCTAATAATTATTATGGAAATTTGTTGCTGCATGAGCATGTTGAAAATGGCTGAAAATTAATATTAAAGTAATCAATTATACTAAAAAAAAATAAAGAAACTAAATTTTTTTTAAATATATTAATATCAAGTTCATAGCTGCGAAATGTAAATAAAAGAAAAATCAGGACATAAAATGCCCAACTTTATTTGATGTTTTAATACACATTTTTTAAATCACTTTGTGTACAGCATAACGTTGATGTTCATGACAACTATAACAATGAAAACAATAATCGAAAGGAAAGAAACATGCTAGGATAATTTTCTTAATTAAACCCAAAGTTAGTAATTGTTGCCTATTTTCATGATGAATGAGGAAATAGAAAAATCTTTTAACAACTTAAAAATTATAATTTCAAAGTTTTAGTAAATTTAAGACTCTGTCGTTCATGAATTTTGCCAAGGAAAGAAAAGTAATGGGACAAAAATAATGAAAATGGAAGAAACTAAATTCCCAAATTTGTTTCAATGGTTATAAGAATAACAAAGAAATTAAATTTAAGAGAATATTTTTCTTCGTTGCTTGCAATAAAATTTTTGATTGAGATAACAGATTAATTGAGATGAGAGATATAGAGGTAAAAATGTGAAAAATAAGCAATTCATGTACATTTGTTTTTTTCCTCACATTTAGTGAGAAAATTTGTAATAATAATAATAATATATGTTCCTTCATATATTTCTTTATTTGGTACTTGCTTGACTAACCAAACATTCAAAATGGTTTTCTATCTCTCTCCCTCTCTTTCCTTTTCCCAGCCAAAAATCCTTTTAAAATAAACAAACTGTAATAGTCTAGGAAAAATGGAACGTTGGTAAGAGGAAACGTGATTAATCGAGATAATGCAATTATTATTTGAGCTAATTATAGAGAAAAAAATTTTTGGAGACAAGATCTATATATATTCGTACTACTTCGATTTTTAAATTTTATGTATGGATATAATTACAGTAGGATTCTTTTAAGTACCATCATTTTGATTTCTAGTAAACTAGTATAAAAATTATTTAATTCTTTGAAACTGATTCAACATATTAGTGTTTTTCTATTAATACATAGCAAAGTCCATAATATAAATCTCATATATCATTAAAAAAGGTTGTGAAGTGCTTTTAAAAATAATGGGAACTCTAATGTTTCATTTCATTCATTTGCACGGTGATAAGAAAATTATTGAGTCATGAATATTGAGAAGTAATCCGCCTTTTAGCCTTTATAATTATAATTTAGAAATAATACACAACATTGTAAGGATCCAAACACATTTTAACGTGTTTCTCACGTTGACTCTTTGCTATTTATGAAATTAGAATTTTTTGTTTTACATAATGATTGATTATTGATATTTTTAAGATAATAATCTTTATGAAGACTTTGAGAATTCTATAAGAGGGTGATTGTTCTGATTAAGTTTATTTGGATGTGAATGAATGAATTATGAATTTTGGATGAAAGATGGATAAAGAATGATAGTACAGCTTAGCATATTAGTGGAAACCCGGCTTCCACAATTCTGACTTGTACCACAAACGGTGGATCCATATGAAAAAAAATAAAAAAAAAAACATATAAAGTAATTTTTGACAAACTCCAACTAGCTAATAGCTATTTTGGAGTATATATTATCTTCTCTGTACCATGGTATATTTTGTTACCATATTGTTGTTGTTTGAAGTACGAATCAGTGTGATGTCAAAATTTTGAGATTAAAATATTAAATTATATTGAATTTGCTGTATTTGCCAAAAACAATTCTGTAACATTTTGGTAAAATGCCCAACTATACAACATTTAGCATTAACTTCTAAACCAATAATTTTTATCATAAATTTAATTCAAAATTTTCTCTTAACAAGAAAAATGTTTTTAACTATCATATAGAAAGGATAGCATTAGCATCGGAAACTCAAGTTTTAGAGACAAAATTAAAATTGGCGAAATAATAAGCAAAAAAATAAAAAAAAATCGTTTCTACAATTTGGATTTAAAAATAAATTATTAATTATGTAATTTGCTTGATTTTTGATAATTTTCATTATGTGTGTGTGTGTACATAATAAGTTTAATTATATTATCTTACAAATTGAGCAAAGATATTGTGACAAACCTTGATCATTTTCAAAAATGAAAATAAATTTATACAAATGTAAAATGCAAGCTAACAAAAATTTTGTTATCCATTTTGTCTCCAAGAGAATTCGAAAACGTTTGTGATAAAGTTTATGTTTTAATTTTAATTTCAAAATACTAAAAGTGTATTGCATTTTATAATAATTATCAATTTATTATACATTAGTTGAGTTGAAGAGGACAGATTTGGTGTAGCCTGTTAATTGATAATTAGGGGCATTTTGCAGCCAAAAGATACGCACACGTCTTGTCGTATTAGCACGGTTTTGACTGTTGAGTGGAGTACAGTTTGCATTTAAACCCTCGCGTTTTGTGGTTAAACTTTCGTTATTAAATTAAGGGTTAAATAAATATTACCTCCACAGCTATGTGACATATCTCATTCAACATTCTAAATTAATAAATGGAACATTTATCCTTTGGAATTAATTGCATGAATGAATTGACGTAATATATAATTATTCTTTTTTCAAAGTATTTTGATTATTTTGCACCTTGAATTCAGTTTTAAGTTATTTTTTACTTAAAAAAATATTATTTTAAAGAATACAACAAAAGAAACTAACTCCTCTCGCGATTCATTTTTTGAAACTTAAGTACTAAGTGTATAATAAATACAAAAAAATATTACGGATAAATAGTTATTTGACTGATTAAGAAGTTATTACTTTTTGATTAACGGATATTTCTGACTCTTTCAAGTATGAATTTATATATAACTAAATCAACTTAAATTTGGATATGTGCGTGTGTATCTGCAACATGTTTTTTCAAAAATGTTGAGTAAATCTATAATTAAACAAATCTTAAACTCTTTCAAATGAAAATGAATAAATGTATTACTGCTCAAATAATTTTTTTTGAAGTGTACCTTTGAAGGTTATAGAATCGTTATTCATCTTTATCAATATAGTGTAAATCCATTATGTGATTTTATATTGTATAAAAATATTTAAAATAAAATAATGATGAGATATCAAAAGAATTTAAAAATTGGTAAATTTTGATAAAAACATAAAAAATATATATTATAAGTTGGATGAGAAGTGAGTAAATAATAGGAAAAATAAAAGTATTCAATATAAGGGTAAATTCACTTTATACAATCAAAAATTTTATTAAAATAATAATATAGTATAGATTTAATATAATCCAAATATATTCCACTTTTCTTTGTTTTTTTTTTCCTTTTTTTTTCATATGCTCCTTTTTCTCCCCAAATTTCTGTTGCATATATATCATACTGTTATTGAGTTAAATCTTCAAATGATTACTAATTACCACAATATACTACATGAACTATACTAACGAACTTTCTTGCATAATTTGAAAGAAAAAAGTAGTATCATTATATTTAATATTCCCAAGCATAAAGTTATGGGTTCATTATCTATTCCCCTTTCAAATATTGACATAGGAAAAAAAAATAGACCAGAAAGAGAAAAAAGAAAGTTAGTGTACTTTAATTCAAGTTATTTTAAATCTTTATATTATGAAATTTTTACTGTTATTATACTTAATTTTTTTGGGGGGAGGGGGATTGTAAACAATTAATATGTCAAGGGCGGAGTAAAAGTCCTTTTAATTATTAAGATACATACTTTATCTTTTGTGATACATCAATTTTAGAGATAATAAATAAAGTATGTGAATTAAAATTTTACAATAAAATTGCTCAATTTTAAATTTGATTTAATAGTTCTTAGATATAAATATCAATGATTATATAATGAAAAGCCAGAGATATGAGCTAATATTCTAATAAATTTGTCATATTATGATGGACCCATTTTAGATTTAATTTTCAAAAGTTCATAATTTTATTTCACCTTATTATAGAGCTACATTATTGAATGATTCCCATTAGACTGAATACAAATCAACTAAATAATACAACGTTATAATTACTAAAGAAAAATAATTACTAAATTGATTTGCTGATAAAAGAAGAGCTACTACAATCGAAAGGAAATCAAATAATTTTGGACAAGGACTAGAATGGAAATTTCTACTTGGCAATTATTGATGAGATTAAATGCAAACGACCAAAAAAGAAAGGTAAATTGTATTCCAAATGAGATATAAATATTAAGGGATGCCTTTTTTTCAGAACCCTCAAAGTGCGATCCAGCTCGACTAGGGGAAGACTTTGAAGTCTTCCACCACCAATCATTCGGTGAAAAATAGAATCGACAATTTCAAGTTGATGCCCCACGGCCCCCACCACTTTGTCTTTTATTTGTTTTTTTCTAGAAAATCATTGAAGCAATATACCATCAATCATGTGCATCGATAATGTTTAGGAATTGATGTCACCTCACTCAAATTGGAGTTGCAATACGGCACTACACGTGATACAGTTAATTCAACAAACATCAAAATTCAAATATCAAAATATCTAAACTATAAAGCTGTGCTTGTTATATAAGATAGGTCCATTACATTATTATAGTAAAAAATAAAATAAAATAATCTTATGACATCATTTATTCTCATTTGATTAGAAGCTCTAGCTAAACTGTAATAATTCTTGCTTCCTCTCAATGTTTTATTAGTCCAAAATATGCTCGTTCTCACTTGTATCTTTCACAAAAGGAATATTTAAAAACATGAGTGGCAATTCGCCCCAGTAGGAGATGTTTTTTTTTTTTTTTTGAGATATAAACATAATAAAAAGATTGATAAAATTATATTTATTGAAAAGCCATATGAAAAGTCAAAAAGTGAAAGAAGAAAGTTACTGTACTTTAATTCAGTTCGTTTTAAATCTTTTCATTGAAATAAATAAAAATATTTGGTATACACTATCTATTCTTATACTTAATTTTTTTTATTGGATAATAAACAATTAATATGTCAAGGATGGACTAAAAGTCCTTTTAATTATTAAGATGCATACTTTAGGAGTGGAAGAAAGCATGCAGAAGCCTTTAATTTCTATCTTTTAATTATGGTCATTTTGTTTTCCTTACTTTATTGTATTTTGGTAATAAGACGATGTAACTTTTAAAATATTCGTATTTATAAGACAGCAACTGTCTAAACAAAAATTAAATTGGCAGAAAAGTGTATTCTAAATGTGACATTTTTAAAAATTAATAATATTTATCTGTGCCAATCATATATTAAAGTCCCAAAATTCTAAAATCTCTATAATCAATGGACAAAAAATACAATTTTCTCTATTATGATATAATTAAATATTGTAGAAGATTAGAAGCTACTTAATGTGAACTTCAAAAGGTGGATAAGTATTGAAAAATATATTTTTTAGTAATTAAAATTTTTGTGATATATAAAGTATTCAAACAATGGATTCTTTGTTTTTTAGTTCTTTTCTATATATTATTAATACCAAAAGAAAATTTTTAAATTCACAATTCAGTTCAACATTTTTTTTCTTTGAGGACAAATTTTTGTAGAACACATGTGCTACTTTAACATATATTATTTAGAATAGTTATATTAATGAAAGTTCTTGAGGAACTCTTTCGTCACATTGCGAATATCACTTATTTTCTTATTCTTTTTGTGACAAAACTTTTACCAGTTTAATAATATATATAATTTTAAAATAAAAAATATGATTAGAATATTAATTACAAGAAATGTATTACCTAGTAGTAAATAGACAAGTTATATTTATTAACGTTAATGTATAAATTAAGCAACAGAAGTGATCTCAATAGAACTAATATTCTTAAAAACAAAATTAATGAGTTCATTATCAAAACACTTCATTTTAACTATAGAATGAAATTTAAAAAAGTAATGGAAAGAAAGAAAAAAATGGAGAAAATTAAAACATTTAACTCCAATGTATTATGCAAAAAAATGAATATAAAATTCAACACAACTTGTAGGAAAATATTTTGTCTAGACATGTAATGTTTCAAAATTTAATAGAGTGTTAATATTTTCACATATATATGTATATATGTATGTATGTATATACGCATGTATATAATTTTAACATAAATTATCTCGTGAGAGAGATGTATTTATAATTTCATTAAAGAGATGGTATAATCAGTAGTTACACTAATTTGTAGATAAATGAACATTAAAATTTAATATGCTCTTATACTTACCATTTTTTTGGATATAAACAATTATTATGCTAGGATGGACCAAGAGTGTTTTTAATTGAGATATATACTTTCAATTTTTGTGTTGTGTCAATATTAGTGATAACTAATAATAAATAAAAAAACAGTTATAAATCTAAATTTTACAATAAAATTATGAGCTAGTTCAGATCTAATTTTACAGTTTGTAGACACAGGTATTCCCAGATGATATCATCTTGCAGGATAATTCTTGTCTTAGCTCATCAAGAACGAGTGGTGGGAAGAATTTGAAGTCTTCTACCCCTAATCAAAGGGAATTAATAATTTTTATTAAAGTTGACGTCTCTTTTTAATTTTTGGCTGGTTCCTTGGAAAGTTTCATTGAGCACAGTGTCTTGCACCACGAATTCAATAATTTTGGGAAACCTACCTTATTATTTTTGGCTGATATCTAAAAAATTTTAATGAAGACAATGTCATCTACTAAGAATTCATTAATATTGAAAACCGAGGCTGTATAAACTTTGAAATATTGTTTGTTTATTTCTCGCCATCATCAGCTTATGGAGAATGAATGCGGGAGTACTTCAAAAGTCTTTCCACCACCAATGTGAAAAGGAGAAAAAAAATAAAAAGGAAAGAAAAGCAATAATTTCTACTAAAGTTGATGATGGCCTACCACTCTATTTTTTGTTTGGTTCCTGAAAAATTAATAACGACATTATGTAATTTTTTTACATCTACTTATTGTGAATTTATTTTCTTTAATTGTGTAAATTTGCGCGCCCCCCCCCCCCCCCCCCCCCCCCCCCAATCTTGAATTCAAAAGTCTTTCCACCACCAGTGTGAAAAGGAGAAAAAAATAAAAAGGAAAGAAAAGCAATAATTTCTACTAAAGTTGATGATGGCCTACCACTCTATTTTTTGTTTGGTTCCTGAAAAATTAATAATGACATTATGTAATTTTTTTATATCTACTTATTGTGAATTTATTTTCTTTAATTGTGTAAATTTGCGCGCCCCCCCATCTTGAATATTCTATTTTCCTCTAATTTATCATGTATAAATCTGAATATGAACCTGCTTCCATGTTTGTAAACTTCCCCTTCTTTCGAGTTTATATTTGTAGTGATTTACTGCAATTAGTTTATCTTTGTATATATTTTTAGAAACATGTATAAAAATAAAAAAGATAAAAATAAAATTTAAAAAATATAATAATTAAAGTTTTTGAATAAACAAATGAAAACAACTATATCTATAGTTATTTGCTGGGCAATGAAAAAAATATTATAGTTATGATAACGTAGACTGCGCCAATCACAAGACCCACGTTCAAAATGATGCTGCCGACATGGACGGCCCCAAAATTGAAGACTATTATTTGGTCGGTTCCAAAAAGGTTGTTGGAATGTTGACGGATTAACTATTGCTTTGTGTATAATTATAAAACAATATCTAAATTGAAACCTATACTCCATATGACACATAATATCTAGATTCATATTCAAATTAATTGAAATTAGAATTATAAATATTAATACTTGTGAATATTTATGTCCTATATCTATAAATTGATACCATGAGTTTTTTAATGATGTGATATTAATTTTATTTTCTAATTTCAATATTTAAAAATATAATTATGAATATTTAGAAAAAGTTTCATAAGTGTTCATATGTAAACATGCTTAAATTTTTTTTATTTGCAATTTACATTTTATTTAAGATGATTTTTTGTGTATTTTAAAAATCAATACTTCATTTAATATTTGGTAAAATTTGATTGTTAGGAACAAAATAAAATATTAATTTAAATTAATATGATTTTTTTACCAAAAATTAAATTGAACAAAATATTTCTCATAAATATAGCAATAGTCATGAATAAACCATTTTGCTCATCTTAGTATTTTAATTATATGTATATATTATAAAATTTTCACATATAATCTAAAAAATAACTTTAAATTGAGCGTGTTTCCCATTTTTTTTAAGTAGTAGTGCTTTTGTCTTCTTGTGTTTTGTCCATTATGTAGCGTGAAAGAGGAGCGGTTGTCATGTCTGCTAGAATTGTTGATGAATTTAATAAGGAATTGACGGAACCGTGAGAAATCGAACGGACAAATAATCTAATGCAAAATTGACAGATTATGCAGTGAAATCCATTTTTAACTCTAAAAATACCCTTTTTTACTTTTTCTTTTTTTAAATTCACATTATCAAATATATTAGTTAATAAAATTTTTATAGAAAATTCAAATTCAAAATTTTTTTATCTCATATATATAACTAATTAATTATTTTTCAATTATTACACATATTTATAATTAAATCCATATCTATATACATCACATTTATTTTATTTATACATTATAATATAATAATTATTCCTATATATTATTATATTATTTAATTTTCTTTTTATATTATATGTATTTTTAAAAAATTATATTATTTATTTTATCATAATATTATTTTTAAATATACTGTTCACCTAGACACAACTTTAGTCATCAAACAATATACCCAACAAAAACCTATAGGCCCACGTCAAACACTAACTTTCAAATACTTGTTAGTCCAACTAAAGTGTTTTCCACGAAGGACCAGAGGACACACAATTCTTCGGCAAAACATGCACAAATATGTGTACATACATACACAAACATGTATATATGTTTGTGTTTTGTATATGTCAATGAAAAATCAAAATAATTTTTTCTCCAAATAAGAATAACATATGAGGTCATATTAATCTTTTGGAAAACGAGTTACCTTAGTATATGAAGATTAATTTTTGAGGGACAACACGAAACACATTTATATTTTTCACTAATATTTTACGATAAAATATAATAAATTTTTATAATGAGGTTGATTTTATCGGGATGATATTTGATAATTCAACCTAATTACTATATCTAGTGATTGTAATAGTGATATAAATTATAATAAATATAGCGAATATAAAAAAATAAAAATGTAAATATGATCAATATTTATCTAATTGAACTATAAATTTATGAGTAAAACTTCAAAATTATCCAATAAGTTTAATATTGTATTGAGTAAAGTAGGGTATGAATATTATGCTATGAGTATTTATGAATATGAATATCTAAGAGTATTTCAACACAAATTGTAATTATAAAGAAAAAAGAAAGAAAAACCGTAAATTGATTTGTGAAGACTACAAAAACCACCACTCTATACAGTACGTGAGACAACGTTAGAATAGGGAGTGAACGGAATTTGCTCGTTTGAAAATTATGGATGAGACCAAATTACAAATTAAAAAGTGACATTGGATTCCACTGAGTCATAATTGAGGGATCTATCCAGCTCATAAAGAGGGCCCACGACCTGTGAATGTCCTTCTTCCACGTCTCTTTCCCAGAAGGAAGCAAATAGTGTGGTCTATAGTAGACGCCCCACCTCACTAGTCATGCTTGTCTGCTTCTTGGAAAATCACTGGACAGTGTACTCAATCAATCACCATTACAATAATGTTAAGAGAAAGAATTGGTAGTGTAAAAACATATGTCAGTTATTGTTTCTTGAATATCTTGGCCATCATCAGATCACTTGAGATTTAAATTTGAAAGCATCTCCTCTATATGTAATCAACACTACAGTTGGTAATATTGATATTCCGCCATTGATATCACAGCAGCAAACGAGCATCAGTAAGCTGCAAGTATCAACAAAATCTCGTTGTTATTAGCAATTCCTCCATCTTCACTCTGCTGTGTGTAGCTTTGTCTTGAATATTACATTGTTCTCTCATCATCTGCACATACAAAGGTATTTGTTAACAGATCCAATATATAGCTTTCATTGGTGTATTTAATCCTCAATTTGCTTCTACTTTGTCTGTTTTCACTGCAGTTGGTTACTTTGCCCTTTGTAGATATCTCTTCTTCTTCTTCTTTTGGTTTCTTGGGCGCTTTTAACGATATAGTTCTTAAAGGATATTAAAACCAGATAATTATCATAAGTTTAGCAAATGATGTTAACTCTGGGCGCCTTGAACCACACGTTGACAAAGTTCAACTAATCTAAACTTATACGAATTTGAAATACACAGTTTCACATTAAATAGAGAATGGAGTTGACCCAAAGTGTATTTTCCCCAGAAATTGCCAATGGATTCTACGGGTTAACTAAGGATACTAATATCGGGGTGCAAGTCAAATGAAGCTAAACTATGAGCCATGCGAAGCGGTTCAATTACAATTCGACTTGAGCATGAGCAATGTTGAGTTCAAGCTTCTACACTAGTTGAGTTCAAGCTCAATTCTCTTTGTTTAAAAGATCTTGAGAGATAATTTTTTTAAAAATATTATATAATTAATATGCAAGCAATATATTTAAATGTATATTTTGAAAATTTTAAGTGAAACTTTGAATGTTACAAACACAAATTTGCATCTTTTAGTGACGCATCTGTGTATAGTAATTTTCATTTTTAAATATATATGATATAAATAATTTGATTTGAATATATATATTTCAAAATTTTCATGTTGGTAGATGTATATTTTTTATTTTAAATTTGAATTTCTAAGAAAATTTTAGAATTTCAAAAAATTTTGATCCTAAATTTAGAATAAAATCGCCCAAGAATAATAAAAATTAATAAAATATAAAATATTTTAAGAAAAACTGCAGAAATCTCACATATTGATTGTTGGTCCTTTGCCAGTTGAAACTGGAAGCTCACCTCCTACACTGAAGTCGATGGTAAATTAAGTATGTCTTCTCCATTTGTGGCATCATTCTTGGATTTCTGAGCAGTTGATTGAGCACTTGAAAGAAGCATATCTATACAGGTTGCATACCTATCTTGACTCCTTTTTTTAACAAATATCAACATTAATACTTAACTACTACTCCCCGTAGTTTCTCTAAATGCTTTTGTTTTAAATATCGCATCCTCGTCCCATAATCTACATATATGCTCTGAGAGGTACTGTCAAAGTGTAAAGTTTTCAGGTGCTTTATCCTCTTCTTCATGCTTCCATGTCAATGGTCTTAAGTTTGTGTTTATGTTTTCTCAAAATTCATTGCAAGTTAGTAACATCTTGATCTTTTAACTCATTAGCTTTTAAATAAAAAGAAAATAAAAATAGGTAATATCCAAATAAGTGCAGGTAATGTTAAATAATATTGAAACAAATCATTCAATTCAGATATCAAGTCAAAGAGCACAACAAATTGGGGAAGCTTAAAATTGCTATTTAAACTAAAACGTGTCGAGGCGCTTTCACTTGTACACTTTTTGTAACATATTCAAAATGAATCCATTTGCAAAAAGAAAATGTGTTGCACTTCCCATTTTTACTTTGGTTTTTCTTCTTCATTGTTTTGACGAAGGGAACAATGACTAGACACTGTATTAGATTATTATTTAGCAATTCTTTTCTCTCGTGCATATATGAGCACCTAAAATTCAAAGTATATATTATTACCGCACTTAAACATTTACTTACATCATATAAATATTTCAGAATATATTTTGATCTTTCTCAGATAAATATTTCAATTTATACTGTATATGTGATTTATTTTATAATTTTTAATTTAGAAAAACTTCGACAATTAAATATGCATAATTATCAAATATTATATAATTTAATTTTTACAATGAAATATAAAATTATGTTAATAGGAAAAGCGGAAATGAATGACACCAAGTGAAAAAAAAGGGATAGAACAAGAGTCCTATATTGAAATATAACAATATTATGTTTCTGATAATTTTACTAATAAAATTAAATTATTTAAAATTAAAGAATTTAATTTACTCGTTTAATATGTTAGATTAAATATAAATTAGCCCATAAGTTTTTAGAAAAAAATAATATAACTCAAATATTCCGAGTCCAAATTGACTATTGGACGTTAACGAAACCGTCTTGTCATATAATATAAAAAGACAAGTTCGCTGGAGTGCATGTTTCTTTCTAAATATAAATTATTTTATTTCTTTTGACATAAATTTTGTTATTTAAATTCAGTAAGTTAAGATACACACACATTTAAATTTTTAAATGTCAATATAACAGAAGGCACGAACATAGCATTAGCTCAAATATTTCCAATCATAAACATATTTAAATGTTGCATAATTGATGAAACATGTTAAGATTGAATATTTACATTAGGTTTATTCATATAAGCTACTTAGAGACTTTTTAATTCGTTCTAAAAAAATTATTAATTGGGCTGGGCAGGTCCGAGTATGGGTGTGATAGTATTTTCCGTTGACATTGATTGGTTAGTTGGGACTAGTAAACCGGCTCCACGTAGAATGATAGTTGTCTCAACCGAAGACACAAGACTCAACCCACGATTCGTGATTATAATTAATTTCAATATTTAACCCAAATATAGGTGTCAGAAACATTCTTAATCGTTTGGATTGGAACGTGAATTACGCGCTTTGGACGCCCACTCCTCTTTCAACCTCTCATTGCAGCAATTTGAGTAGATGTGGTTCCTGACGTTCAAATGTGAAGTTAAGGATTCAATTAACCACCCACTATTTATTTGATGTGTGAGTTAGATGTTAAAAAAAATGTAAAAACAAAAAATTCAATACAATAATTCTATCTGTGCTCTATCCACATTTGCCCATGATGTGATACTGCGCTAATTTTGAATGGTCAATACTCTCTTGTAATAGGGTTTGTTTCATGTATCTGCAGTTGGTTTAAAATGTCATAAAACTTGTGTTGATTCACATGATTCTGGGAGATGACTTAAAATCAATAGAAACAACTTCAGACAGTTATTGATCTCTTGTTTCTTTAAAAGCATTTAGCACAACTTTGAATATTTCACAATTATTATAATGAATTTTAGTTATTATAAGTCATTTAAAGTTCTTACCTCCAAATCGTTTCACACTCATTGTTTGTTAGCAAGGTAGGGAGGGTTAATTTAGTTGAGGTGTAGAGAGACGGACGTGGGAATAATTTTGTAAAGTTGTAATGGATGGAATTATTCCAGTTCTTATTATATATAATTGGAAGATTATATAATTGTTTTTCTTTGTTTTGTTTTGTTTTGTTTAATAAAATATTTTTTGGATATCCCGGTTTTTGTAAATTATCATCTTTATTTCTAATTATTTTACTAACAAGTTCTTATATATTCAAGATTTTTTTTTGTTGACACAAAGTAGTACAAAATTTTTACATACAAAAAATAACATTTATACAAGCTATAAAATAAGAAATTCAGAAGTAAAACAAAAAACTCAATTCATAAATTCTACTGTAAGGAAACCAGTACTAATAATGCAGTCCAAAAACAATAATTCCTGAAAATATTAGTATTGAAGTAATGTTTTAAATTTTTTAAGGAACAATTTTTGAAATTGAATAATTGTTTTATTATTGGAAGATAAAGACAATGTTAAAAAGGTTTCTTGAATTGGTAGTGTAAAAGGATATATGCCAGGTACTGTTCCATGAATATCTTAGCCATAATGAGATCACTTGAGATTTGAAACTGAAACCACCTCCCCTATATGTTGTCCACCCTGTAGTTGGTATTAGTAATATTCAGCCATTGATTTCACGGCTGCCAACCAGCACCAATAAGCCGTTAAGTATCAACAAAATCTGACCTTTATTAGCAATTCCTCCAACTTCACTCTGCCATACCTATCTTTGTCTAGAAAATTACGTTCTTCTCTCATCATCTTTACATATGGGAGTAAGAATTAACAAATTTAATAGTTTTCATGTGTATGAACTCAATTCTCCACTTGCTTCTCCTTTTGTCTGGATTCTCTACAATTAGATACTTTACCCATGGCAGATATCTCATTTATTTTCTTTTTGTTTCTTCGACACTTTTAACAACGTAATTCTTACTCATTCTAAGGATAATAGAACTCTATAGATAATATGATAAGTGAGGTAAATGTCAACTCTTTTTTTTCAATATTATGTATGCCTTGTAAGCGTGTACATTTACAGCAATTTGAACCACGTGTTAATAAAGTTCAAATCTTACAGAAATTTGAAGTATATATTGACACAGTTCCATAGCAAATAGAGAAAATGGAACTGACCCAAGCTGCATTTCCAAAAATTGCAAATGGATTCTAATTGTTTACTAAGAATATATAACCTAATGGTGCAAGTCGAATCCAGCTGAACTTTGAGCAAAGCCAATTAGTTCAATTACAATTCAACTTGAGCATGAGCGATGATTAGTTTAAGCTCCTATTTAGTTCAAGCACAATTCTCTTTATTAGAAAGTGCTCAAGAGATTTATCTTTATTTTTTAAATTTTATATAATTAATATATATATATATAACTCTCTCAATTTGCAACAATATATTTAAATATTATAAATAATATATTAATTTATATTAATTATTATATCTATTATTTATTTATATGTATATTTATTTCCGTTTGATTTTGATATATATTTTGAAAATTTTAAATTATGAACCTTTTATAATAAATTGAGAATATCCAAATTTTTGGTTTTTAATTTTAAGGAAACTCATGGAAGTGCATAAAATAAATGTAATATTTAAATGAAAATTCTAGTGTTACAAACACAATTTCGCATCTTTTAGTAATATTTTTGTGTGTAGAAATTTCCATTTATAAATAGAGGAGATATTAATATTTGATTTGAATATATATATATATATATTTATATATATATATATATTCAGACTTTTACTTTTTCACATTCTCATAAAATGTTTGGGAAATTTCATAAATTCTAATTTCAATTTTAGAATTTTTTTAAGAACATAAAATGATAAAGGAATTTAGAAGAAACTTTGAATTATATAAACTGATATAACTATACATCTTTCAGCATTATGAATATAGTAATTATTATAAACAAATTAAATGTTATTGGTGATGTATATTTTTAATTCTAAATTTGTATTTTTAATAAAGATTGAGAAAATATTAAAGAATAATAAAAAAATTAAACATAATATTGGATATTCTATGAGAAGCTGCAAAATCTCACATATTGTTTGTTGGTTCTTTGCCATCATATCCAATCACTTGTAGAAGTCTCATTTAAATTTAATATTCTACTAAAAATTTGAACATCTCAAAATTTATCATAGTCTCTTAGTCAACTTAAAACTCTATTACAATAATTATTGTCACAATAATTATGATGATGTCAATAAATTTGTCAATTAATTTATAGTTAAGAATATCCTTTTTGGGCATATTTGTGGAACAATCAATTCAAGTTCTCAACAAGCAGCAAAATCGGCAATAACATTCCAACATCTCAACAAGTAATAAAACTCTCCCTTTATGTTTGACAATCATAATCTCCCTCTCTCTTTGAAACTTTTATCTTCTTTTGTGTCATACAGTTTTCAAAAGACAAGCAAATGTAAAAAGGATACCAAACATACCTTATGGATGAGTATTACCATAGAAAAGTATAACAGCACTACAAATACTGACTATAGAATGTGTATGCATGGTCATATATAGTGTTGTAACATTGTACTTTTGCTTATCTTCCATTTCAACAAAGTTTTCAATCATAATCTAATCTAAACAAATTTTGAGTTATAGGTAGGTCCTTGTTGCAATGTTTGACAATCAAAATTTTAGTTGCTTTCTCTCAAATATGGCTCTTTTGACATTTTTCAAAATCCATTTGCTTTGCATGAATAGCTTTTGTAGTTTAGAAGTTTACTTTTATTATCAACAAGCCATGTGTCCCTTAAGTAGTCTTTTGGAGGTGTATGAGTTATAAGACATTTAGGGTCTGATTTTTTACTTAGACCTGCTTTACGTGACTTCTTTTACCTTTAATATTGTAGCATTAGGTACAATATTATTACCTCTCAGCATGTGACCAAGCAAACCAAAATCCTTCCCAACTTGATGACTTGTTTTGTTGCAATAGGTAAATAATTCCTTCAACCTTCTTTTCCTTTTCTTCCTTGAATTTTTCTTAACAGATGCTGGGTCAATCATTGGTGGAGTAGTTTCTTTACAAATTTTATTTTTTTTGATTGTTGCGTACAGCTTCCTCTAGTCTCCTAATAGCCTAAGCTTGTTCTATCTTTTGCAACATTTCCCGTAAATAATGTCACCCCCCAAACCTGGGCACACAACATGATAGTGCTTCTAAATCTTTTAATTGATGATACCAAAGCCTAAATCATCAGGACATCTAATCCAAACTAGAATTCATAATCTATATAGTACTAATAAGTTTGATACATGCATAATCACAACAATTTTCCAAACGTACTTTTCTTGCAGTTGAAATTTGAATACATTGTTCTGAAAGTTTATAAAATATTGAATGTGTTACTATCATCTCCCCGTGAAATTCTCAGCAGCCTCGTCATTTGAAAATTTTAAATTCATTCTTTATGAGCGAAAGGCCGCCCAATAAGGGAATATTTGTTTTTATGGAATGTGAACAAGATGAAAAACACTTTAACATATCATTAAAATAATCTTTTGTTTATAAAACATTTTTAGTATTTATGTCATGTCAAACTATTTTTTTTTTTTTTTTGTCTTGTATCGTTTTGCTCATAGTTCCTACATTTCATGTATCAATCTACTAATCAAAACTTTAGTATGTAACCCTAACTAAGAAGAGTCACATACAACCAAAATGGCTATTAAACTGAAATGATTATCTCAATTTATAACCTCGATTGAAAGGATCTTTTGATTCTCAATTTTAACCCTCATTGAGTGGGTCACGTTTCTCAATTTTTAACACCAATTGAGAGGGTCACATTCAACCAAACGGCAATGTCCAATTGAAACTGTTGTCTTACTTTATAGTTCCAATTGAAAAGGTCAGCTTGATTTAGATTGAAGTGCCTAAAACTTTTACCTCATTTGGGAGGGTTGTTTTTAGTTCCTTTTTACTAATAAACATTCTAATGAGTATTTATCAGAAACATTTCCTTACATTTCCTTTACAATTAATAAGGTTCAACAAGATAATTTTCAGAACAATTCATATAAAATCATCACATAAACATGCTTTTGTGTAGAAGGAAAATTTTAGCATACTTTTCCAATAGACATCTTACAATTTATTTCAATATTTGCTCACATTCAAAACATACTTTAGAAATAATTGCAATTCAACATAATGTAGTTCTTTTAGAAATAAAATAGAATTATTTCACAAATACTCAAAAATAATTTGTAATTATAAAAGTTATGAAAATTTCAGATAATCCACTTATAGACTTTAAATTTCTTGATTTTGATTCCTTAGATTCCTAATCAATCAAAATAATTACTAATTCAATAAAATTCACTTTTTATACTTTTTTTTTCACATGTAATTTAAGTTTTTGAGTCTCAATAATTCTTTCTTACACAGTTTTGTACCAATTCACAATTTTTTTCCAATTAAAAAAACAATTTGCATTTCCTCAATTCTACCTTGCCCAAAATGCTTGCAAATTTTAAGATGTAACTACTGCTAATATTACCTCATTTTCTGTAAATTAAACTCTAATAACCAACTGTTGGCCATATGCATCCAAATTCATAGCCACTGTCCACCTGTGGCAAGATTCATCCAAAGGCACCCACACCCCTATACCTACACCCGTTAGAAATCATATTTAAATACATTGAAATCTATAGATTTGCCCAACCAGAGAAAAATAATGTCCAGATTTATATGTGAATATATAGTTATTTGCAAACTAATCAAATTAGTTGGTCATGCCTCCGTTTGACCGAGTCATAAACTTTATTTTTTTATTCTCTCATATGTTCCAGGGGTTTATTCTTAAAATAACTATGCTCCCATGATTAAAGAACTAAACATATCTATCTTTCTATATATATATATATATATATAATATCCGTATATACAGTGAGTTTCAGTTTTGTTTTTCTCTTTTCCGCTCAATCATTCAACTAGCAATTATAATGATAGATTTCCCACTAGCGGCTGCTGTAGGGTGAAATCTTGCCAACACTAGTTAGATTACTCTTGTTCTAAATCAGTCCTGGACAGCATTAATGGAGATTTATCAGTCTATTGACCTCCAACGAGAGATACGATGCAAACCCAAACATTCAACCCAATTATAATTACTATTTCTAACCTTCTAGGTTTACAATCTCACTTGATCAATTGTATAAAATCTAAACCCACTTACTTGGTTCCTAAATCATGGAAAATCAATCTCTTCAAACTTAGGAATTCCATTCATTGAATTCTCTGCTTGTATTAGAGCATTCATTTGTCGGATAGAAACACCCTCGGTCGAGAAGTTTAACCTCAATAACAGCGTTTGTCGGTTGACTTTTTCTATGCCTTTGGAGTTCACTTCGATTGTTGGTTTTCATCTCAACTTGATTGTGTTCCAAACTTTTCCATCTTGTAATCTAATCAAAGCACACATCCGTACCTTCTAATATGGATAATTGGAGCTATCAAGCAATTGGGGGGGGGGGGGGGTTACAGAAACTCCTTTCTTAGTGTTCATGTCTAGAAGTTTTTAAGAAACACCGAGATCACATCTGTTTTGAACCAAGCTCTATGGACAACTTGACTTTGATGCTATATGAATATCGTAGTGATGTTGCAACTAGTATTGCGACTAGTGTTGTAATAATACAATTTGTTTTAAGCGATCCTATAGAAATAATGACACAAACACAAAAGCACATCAACACACCAACAACAAATGTATTTGAAATATAAAATGAACAATACTCACACCACTCACACAAACTCTACACGTTCTCCCCAAGGTAATTGAATAGTTGAATGTACCAAAATACTCGTATTTTGTACCTAACTAACTATTCCTAGATTCAACTCTAACTCTCTTGGCTAATTTGTGTATCAATAATGTTGTTTATACTCTCAAAAACTCACTAATATAAGAAAGGTTCAAGCATTCCCATGACTAGGACGTTGGAGTCTCTCTAGCTTGTTTTCCATGTTTGAAATGACTTCTATTTATAGGAGACGAATCTAAGCTGACTCATTTCAAGAAGACTCTTTATTGATAAGTTTCAACTCCTACAAATTCGAATATAGAGAAAACCGTCAAATTGCACACTAATGTTGTAACATCATTCTCAACACTACTGTAGAATTTTGGATATACTGAAACTCTTTAATCCATAAACAGTGAGAGGTTGTATTGATTCAAACTTTTTTAAGACCTTTTTCTTTTTTTCAGATTTCTTTAAATTTTTCAAGTTTTCAAAATATTTAAGATGTCCTCCTTATAGAAGTCTTATTTAAATTCAATCTTTTACTAAGAGTTTAAAGTCAACTTACAACTTAATCACAATAGCTATCATCACAATAACTATGATATTATTAATGAATGTGTCAATAATAACTTTATAGTGAACATTTTACTTGAAAATTATTGATGAGACCAAAGACAAAAATAGAAAAAAGGTAAATTCGGATTTCGAATGAGATATAAATGCTGAGGGATGATTCTTTTCATAACCCTCAAAGTGTCATCCAGCTTACAGAGAATGACTGGTGGAAGACTTTGATCACCAATCTTTCAGTGAAAAATAGAATCAATAATATCTACTAAAGTCGATGCCCCACCACTTTATTTGTTATTTTTTATTCCTAGAAAATCATTGAAGGAATGTATCATCGATCATAAGCATCCACATTGTTTGGGAATTGAAGCTTGATTGATCCTTCCACAAAGCACCAAATCTCTTATTCTATTTTATTTAATAATTTCATATATATATATATACAATTTTAAAAATAAAAGAATATAAAGAATACAATTTAAATAAAAAATGTATCACAAAAATTATATTGATCGACTCATATACAATTCAAATAACAAAAGTAACATTAGTATAATTAATATTCTTAAAACAAAACCAGTGAGCTCATCACGCAAATAATCCATTTATCATGTGATAAAAAAAAATACTCACGCACATATCTCTATGTATAAAGAATTTATCATAAGTTTTCATAATTTTGTTTAGCCAATTATAGAGCTTTATATTCCTTACAATATTGAATAATTTCACATAAGATTGAACACAAATTGTACTTATTAAAGGGAAAAAAACACACTAAATGAAATTGTGGACAGCACAACAGAACTACCACAATCAAATAAAATAATTTTGGACTCGGATTTGAGAGGATTTGTTCGCTTGAATAGTTATTAATGAGATCAAATTCCAATGAAAAAGTTATATTTGATTCCAAATGAGTCATTATTTAGGGATGCCTCTTTCTTATACTAAAGTGGCTCATCCACCTGATACATTAGAACAACTACCACCTCTCTGTCCCAAAAAGAAGAAATAATTTCATCTAAAGTTGATGCCCCGCCCCTTTAATCGTGATCGTCTGCTTCCTGGAAATAATTGGGGCTATGTTTGGGAGAGAGGTCTTTGTTGAGGATGATATTTTATACGAGTAGTGTAGGATTAAGAAGTATTTTGGGAAGGAAAATTTTGATGGAATAAACAATATGATTTATTTGAATATATGTAATAATATTTGAATGATGTGATGGTATATAAAGATAATAATTAGTTTTTAAAATATAAATAAAAATAAATATGAATATATGCATAATATATAGTTATTGACTTGATTGTGAATATATAATAGTTAAAACATAATTTTTTAATTACATATAAAAGGGAAAAAAATTTAAAATTTGGATAAAAATTCTATTAAATTGTAGTTTTGGTAGTGTCAAGATTGAAAGAATGTATTTGAAAGATAAAGTTGGGATTCAAACATTGTGTGGGACAATGCAGTCAATCAGCACTCCATTAATGTTACAGAAATAAAACTGTAGAAACAAATATCAGATTTTGCTTCTTGAATATTTCATACAGGATATAGCTCTTCTGTATGTTGTGTGCACTGCATTTCGTATTAGTAATATTTCACTGTTGTTGTCACATACAGATTTCTAAGAAATTGAGCAACAGTAAGTTCCCTTTATTGGTGTCTTGAATAGTACATCCTTACAAAAGTATTAACAAATTCAGTATTTGGTTCTTCTTGCGTTTAACTTGAAGCCTCCCCTTGCTTTGTATTTGTTTGGATTCCCTGCAATTAGTTACTTCATCTTTAGTAGACATCTCCACTATTTATTTTCTTTCTGTTTCTTAGACACTTTTCACAATGAATTCTTACTCATTTAATTTTTAAGGATGTTAAAACTAGATGATCTCCTAAAGAAGTGTGGGCAATGTTGATAGCCCGTTGTTATTTGTAATGGAAGTCGTATCTTTCATGTATCACTGCGTAAGAGATCACGTATGAATATAAAATTAATAAAAACAGATCAAATGCAAAGGCTATGTTTGGCTTTTTATTTTAAACTATTCACCCCACTCAATAATTTTACAAAATGAACATATTAATTTACTTATTTTATTTAAATTCAAATTTTAAATTCTTTTACTCTTAGTTATTTTATATAGGGGTGCAAGTCAAGTGCTTGTGAGTTATAGGAATCGATTGCATTAAAACTCATCTTGAGCAAGAGCAATGTAAACTTATGCTTTTAATATGGCTAATTGATCTCAAGTTCAATTTTCTTTGTTCAAAAGTGTTTAAAAGTGCTTTTTTAATTTTTTAATATTATATATATATATATATATATATCTCAATGTGTAAGCAATATATTTGAATATTATTAGTAAGATGCTAATTTATAATAATGCATATTCATTATTTATTTATAATTATATTCCTTAGTTTGATTTTGATATAAATTTTGAATTATATATATTTCATAAAAAATTGAGAATATCCAAAATTTTTGGTATTTAATTATAAGAGAACACATGGAAGTATACAAAATAACTATAATTTTTAAACAGAACTTTGGATGTTACAAACGCAATTTTGCATCTTTTAGTAATATGTATGTGAATGTAAATTTTATTTGCAAATTTGTAAGATACCAAATTTTGATTTAAATATAGATTTCAGAATTTTGCTTTTTGAAAATTTTCATAAAAAGTTTAGGTAAAAATCCTAAATTCTAATTTCAATTTTAGACAAAAAAAAAACATAAAAATATAAAAAATTATGTGAAACTTTGAATAGTATAATTCAATTCGACAATATGCCTTTTAGCATTATATTAATGTATAGTAATTATTAAAAATATCTAATACTAGCTGATGTATATTTTTTATTATAAATTTGAGAATTTCTATATTTTTAATTCTGAATTTTAAAAAAGGATACACAAAAACAATAAAAAATTAATATAATTTCAGATATTCTATTCTAAGTGAAGTTGCAGAAACCTTACATATTGTTCGTTGATTTTTTGCCATAGACCAGATCGCTTGAAGTTTGGAATTGAAACATCTCTTCGAACACTAAAGTTGGTGGTAAATCTATTAATTGAGCTCTTCCATTCTTGATACCATCTGTGGATTTCTAAGAGGTTGATTGAGCACTTGCAAGAAGTATATACAGGTCGGATATCTATATTTGTCTACACTTTATCAAATTTCAACGTTACTACCTATTCCATGAAGTTTCTTTGCCACGCTTTCATCTTAAATGTCATATCTTCCTCTGCATAACAGTTTTCATGTGCATCATTGGATTTAATTTCAAGATCGTAATAGCTTTTAACTAGATATTATTCTGTTATTTGAAAGAAAAATAAAAGTAAATAATATCCAAAGTAAATGTTGGATAATATTAAACAAATCCACGATAATTCACATAGTTCAGATATCAAATTAAAACACCATAATAACTTAAGGAAACTTAAAATTGCTAGTAGCACCAGTATGTGCCAAGAATTGTTACTTGCACACTTTCTCAAACACTTACTATTCTACACACTCTGTGCGTGTAAAACTTAAATAAATTATTTTTAATATTATACAAAATCCTCTACGTGTTGTCTGCACTGCATTTAGTATTGGTAATATTCTGTCATTGATATCACAAACAACAGGTCTAAGGGATTGAGAAATCAGTAAGCCGTAAGTACCAACAGATCTCACCTTTATTGGTAATTCCTCTATCTCCACTCCGCTACAGCTTTGTTTTGAATGTTACGTCCTTCTCTCATCATCTGCAAATACAGAGGCATTAGCAAACTTAATATATAGTTCTTCTTGTGTTTAAATTCAAGCCTCCGCTTGCTTTTTATTTGTTGAGATTCACTGCAATCGGTTATTATACTACATATTTAGTAGACATCTCAAACAGTATTTTCTCCAAAAATGGTGAATGGAGTTTTAGTAATTACTAAGAATATGTAATACTGGATGGGAGGGGAGGGACAAAAATTAGAGGTGCAAGTCCAGTCACGTTGACTCATGAATCGGGCAAATGGATTAGTTTAAAACTTACACTTTAGTTTGAGCAATGTTCAGTTTAAGTTTCTTATCTATTCAAGCTTAAGTTTAACTCTCTTTACCTCAAGAGATTCTTTTACTTTCTGAAAAATTTCTTGCCTTCCTTTGTTGTGTTATTTTGAATCTTCTTCCCCGTGAGTAATGGACTTAAAAAAATTTTGGGTTATTATCATGTCAATTTCAAAGTGTCCCTCCTTATATCTTCCAATCATTAATCGAAATCAAGCAAGTCATTACAGTGTAATAATCCTATCTATACACTTCTGCACATGACATGATGCTCATATAAATTGAATACGTAATGCAACCGTGTCTTCAAGACTTAAAGGGAAAAAAATGTACATTTCCACTAACCGTATATAAATACTATGTGCATTAATTGGCACACCACTACTAAAAATTAAGAGCAATAAAATATTAATCTACTGCATTTAATGTGTTCATTCTACCACCAATGTTTTCCGACGATCAGGTCGCCGACCAATTCCAAGTTAAACCAGCCAGACTGGCTAGACCAGTTCAGGTTTAAAAACAATTTTTTTTTCTTTATTACAAGGACTAATAAAAATATAACATAAAATAAAATAATGATGATTTTATTTTTCCATAAGTGAATTTTAATTGTTTCTCAAAACTCAAGATGCATTAATATAATATAAATAGAGCTTTTTTTCGGCTTTACACTGTTAATTAATATATCGTAATCAGTCATAATTTTCTACTAAACTATATAATTATAGTTGAGATCTATTCTGTGTACCAAAACTAAAAGTACAATTAGACACTACATGGCAGTTGAATACAAGATATATATGTGTGTGTGTAGATTTTATCATATCATAAGTTTTCATAATTTTATATTAGCTAATTGTAGAGGTTTATATTCGTTACATTATTGAATAATTTTGCGTAAGAACGGACACAAATTGTATTTATTAAAGAAAAAAAGGCACTAAATTGATTTGTGGATAATACTAGACCTACTACAATCAAATAAAAAAATTTTGGATATGGATTTGAAAATCTATGTTTGTTTCTTATATACAAACTATTTATTACTATTTAAAATTCTAACAAATTAAATATCTTATCATATAAATTTTATGCAAATTCAAATTTAATTTTTTTCTCTTTTATCTTTTGTAACTAATTAATAATTTTTGAATTATTATATTTATCCACAATCAAGTTAATTAATACCTTTTTCTATAATTTTTACTCACATTCATTTTATTATAATCCTATAAATGTATATACTATAAACGTCATTCAATTATTATTACATATTATATATATATATATATATATATATAATTTTCTACTCATTCAAATTTTACAAAGTAAATATAATTTTTATCTCCACTCAAAACAAGAATAGTTTCCTCCATCATAATTAAGAAACAGACTAACTAAAGGAATTTGTTCACTTGAAAATTATTGACGGAATCAAATTCCAATAAAAAGTTAGGATTCGAGATGAGTTGGTATTGAGGTTATGTTTGGAACTCAACTTTCAAATTATAAAATAACATGTTAAATTGCATAGTATCAAATATATCATTCAATAATATTTTTATATAAATTCAAATTTAAAATTTCCGTCTCATATATATATAACTAACTAAATATTTCTTAATTATTGCACTTATTCACAATTAAATCAATACCTATATATATCACATATATACTCATATTTATTTTTATTTATATCTTATAACATAATTATTATCTTTATGAACTATCACACTATTCAATCATTATTATATACTTTGTATATATATATATATTCAAATAAAGTATATTATTCATCACATTAAAATATTCTTTCTAACTACACTAATTATCTTAATACAACTCGTACCAAACATAATATCAAACAAAAATCTCTCTCCCAAACATAGCCTAAGGGATGCCTCTCATCCACGTCATAAAGAGCGACGACCACTCCAAACCTTTAATTATTATTCTCTGCTTCTTTGAAAGGTCACTGGACGATGCAATGAATCAGAAGTTCGATAATGTTATAAAAATGAAACTCTAAAAAAAGTTAGACATTGCCTCATGAATATTAGCCATCGTCGGATCACCTGAGATTTGACCTAAAACCACCTTCTCCACATGTAGTCTGCTACACTGCAGCTGGTATTTGTAATATTCTGCCATTGATAATATAGCTTTAATTCTATGGGATTGAGCGAACGAGAATCAGTAAGCCGTAAGCACCGACAAATCTTACCTATATTACACAATTCCTCTGTCTTCATTCTGCTACAGTTTTGTTTGAATATTTCTTCTCTCATCATCTGCACAAACAGAGGCAGTCATTTGAAAATTTAATAGTTTTCTTGTGTATAAATTCAAGCCACCACTTGCTTTACTTTTTTTTTTTTTTTTTTTTGTCTTCTGTTGTCGGGATTAACTACAATTAGTTATTTTATCTTTAGTAGATATCTCACACGACTTAGTTTCTTTTTGTTTCTTAGTTCTTACACATTTTTAAGGATATTAAAACTATACGATATCTTAGGAAGTCACGTAGGAAATGTTAACCCAAGATATATAGTCCTTCATGATTCGTAATGGGATAAATCATCTCTTTCATGTGTCAATGGATAAGACGTCATGTACGAATATAAGGCTAATCAAAGCAGATTGAATGCAAAACATATGATAAACTATTCATTAGAGTTATAAGATCATCATTATTTTCTTTATTATTTGTAATTATTGGTTTAATAACTTTGGATTAATTGTGAATATTAAATAACCAACGGTTTCAAAAAAATTTCAATACTTATATATGCGTTGTAGGCATGTATATTTAATCACACTTAAATGAAATTCAACTAATCTAACTGATTAAACAAATTTGAGATACATATTCCAAAGTTTCATTGTAACTAGAGAAAATGGGAACTAACCTTATTTGTATTTTCTCAAAAAATATTGCGAATGGATTTTTAGTATTTTACTAAGAATATGTAATATTGGCTAGGACTGGAGGACCGGGCCTTCAAGTTGAGTTAAGTTGACTTGTGAGTCGGCCAATCGATTCGATTAAAACGTGACTTCAATTTGAGCAATGTTGAATACAAGCTTCTAAACTAGTCAAGCTTGAGTTTTATTCTCCTAGCATCAAGATATTTTTTATTTTTAAATATATCATACAATCAATTAATAGTTCAATATTAAGCAATATATAATATATTAATTTATAATAATTATTATATTTATTATTTATTTATATGTCAATACCTTAGTTTGATCTTGACATATATTTTGAAATTTTTCATAAAAAAATTCAGAATATTAAAAATCTTGGTTTTTAATTTTAAGATAGCACATGTAAGTATATAAAATAACTATAGGTATTAAATGAAACTTTGATGTTACAAACACAATTTTGCATCTTTTAGTAATATATTTGTGTATTGTAATTTTCATTTATAATATATATGATGCCAAATTTGATTTAAATATATATATATATTTGAATTTTAATATTTGAAATTTTCAGAAAAAATTTCAGAAAAAATCCTAAACTCTAATTTCAATTTTTGAAAAAAAAATAAAGAACATAAAATAATAAAAAATTACATGAAACTTTGAATAATATAAATCAATGCGACCATACATCTTGAAGAATATTTTAAAGAATATTTTGTTATATAATTTACTAATATTATTGTGCTGATATAATTTAAATTAATACTAATATTATTTAAAAAAATTTTATTTGATATTCTATTTCAAATTTTCCAGAAAAATGTGAAGTAATTCATCCTATTTTTTTTTTTTTATCTATACACAAATACAAATAACTAAAATATTTGGAATTTTATATTTATCATTACAACATTCATGTCTTTTCACTTCAAAAACATTGTTTAATATTATCTTAAATTTTTTTTGTAAAATCTTGTACTTATTTCTTGATAAAATTTGTCATCCATTTTCATTGAGTAATTTATGGTGCTCAAATTTGTAAGCATTTTGTTCATTGACCTATATAACATCAATAATATCATCAAGGTAAAATTCTTAACATAAATTTCTCCATTTAAAACCATGTATATTCATTTGATTCCAGGTTATGCTGTAAAAATTTTATACTTCACATATATTATTGGCATTGACAAAATTTAAATTAGTATTAATATTATTTAAAAAAGTTCATTTGAACAACTACTTCAAGTACCAAAAATTGGCAACTATTTTATTGTTTTTTATTTATGCCTATAAATAATATGAATAACTAAAATTGAGATTTTATATTTTTCAAAACAACGCTGATGTCATTTTTTTCATCACTTTTATAACATTGCTTAATATTTTCTTGAATTGTGTTGCAAATCGTTTTTCATGATATTTCCTAATAAAATTTGTAGTCTTCATTTTTTGATATTGGATGACATGTATACGTGCAATATATTTTGTTTCATAACCTGTGCAAATTCAAAAAAAATTAAAACAATAACTTGAAGTTATTATATTAATTAATTTGCCATTATATAATTATTATCGTTAAAAGCATCTTTGGGAGGAAACTTTGGAACACTTAAATTTAAATAAGTCTCTCGTACCACTCTTAATAACTTTGTAATATACATACATGTACACAGAATAGAACAATTATTCTTGAAAACCGATTTGAGGAGGACCGTTTAACAAACTTAAATATAATGTATTCATATTTTATTAACCACTATTTTGATTAGACATAATGATAGTTAAGGATTCTAAACCTGTTCATTATGATTGACCTTTTTAGCTTCGTTATATGCAGTTGCACCACTGAAAATAGGATTTGGCAAACAAAGTTTAGTTTCGTTTTATGCAGTTGAACCATTGAGAGTGGGATTTGGCAAAATGACTATTTAATTTTTGATAATCAATCTTAATCATAAGCTAATAGGCCTTCATCAATTCCAAAGATTAAACATCAAATCCAAAATTTTTTTAAAAAATTCACTTTCTTTTCGTCCTCGATATAATAGATCTATTAAATATGATATATATATACATATCCAACAGGAAAATGGCAGAAATTCTGGCAATTCTTATTGGACCAGTTGTTGAACTTGGAAAATGCATTGTTGCTCCGATCCTGCGTCAGTTTAACTATCTGTGCTGCTTCAAGGCCAACGTTCACAGCCTACAGAAAGAAGCCAAAAAACTGGACGATGAAAGAGAAGGGCTGCAGATGCAAGTTGATGAGGCCAAGAATAATGGACGTGTGATTCTCCCCGCAGTTGAAACTTGGTTGAAAGACGCCACGGACATCCGAAATAAAATGACGGAAGATATTCCAAATGCACAACGTGGCTGTCTCGCTGTCAAATCACGTTATTTACTGAGCAAGAAGGCTAAAAAGATAGATGAAAAGATGAAGGAGCTTCGAAACAACAGCAAGTTTGATCTCATATCCCTACCCGCACCTCCGGCAGCAACATTATCAGTTGCACACGAAGAAACGCACGAGTTCCAATCCAGATTACTGATCGAAGAAGACATCATGAAAGCATTGCAAGATAAACAGTTTAATAAGATTGGGATATGCGGCATGGGCGGTGTCGGAAAGACGACAATGGCAAACAAAATCATTAATGGAGTGAGGAAACTGAATTTATTTGATGAAGTAGTGCAGGTAGTTGTCAGTCAGCAAGCAGAAATGTCTAAAATTCAGCGTGAAATTGCTCAATCATTGGGTCTGGAGCTCAAAGAAGAAGAATCACTACAAGATAGAGCACGCAGATTACATAAGAGGTTAACAGGACAGAAGAAGCGAATCCTCATAGTTTTGGATGATATTTGGGAAAAACTCAAATTGGAGGATTTGGGAATACCCAGTGAAAGTGCTTTCGAAGGGCGCTGCACGACCCTTTTAACAAGTCGAAACAGAGATGTGCTGAGTCGAATGGGTGCTAAGGCTTTTGCATTGGGTACCTTACCCGAAGAAGAAGCGTGGTTCCTCTTTAAAGACAAAGCTGGAGATTGTGTGGATAACTCAAATTTGAAGTCCATAGCAGAAGAAGTTTTGGGAGAGTGCAGAGGTTTGCCAGTCGCCATTGTAACGGTGGGCAGTGCGTTAAAAGATCAAGAAAAACCTATCTGGGAAGATGCACTACAACAACTAAAAACTGCCAATCCAAGAAACATTCCAGATTTTCTCGAAGAGGTTTATAATCCCTTGGTTCTTAGTTACAAATTCTTGAGAGATCAACATGCAAAGTCCTTGTTCTTGCTCTGCTGCCTATTTCCGGAAGATTTTGATATTAGCCTCAAGGACCTAACTATGTACGGCAGGGGGTTGGGCCTGTTAGAACGAGTTGATACTTTGGAACAAGCAAGAAATAGAGTGTTCACAATAGTTGAGTTACTTAAAAGTCGTTTTTTGCTACTGGACGGTAAAGACAGGCATCATGTGAAAATGCATGATGTCATTCGAGATGTAGCCATTTTCATTGCTTCAGAAGAAAGGCTAGCTGATGTCCATCATAGGTCAAGGGATGTGGATTGGAAATGGATTTCAGTTTTTTCAGAAACAAACGATGAGCTGCGAGATTATCTCACTGGGGGCTCCAATTTTCCAAATCTTTGCTTCTTAGGCATCCATAGACCCATGGAAATCAAAGACTTTTCTTTTTTGGAAGGGATGAAAGAGTTAAGTGTGTTGTCTCTCTCTCACATTTCATTCAAACCACTCCCAGAAACAATACAATTGTTGAAAAATCTCCGAACACTGCGTTTCGAAGGATGCGAAATGGAGAGTATCTCTACCGTTGGCGAGCTGTTGAATCTTGAGATTCTTAGTTGTTATTCGTGTCGTGAAATTCAGGAGTTGCCTGTTGAGATTGGGAAACTGAAGGGCCTCAGGTTGTTAGACTTTTCACATTGCATCCGTCTCCGAAGAATCGCGCCAGGAATCATATCAAAGTTGGTTAAATTGGAGGAGTTGAAGATGCGGAACAGCTTTAACGGATGGGAATCAGCAAAGGTAAAAGAAGAAGAGAGAAGGAACGCCTCCCTCAAGGAGCTTGAGTCATTATCCAAATTGAGACACTTGGAGATTGAAATAGCGGACGTCAATTTAGTTGCCGAAGAGTTGCGCCTTTCCTCAAACATAGTAAAGTATTTTATAGATGTGGGAAATTCCGACTCGGACTTCGGCCTGTTCTTCTGCTGGGGTCCTCAATTTGATAAAGACATTGGATTGAAATTACCGAGAGAGATAATTAATTTAGGAGGTTGGGTATACGAATTTGCAAGGAGAACTGAAAGGTTATGTTTAGGAGGAGATGGTTCAAAAGTTTTGAATCTATCACAAGTTCAGAGCACCGTCAAGTCACTAACGATTGAGCAATGTCGAGGAGCGAAGAAATTGGTGGATACGAGAGCTATATCAACTAATAGAAGGGAATATGTTGCTTTCCCACTATTAGAGTATCTCTACCTGAAAGATCTTCCCAGCTTGGAGGAGATATGTGAAGGTCCAATTCTATATGGATCCAATTCTTTCAATAAATTGAAAGAATTACAACTAGACGGATTGCCTGCGCTAAAGCATTTGTGGAAGAGTCCAAATCAACGTGTGTCTCTCTGCAACCTTCGCAGGATACAAATTTGGAGTTGTGGTAGTTTACGTAATCTCTTCCTGTTGGGAACGGCAGAGGGTGGCCTTCCACAGCTTGAGTCGCTTGAAATTGAGAAGTGTGATGTGATGGAAGAAGTGTTTCCGAACGAAGAAAATGAAGAGGACAGAAAGAAAAGTCACGTCACATTCCCGAAATTGCGGGAATTGAAATTAAGAAATCTGCCAAGTCTTCAAACTTTCTGCAGAGGAGAAATAGAAAGCATTGAGTTCCCCGTGCTGGAGGAATTGGAAATCTCCAATTGTCCGAAGCTGAGGAGCATGGTCTCTCCCGTGGAAAGTAATCAAAATTGGCCCAATCACAATGATGATGATCAATCTCTTCATTTGTTCTGCAATGAACAGGTATGCCTCTGTTTGTTCTTAAACTTTCTGTCATTTAATTAGTTAGTCTCTTATTTTGGTGAAAATAAACAATATAAATTATAAAATATAAAATAATTAGAAAATGCTTTTGTTTTTAATTAATCTCAAGTCAGTGCTCTCTTTCTCTCTCTTAAGAAGTTCGCATAATTAGTGAACATTGAACCACGGTCTTGTATTACTTTTTCTTATTTATTTATTTGCCATCAATTTTGACATTAAGTTTTTGTGAACATTAACGTTGCACTGAGTTAACTGTAACATATAGTGTAAAATGCCGTGGCTCTCGACAATGCACCAACCCTCTATATGAATATTTTATCCTAAGTTCAATTTAAATATTTATAGACTCAAAAAAAATTTTAAATGTCATGCAGTGAAATCAATAGTTGAAATTTTAAAACTAAATTTTAATTTAGTAAAATAATAAAAATAAAAAATTTTCTTGATTATTCGAACTTAAAATAAGCTATTAACTATCAAGTTTATTTTAATTTTAAATGAAAATGAATAAATATATAACTCTAATAACATATAAAATTTACTTATGTTCTTTTTTAAATGAAACCAAGATATATTTCTACATATTTTGTTCTGTTTTTGAAAATAATTAAATGAACAGATATCTAAACTTAAGCTAACAAAATATAGTTATTCATTTATATTCAAAGGATTTCAAATTTCTTTATTTGAATAGCTCATGTCTTAATTTCAAATTCATAATTGTAATTGTACTTTGCATTTCATACTTTTACGTAATTATTATACCAGTATATTGTGTTAGTTTTTTTAACTTGTAAATTGTTTAACTATTTATTATTTTTATTTTAGCATTTTAGAAAATTATTTCCCAATTGAAAAAGAGTTTAGGAAGTAAGATAATTGAAAATGTATTTATGGACAGTTATAAGTCAGTGGTGCAAGCGTTGCTCTTATTTTGTTGGCTATATTAAATAGGACAAGGTGCATAGTCCATATAGTTCAGTTGAGTTAAATATATTCAACCCTAACATTTACTGTTGCAATTAGTTTATGGGTTAAGTATATTTTACCTCTTCATAACACGTAACATATTTTGTTTGCATTGATTAAGTCTAATACTCATCCTATAGAATTAAGTGCATCCAAACAACTGAGCAAGAGTAGATAAATATATCATTGTTAAAATTACTTTTCATCAAAGAAGTATACATCTAAAAAATGAAAGGATAGATGTTTATCTTCATCAATAGAAACTAAAATTTTCTAAATAATTAATAACTTAATGCTAAGATCAAAAATGATAAAAATATATATTTTTTGAGCATTTGTAAGGTATTTATTGTCCGAATTTGACTTGTTATTTTCAAATTTGATTTGAATTCCCTAACACTAAAACCTTTTTTTCCTATATCAGACTTTTCTAAAATTGGATACGATGTTGAATTTAGGTACAAAATAGTCATCAATTAATTTATGCATTATCTATAAAAATGCAATTTGTTTCTGGATGTTTAATCTAGTGGGGAAAAGCATCACATTTGTTAGTTTAGGGGGTAAATGAGAAGTGTTGAAGAGGGCAAAATTTACATAACCCTTTGATTTTTAAGTTCATATATTTCACAGTCAAAAGTTATGCATACATCATATCATACTATCATTTAATGTATATTTATCTGTTCCTATACACAAATTAAAGGCTCGATATATATATTTTTTAACCAATATTTAACTTTTCAGAATGTGCATTCATTGTCATATTCGGGTTTTTAGCAATACACTTGTTATTTATTATACTAGTTTATTACATGAGTTTTTAACATTTATATCATTTGGCTTTTTATTATTTTTGTCATAGTATAATAGGAAAATATTTTTTAATTAAGAAAGAATTTGAAATATTCAGATGTGAAATATACACATTTGGGGGTGAATGAAATTTTGTATAGTTGAAGAGGATGAAATTTGGGAGACCGGTCAATTAACAATTAGGAACACTTGGCAGCCAAAGGATACGCTCACATCTTATTAGTCTTTGGAATTAATTGCATGGATAAATTGGCGTTATATATATTTTTTTTTTCCAAAGTATTTAGACTATTTTGCCCTTTGGGTATCCCTTTTTTTCACCTTAAAAATATTATATAAAAAAATAGAATAAAAGTAATTAATAACTCTGGTGCTTCATTTTTAGGAACTAAATTAGCAAATGTATAATAAATACAAAAAATATTAATAAAAGCAATTTGACAGTTTGATTGATTAAACTAAAAATGAAGCTATTACTTTCTGATTAATGAATATTTTTACCCTTTCAAATATGAAAATATATAAAAAAAATCAACTTACATTTGGAAATGTGCGTGTATCTCCAATATTGTTTTTTTTTTCAAAAATGTCGAGTAAATGTATCTTCAAACAAATCTTAAACGCTTTCCAATGATAATGAATAATAAAGTCATTGCTCAAATAATTTTTTCGAAGTGTACCTATGAAAAAATGGAATGGTTATTTTCTATCTCTACGTTACAGGGTATTACACAACCATATTGTTAATCAGAGTTTGAATCAATGGAATACTCATATTCTATGATTTTATCATTGTTTTACTTGATGAATGTGTATATTTCTTTTCATTTATGTCAAATCACTACATGAATTTTCATAAATGACCATTTTTCCTAAGTATGGATAATTATCACACACAAATTCTGTGATTGATATAACATTAACTAATGTATTTTTATAAATAATTTAATTAGTATTTGTAACTATTTTTTTAATAATAACAAATTGATACATGAACATATATTGTCCTTTATCCACATGTTTGTGCCCTGTTTTTTGGGGTTCACGAGTACAAGAGATTTTGTTTTGATTATTCTGGTTTGTAATTAAGCAAGGTCGTGTATTGTTTTTTTATTTATTTGCCATCATTTTTTTTACCACTCACACACACTTAGTTTTTGAACTCAGAATCTCTTCAATGAGATAATGACTATTCAACTACAAGGTGTGCCCATGGAGACTATTGGCCATTAATTCGAAATTAAGTTTTTCAGAAAATTAAAAGTGTACTGAATTGATTTTAATATGCAGTGTAGAATGCTCTTTTTGTCCCAACTCTGTACCAGCCATCTAAACTAATATTTCATCCTAGTTCAATTTAAAATCTATTAACTTGAAAAATGTTTTTAACTATCAAGTTGTAAAATCCGTAACTCAAAGTTTAAAGACTAGATTCAAAATTAGTAAAATAATAAAAAAATAAAAAATTATCTCAATTATTCAAATTTAAAATAAGCTGTTAACTTTCTAATTTATTTGAATTTTGACTATTTTGAACGAATATAAATAAAAATAACTCTATTTAACTTATAAAGTTTACTTGAATTTAACAAATTTGGAAAAATTTTACATGTTGATTAAAATATTTTAAAATCTTACTTTTTAGAAGTATCAAAATTACTTCTATTTTAGTGTTCAAGTACTATGATTGGTGCTAATCTATTGGTTTTAATTAGTGGATTGAAAAAGTAACCGCCGGCATATGAAAATATTCGCAATTTAAAATTCTTTCTTAACAAGATAAATTCTTTTGATAATCATACTGTCACAACTAATAACATATAACTCAGATTTTATGAACTATACTAAAGATTGTAAGTTGATAATTAAGAAATTAAAATTGCTTTCGATTAGTTGAATTTAAAATAGTATATTTGCCCTCTAGTTTAATTTTAAAACTATTTTGAATATAATTGAATAAATTTTTTATTGTATTTTGCATTTATCATCTTATAGTTTTTTAAATTCAAATTATTTAATTGTTTATTATTTTTATATATTATTTTTAGAATATATATATATATATAAATAATTCCATCGAAGAAAGATTGAAAGAATTAGATGTAAAATGTTGAAAATGTACTAAAAGTTTTTCACATGAGTATTTTTGTTAAAATTTTAAGCTAAGGGTTTTAAGTTGTACACCAACAGAGATAAACACGTTGTTGACGGGAGTAATTTTTTTTACCCTAGCATTTGTTAAACTTTAATAATTTAATTAAGGGTTAAATACATTTTTACCTCCAATTTTATTCACCCATCTAAATTACTAAAATCTAGCACTTATTCTTTGGAATTTATTTTAAGGATGAAATTGTCCTAATTCCTAATGTCGTATATATTTATTCTTATTTATTCTCTTTCCAAGGCATTTTGATTATTTTACACCTTAGTTTCATTTTTAAGTTATTTTTTTACTTGAAAATATAGTTTTCATTTATAGAATAACACAGGTAATTTATTCTTGAAACACTAAAGTAACAAATTAGTTCAATAAAAACATAGAAATATAAAATATAAAAAATGTGTTCAATATTGATTGAACTAAAAGTGAGGTTTTACTCTCTAACTAAATAATCTTGACATTTTGGAGATGAATATATAAAAATGATAAATGTGTGTGTGTGGTTTTTTTTCCTTTTTTGTAAATTGTTTATCAAGTATGTATATTTGAATGAATCTTGGACTATTTTGCAAGAAAATGACTCAATATATCATAGTTCAATTTTATTTACATGTGAACAATGAGATGGTAGTTATTCATCTTTATCAATTGAATCAAAAATTCAATACTTTAAATAATTAAGGGCTTTTTAGTTAAAATAAAAAATAACTTCATATGTTTAATATTAAGTGCATATTAATTATTCTGATTATACTTAGTTCTCTAAGTTTTGAGTTCCTTAACTATTGGTTTCTTTTTCTATGTTATAATTAAAAATACTTTTCACCAATTAGAAGAAGAATTTGGAGTTGTAGCCATAAAATATTCATTACAATTTTGTGCATTACATATGCATGGCCAATTCTGTCTAGATATTTGGCGGAAAGGGCTCCATTTTTCACTTTTGGGTTAAATGTGGTGCATGCATGGTCCAAGAAGGTAAAATTTAGTCAACCTCTTAATTAATGAGGGCATTTTGATGTCAAACGGTACACATACATGTCATTGTGTTAAAGTGCAAAAATTAAGTTGCGAATTCCATGTTTGGCATCGAATAATAAATGGTTACTTTGTACATATTTGTCATACAATATTACTCATTTTTTGTTTATTTGTATTTGGGTTTTCGAAACTTAATTATATCTAGCTATGATTATATATGTGTGAATACATTATGTAAATGGAATAGAAACTGATACCAAATTGTAAGCTTAACGGGGTTATTAATCTATTGTTTGAAAATGTAATATTAAGAATATTTGAAGGAGATATATGCCAAATGAATATTTAAAAATCTTATGTATCGATTAAGAAACTATTAATAACTTATCTATCTATTCTAAGACTAATGATTAAAAGGAGCATCAAATTTATTTCTCGTTTACTATTCAAATTGCATTGTCATTGCGTAATCTAGTTGCTATTTTGCAGATTAAATTTGGTGGATTGAAACACTTATGGGTAGAAGGATATGATGATTTTAGCAACATATGGTGTCAACAAACTCTACCATGCTCTTTTGAAAAATTTGAAGCGTTGATCATATCTAAGTGTAGCAACATTCGGAGCTTATTTCCATCGTCAACAGTTCGAAATTTTATCAATCTCAAAGAACTCCAGATTGAAAATTGCGATCAGATGGAAAAAGTAATTGCAAATGAGGTGCGCTTACAAATTTTTTCTCTTCCCTTTAGATGTGTTATTTGCTGGATTGGCTCTTTTGATAACTTTAAATTGCCAAATCTCATATTGATCTCAATAAAGTATAACGCCAATCTGAAAATGTTATGAGTGTGGTTGCCAACTTCATCATTAATTAAATAGAATTGGTAGTATTCCATAATGTAATACATACACTATATATGGAGGCATTTTCTTATATTTGTGCATAATCATTTTCAGGTTTCCTGTGATATTTTTCCTACGTTGGAGACTTTGCGCATTAGTATGGTTCCCAACTTAAAAGCGATATGTGATGACCTTGTCTCAAAGGGATCCAATTCTTTCAGGAGTCTAAATATACTAGATCTGAGCAATTTGCCAGCGCTCGAACATTTGTGGAAGAATGCAAATCAAAATGTTTCACTTAGCAACCTCCGTAAGGCAAAAATTAATGGGTGTGACAAGATGCGTAATCTATTCTCATTCACAGCATCGAAGGATGACCTTTTACAGCTCGAATCTCTTAATATTCAAAAGTGTGAGATGATGGAAGAAGTTTTCTCAAATGAGAAAAATGGAAAGACTGAAAAGAGGAGTCACATGACATTCCCAAAATTGGAAAAGCTGAAACTAGGTGGCATGCCAAGCTTAACAACTTTTTCCAATGGAATTGAAAGCATGGACTTTCCGGTGCTGACTACAATGAAAATCAGAGATTGCCCAAAGCTTGTCAGCATTGTCTCTCATGTGAATCGCAATCAAAATTTGGCAGAAGACCATAGCATTGAATCTTTTCATTTGTTCTGCTCCCCAAAGGTACGTCGCTCATCTTTATCATATTGTCAAAGGTATTCAACTATTTTGTACTTTGATTTTATTTTTAAGTTATCATTTAGCTTCAAAATATCATTTTCATTTATAGAATAACTCATGTGATTCATTTTTGAAAAGCTAAAGCAATTAATTTGTTTAATAAATACACACAAATATATGATATAAAAAATATTTTGATTGTTTGAACTAATAATGAAGTAATCATTCTCCAACTAAATAATGATTGACATTTGGACATGAGTTTATGCAAAACGATCTGCTTAAATTTGGATATTTATATACGTGTATGTGGTGTGTTTTCCCCCTTAAATATTTATCAAGTATATATTTAAACAAATCCTGAATTCGTTTGCCTGAAAATGACTAAGTGGATCATAGTTCAAATTTCCGTGCATCTAAAAAATGAATTCATAGTCTTTCATCTTTATCAATAGAATCTAAAATTCAATACTTTAAATAATTAAGGGCTTTTTAAGTTGAAGTAAAAAATAACTCTATATGTTTAATATTTATCGTGTCTTAATTATTCTTATTTTACTTAGTTCTCTAAATTATGAATTCCTTAATTATTGGTACTCTATCTATGTTACAATTAAAATTATTTTTCTCTAATTAGAAAAAGAAATTGAAGTTCTAGGCACAAAAAAAGTCACTACAGTTTTTGCATTACATATAAATGGCCAGTTCTGTCTATATATTTAATCCAATAGAGGAGAGTGCACCATATTTCATTTTTGTAGGGTAAATGCACGTCGAAGACCGTACAATTTTATCAACCTTGTAATCAATGAGGGTATTTTGCTATCAAATGGTACACATACTTGTCACTGTGTTCCTCTGCAAAAATTATGTTCGGATTTCCATGTTTGGCATTGAATAATAAATGGTTACTTTGTACATATTTGTCTTGCAATATTACTCACTTTTTGTTTATTTGTATTTGTGTTTCTGGAACTTAATTATATTTAGTTATTATTATATATGTGTGAATACATCATAAAACTGATACCAAATTGTAAGCCTAACGGGGTTATTAATTCATTGTTCGAAAATGTAATATAAGGAATATTTGAAGTAGATATATACCAAATAAATATTTGAAAATCTTATGTATCGATTTAGAAACTATTAATAACTTATCTATCTATTCTAAGACTAATGATTAAAAGGAGCATCAAATTTATTTCTCATTTACCATTCAACACATGGAGTCAACAAATTCCACCATACTTCTTTTAAAAACTTGAAGAGTTGACCATATCTAAGTGTAACAACATTCGAAGCTTATTTCCATCATCAACAGTTCAAAATCTTACCAATCTCAAAGAACTCCAGATTGAAAATTGCGATCAGATGGAAAAAGTAATTGCAAATGAGGTGCGCTTACAAATTTTTTCTCTTCCCTTTAGATGTGTTATTTGCTGGATTGGCTCTTTTGATAACTTTAAATTGCCAAATCTCATATTGATCTCAATAAAGTATAACGCCAATCTGAAAATGTTATGAGTGTGGTTGCCAACTTCATCATTAATTAAATAGAATTGGTAGTATTCCATAATGTAATACATACACTATATATGGAGGCATTTTCTTATATTTGTGCACAATCATTTTCAGGTTTCCTGTGATATTTTTCCTACGTTGGAGACTTTGCGCATTAGTAAGGTTCCCAACTTAAAAGCGATATGTGATGACCTTGTCTCAAAGGGATCCAATTCTTTCAGGAGTCTAAATATACTAGATCTGAGCAATTTGCCAGCGCTCGAACATTTGTGGAAGAATGCAAATCAAAATGTTTCACTTAGCAACCTCCGTGAGGCAAAAATTAGTGGGTGTAACAAGATGCGTAATCTCTTCTCATTCACAGCATTGAAGGATGACCTTTTACAGCTCGAATCTCTCAATATTCAAAAGTGTGAGATGATGGAAGAAGTTTTCTCAAATGAGAAAAATGGAAAGACTGAAAAGAGGAGTCACATGACATTCCCAAAATTGGAAAAGCTGAAACTAGGTGGCATGCCAAGCTTAACAACTTTTTCCAATGGAATTGAAAGTATGGACTTTCCGGTGCTGACTATAATGAAAATCAGAGATTGCCCAAAGCTTGTCAGCATTGTCTCTCCTGTGAATCGCAATCAAAATTTGGCAGATGACCATAGCATTGAATCTTTTCATTTGTTCTGCTCCCCAAAGGTACGTCGCTCATCTTTATCATATTGTCAAAGGTATTCAACTATTTTGTACTTTGATTTTATTTTTAAGTTATCATTTAACTTAAAAATATCGTTTTCATTCAAATAGAAAAATGTTTTTAACTATCACATAGTAAAGATAACTAACATGAGAAACTCAATTTTTAGAAATTAAAATAAAATTTCCAAAAAAATAAGAAAAGCTCAAAAAATTATTATTTGAATTATAATAAACGATTAACTATTTAATTTATTCGAATTTCAATTATTTTGAATAAAATTGGATATGTACATATGTATATGTCTCTGTTAACATAGTTTACTCAGAATCTTCCTTTTTACACCTAAAAACGGGAACAATGATATATGCCAACAATGATATATACGAACAATTGCTGGTCTTTTTCCAAAGAAAACATGCTCACACGTGCACACAAATTTTTATGGAATAAGATATAATACGTACCCCTAATTCGTTTGACCATTATGTGTTTGTATCTTATAATAGTATTTTACATGTATACACTTATTTATTTATGATACTAGTTTACTATGTTAATTTCTTTCACTTTTAAGTCATTTAACTATTTATTTTTTTTGACCCAGTATTACTACTAAAATATTTTTTCTAAAATATTTATCACTTAAATATTTTAACAAATCTTGGACTTTATTGCATCAAAATGGCTGAATATATCAAGGTTCAATTTTCCTTCATTTCACTAAAAAAGTGTCCATCTACAAATTGAACTGGTAGTTATTCATCCTTGTCAATAGAATCTAAAATTGGATAGTTCAAAATAGTTAAGGGCTTTTAAGTTAAAACAAAAATAACTTTTTATGTTTAATATTCATTGTCTTTCTATTATTATAGTTTTATTGAGTTATCTAAATTATGAGTTCCTTAATTTTTGGTATTTTTTCTATGTCATAATAAAAAAAAATACTTCTGTCCAATTACAAAAAAGAATTTGAAGTTGTAGGCATAATATGTTCATTACAATTTGTGCATTACATATAAATGGCCAATTCTGTCCAGATATTTATTTCAATGGGGGAAGTATCCCATTTTTCGCTTTTCGGGTGAACGAGATTACGTGCGTAGTCCAATAGGGTACAATCCAATCAACCTTTTAACTAATGTAAGGGTATCTTGCTGTCAAAAGGTACACAGACATCTTATCGTGTTAATATGCAGAAAGTGTGTTGATTTTAATGTTAGGCTATTAGCTATTATATATTTACTTATGCATATTTTCCATAAAATTTTACTCATTTTTGTTTATTTATATATGTATTTTTTGAAATTTATTTTGGTTAAGTTATAAATGTGTCTATATGTCTATATGTATATGTATTTGTACATCTGAAAATAAGATGCTGATACGAAATTATAACTTAAAGAGGTTAATCCATTGTTTTAAAACATAATATAAAGAAAATTGAAGGAGATACATACCAAATTAATATTTGAAAATTTTTTGCATCAATTAAAAAACTGTTAATTACTTATTTTTCAATTCCAAGTCTAATAATTAAAGAAAAGTAGCAAATTTATTTTTCTTTTACTATTTAAGTTGTGTTATCATTACATAATCCAAATACTATTTTGCAAGCTAAAATGGGTGGATTGGCACATTTAATATTACAAGGATATGATGATATCAGCAATATATGGTGTCAAAAGATTTCACTATGCTTCTTTGAAAAACTTGAACAATTGGAGATACGTGAATGTAACAATATCTGGAATTTATTTTCATATTCGATAGTCGAAAATTTTGTCAATCTCAAAACACTGAGTATTGACAACTGCAACAAGATGAAAAAAATAATTACACATAAGGTACGCTTACAATTTTTTTTCCTCTTCCTTTGCATTTATTATATTAAAGGGTAGGCTTCTTTTTATAACTCCGTGATATCAAATATCACATTGAATCAAACAAAAGATAAAGTGAATCTCAAAATAATTCTTGTTTGGTTCCTGTCGTCTTGATTAATTAAATAGAATTAGTAGTATTCAATAGTGCAATATATACACTATAAATGGAGGTGTTTTTCTCATATGCGTACATGATTATTTGCTCATTGATGACATTGAAGGATGACCTTTTACAGCTCGAATCTCTCAATATTCAAAAGTCTGAGATGATGGAAGAAGTTTTCTCAAATAAGAAAAATGGAAAGACTGAAAAGAGGAGTCACATGACATTCCCAAAATTAGAAAAGCTGAAACTAGGTGGCATGCCAAGCTTAACAACTTTTTCCAATGGAATTGAAAGCATGGACTTTCCGGTGCTGAATACAATGAGAATCAGCAATTGCCCAAAGCTTGTCAGCATTGTCTCTCCCGTGGATTGGAATCAAAATTTGGCAGATGACCATAGCATTGAATCTGTACATTTGTTCTGCTCCCCAAAGGTACCATACATCTTATCATAGTTTCTAAGTTGTTTAATTAGTAAGTGTGTTGTTTTGGCTAAATCTTGACAGTAAAATCTAGTAAATATTAAATCAGAAAAAAGAAACGCATGATACCAACTAACATCAAATACTAAAAAAAGGTCTGTTTTAAAATGACGATACAGCTAAGGGTGTTAGTGGAAACCAGGCTAAGACAATTCTTGCTGGTAGTACAAATGATGGACACATATGAGGAAAAAAATAAAGTAAAATAAAGAACCATTTAAAGTTACTATACGCAAACTCCAACTAGCTAATAGCTATTTTGGAGTATTTGTTATTTTCTATCTCTATATTATGTATCTTTTGTTACAATATTTGAAGCATGAATCACTATGATTCATATTCTTGAAATTAAAATTTTTTGGAATATTAAAAATATATTGAATTTTTTGTAAAATTTTTGGTAAAATGCCCAACTATATGCCATGAAGCATTGGCTTTCTAAACTATAATAATTTTATCATAAAATTTAAAATTTTTTCTTAACTAGAAAAATGATTTTAACTGTCATATAGTAAAGATAGTATATAACACCATAAACTCAAGTTTTAGAGACTAAATTGAATCGGTGAAATAATAAGCAAAAAAATAAAAAATATGTTTATAATCTGGATTTAAAATAAGACATTAACTATGTAATGTATTTGATTTTCTATTGCTTTGAACACACACACACACACACACAATAAGTCAAGTCTTATTCCCCTATAAATTGAGCAAAGATATTCCAACAAATTTTGATCCTTTTTGAATATGTAAATAAATTTATATAAATGAAAATTTTAAGCTAACTTGACGCGATCCAGGGATCCGTCGAAATTTATTTTAATATTTATTAATTTTAACTTTATTGTAAATGGGCCTAATTAATAAATTGGGCCATGTGTGCTTTTAGGTTAGAGTCTGATAGTTTTAGTATAAATAGTAGTTTGTTTTCAGTTGAACGGATATTTTTTTCAGACAGAGAGTTTTCAATTAATTCAGGTTTCTTCTTAATTCCCTGAAATTGAGTCTTTCAATTTCTCGTGAGTTTCTACCCCAAATCGAGTTATTCCGGATTGATCCGAGTGATTCGTAATGTATCAATCAGCAATCGATGTGCTGATTGTAGTCGTTTCTTGTCGTGTTTAATTCAATCCTACCACGTTGGGTCGGCGTTCTTCGCCCAGTTCACGTCCCTGGGATCATCGGATTTAGGTCCGATTACACCGCTATCTTCGACGCGATTTGATCACGTCAGTTTGGTATCAGAGCCATCTTGTGTCGAATTCTAATTTGATACACGATCCGGAGTTTTAAAAAAAAAAGAAGGAAAAAAAAAAAGGGAAATCGCCGCCGCCTGCAACCGCAATTCCGCCGACGTTTCAGCTGATTTCCTCCCGAAAGTCATACCAAAGCACCACTGTCGCGAGCCCATTCCATCCCACCGCAAATCGTTGCCAGAGGAGAAGCGGGTCCGCCACAATTCCACCGCGAACCGCCATGAGCCACGCGACCATCGCCTGAAGAATTCCGCCCGATTCCACTGTCTACCGCCATTGTTGAGGACTGCCCAAGGATTGCTGACGCTCGGGAAGTCGACGCCAGCCGATTCCGCGGACAATTGCCAGTGAAATCAGAGTTTTCTCCGCCGTCGCCGCTGCCCGATTTCGTAAAAAAAAAAAAATTCTGTTGGGCCGAGGGTTGTTTGGGCCGGAGAAAAAAAAAATTCTGTTAAGCCGAAGATTTTTTGGGCCAAAAAAAAATTTCTGTTGGGCCGGAGTGAAGAAAAAAATTTTTTTTCTGTTGGGTCGAGGTTATTTAGGCCGGAGAAAAAAAATTCTGTTGGGCCGAAGTTGAAGTTGATTTGGGCCAAAAAACCTGTTGGGCCGAGTATCGAGTTGGGCTGGAAACAGGATCTGGGCCATATTGTAATTGGGCCAGGCTTGAGCAAAGAAAAAAAAAAAAGTCAGTGGGCTGAAGAGATTGGGTTGGACCGGAAGCTGCTACTGGGCTAAACCGTTCACGCTGACGTGGTAAGGCCGTGTTTGGTTACAGTTTTCATTTCAGATTAAGGGCCTGTTTGACTGCAAAATTTCTGTTTTAGCTTAAAGCCTATTTGGTTGCTGATTTAAAAAAAAAAAAAAAGAGAGGCCAAAAAAAAAAGAAAAAAAAAGAAGAGGCCAAAAAAAAGAAAAGAGAGAGAAAGGAGAAACAAAAAAAAGAAAGAAAAAAAGGCCAAAAAAAAGGGGAGCAACAAAAAAAGGAGAGGAATTTATTTATTTATCTATTTATTTATTTTGGGGATGTGTTAGGCCCGCATTGCAACTTTAATCACGTTGAATGCCCAGTCAATATTCAAGCCAAGGTAATGGCCCTGGCGAACTAAGTTCTTATTCAAATCCCTCTCTGATGAATTGAGGAAGCTCACCAGAAGCGTGAAGGGTATGCAGGACAAGATGATAGATATGCAAGACCGGTTAGAGCATGTAGAAGCGTCCCAAACTGCAACCCTAGAAAGAGACAATTTACTGTCCAGACCGACTGGACGCAGAAGCAGTGCCGTGCTAGGCCGAGCTCGAACTAGGGACAGGCATGGGTATCCTGTCAAGCCAGTGAGGCAAGATCGACGTGACTACGAGGAGACAAAAACTAGATATACATCGTCAAGGCATTATAATATCAAGGATTATGAATCGAATATGGATGAGTACGACGAGACATCCAAGGTATCGGGTTCTTATATTGAAAGTCAAATTTGGGTGTGTCTTAATTGCTTTCAGTGTGGGCATAGTATGAGTGAATGTCGAAACGAGGAAGTTGATACTCATATCGGTATTAGCAAAGTTATGGGAGAGAAGAAAAGCTCATCCGTAGAAATGCCATCTTTGACTGAAGTGAGGATTGCAGAGGAGATGCCACCAAAGGAAGTACAACATGAAAATAATGACAGTGATAGTACATATTTAGAAATTGAGGAGAAAAGTGAACGGAAAGAAGTAACGGAATCAATAGAAATTGAAAAGGATAAAGCTGATATAGAAGAAGCCATAGAAATTAAAGTCGAAGTTGATGACAGCCATAAGAATGAAAAATAAGCCGAGGATTAGGAGATTAAATTTCTACAGAGTCACGTGTTCGTTGATCCATTTGACCCTTTAGCAGATGCTCTGTCCAGTTGTACTACACAAGAGTTGAAGATAGTTTTATCTGTAGAGGCTACATATGCATATCCGGATAAGTCGTCAGTGCCTTTTTATATTCCTTTATATGATTTGTTGCTGGTATTTCTGTGCTGGACTCATGGGGAGATGAAACTGGAGTTTCAGCGAGGCGGTGAAGAGTTAAGGAACTTCTAGAGATTCGTGTTTGATTCAGGAGGATACCAATTCGAATTGAGGACAATTCGCCTTCAAGAGGAGGGGTATGACGCGATCCAGGGATCCGTCGAAATTTATTTTAATATTTATTAATTTTAGCTTTATTGTAAATGGGCCTAATTAGTAAATTGGGCCATGTGGGCTTTTAGGTTAAAGTTTGATAATTTTAGTATAAATAGTAGTTTGTTTTCAGTTGAACGGATATTTTTTTCAGACAGAGAGTTTTCAATTAATTCAGGTTTCTTTTTAATTCCCTGAAATTGAGTCTTTCAATTTCTCGTGAGTTTCTACCCCAAATCGAGTCATTCCGGATTGATCTGAGTGATTCGTAACGTATCAATCAGCAATCGGTGTGCTAATTGTGGTCGTTTCTTGTCGGGTTCAATCGAATCCTACCACGTTGGGTCGGCGTTCTTCGCCCGGTTGGCGTCCCTGGTATTATCGGATTCGGGTCCGATTACACCGCTATCTTCGACGCGATTTGATCGCGTCAGTTACGCGTCATAACTAAAATATTGTTCTTAATTGTGTCTCCAAAAGAATTCAAAACTGTTTATCATAAAGTTAATGTTTTAGTTTTAACTTCAAAATAGTAAAAATGCATTGCATTTTATAAGAGCTAGTAAAAATTGCACATATTATGTATGTACAAATTTAGAGTATGCAACTTTCTTTCTAAATCATAAAATTATTTCATTTTAAATAATGTAAATAACAAGAAAAATAGAAAATGATAGAAGAAATAAAAAATTTTAAACTAAGGGTAATTGTGTTATTTTGCACTGTGCAATTAAAGGCTTATTAACTTTATAATATAACTATAAATATATAGCATAGAAAATAAATAATGATATGTTAGTAATTATATATAAATGAAGGTCTAAGGATGATGTTGTACATTTACAGTGAGAACCTAAATTAGGCCAAACTTTTAATAATATAGTATAGATTATGTATTTATTATTCAAGTTTATTATTGAGTTTTAACATGTGTATTATTTGATTATTTATTATTTTGTCACAATATTTTTTAAAAATATTTTTTAATTTAGAAAGATTTTTAAATGTTAAGATGTAAAATATTGAGAAATCTGTATTTATGTACAAAAATTTAAGACCATGTTATACACTTGTTATCTTAAGTAGATGAAGGTTGTCTCAACCCTGCACCTGGTGGTATACGCTAGGTGCCTCAATGTGTGTCATTTGTTATTCATGTAAGCGAAAACTACTTTTGTATTCTCTCTTCCTAATTATTCTACCATTATCCCTTTCAATTTTACATTTTTATAAAAATAAATAAATTTTGCTACAACCATAAAAATATTTAAAATGAAGACATGATTGTTTTCAATAAAAACAATTTACAGATTTTTTTCCCTAAAATTTATGAATATTTTTATTTTCTAAAAATATTTTTCAAATTTTAAGTTTAGAAATTTTTTACCAATTCTAAAACCCAACTACATAATTTTAAAAACTTTAAAAATAGTCTTCAATTGAAAGAGCTATCACTTGTACACTTTTTGTCAAAATGAATCCATTTGTAAAAAGAAAATGTGTTGCACTTCCCATTTTTACTTTGGTTTTTCTTCTTCATTGTGTTGATGAAGGGAACAATGACTAGACACCGTATTAGATTATTATTTAGCAATTCTTTCCCCTCGTGCATATATGAGCACCTAAAATTCAAAGTATATATTATTACTGCACTTAATCATTTACCTACATCATATAAATATTTCAGAACATATTTTGTTCTTTCTCATATAAATATTTCAATTTATACTGTATATGTGATTTATTTTATAATTTACAATTTAGCAAAACTTAGACACTTAAATATGCAAAATTATCAAATATTATATAATTTAGTTGTTACAATGAAATATAAAATTATGTTATTAGGAAAAGCGGAAGTGAATGACACCAAGTGAAAAAAAAGGGATAGAATAAGAGTCCTGTATTGAAATATAACAATATTATGTTTCTGATAATTTTACTAATAAAAATTCAATTATTTAAAATTAAAGAATTTAATTTACTGGTTTAATATGTTAGATTAAATATAAATTAGCCAATAAGTTTTTAGAAAAAAATAATATAATTCAAATATTCCGAGTACAAATTGACTATTGGACGTTAACGAAACCGTCTTGTCATATAATATAAAAGATAAGTTCGCTGGAGTGCATGTTTCTTTCTAAATATAAATTATTTTATTTCCTTTGACAAAAATTTTGTTATTTAAATTCAATAAGTTAAGATACACACACATTTAAATTTTTAAATCTCAATATAACAGACAGCACGAACATAGCATTAGCTCAAATATTTCCAATCATAAACATATTTAAATGTTGCATAATTCATCAAACGTGTTAAGATTGAATATTTACATTAGGTTTATTCATATAAGCTACTTAGAGACTTTTTAATTCATTCTAAAAAAAATTTTTAAGTATGGGTCTGATAGTATTTTCCGTTGACATTGATTGGCTAGTTGGGACTAGTAAACCGGCTCCACGTAGAATGATAGTTGTCTCAACCAAAGACGGAAGACCCACCGGTAAATTTGGACTTAAGGGAGCAACAAAAGGATATACACACTCAGATGTTGACAAATGAAAATTCTCTTATTTTTTATATTACTATAGAAGTAAATAAAATTTACCTAAATTATCATTAAAAAAAATATCTCTTTTTGTTTCCCTCTCTTTCATCTTGCTCCTTTATCTCTTTTTTAAAAAGGTTCTTATAGACTTTCGATTTTTATATTAATTTAATTTTTATTATAATTTATAAAGAACTTTGCACCTATGTTGATTCCGTGACTTTCACTAGTCTATGTTGTATCATTATGGGTGCAAGGTTTTTGTTGCATATCGGTAAATTACATAATTATTCTTTACTTTTAATCTTTTATTTTTCTGTTTTTTGTTTTTATTTTATTTTAACTTATTATTTCTATTTGTTATTTTTCTAAAATTTTTTCTTTTCAAAAAAAATTTATTATTATTTGTTTTATATTTTAAATATTTTTGTTCTAATTTTATTTTAATTTTTTAAAATAAAATATCTTTATACTTTATATTTGTGTGATGCATTTGATTGTACTGACATTTAGAATGGGTAATGGGTCTAAATGGGTAATGTTCTACTTTATCTTTAGTAGAACATTTCATATAAAATCATTACATAAACATGGTTTTGTGTAGAAGGAAAATTTTAGTATATTTTTCCAATAGACATCTTGCAATTTATTTCAATACTTACTCATATTCAAAACATTCTTTAGAAATAATTGCAATTCAACATAATGTAGTTCTTTCAGAAATAAAATAGAACTATTTCACAAATACTCAAAAATAATTTGTAATTTATAAAAGTTATGAAAATTTCAGGTAATCCACTTATAGACTTTAAATTTCTTGATTTTGTGTATCACCAGTCTCGATTCCTTGGATTCTTAATCAATCTAAATAATTACTAATTCAATAAAATTCACTTTTTATGCTTTTTTTTGCAAATGTTACTTAAGTCTTTGAGTCTTGATAATTCTTTCTTACACAGTTTTGTACCAATTCACAATTTTTTTCCAATTAAAAAAACAATTTGCATTTCCTCAATTCTACCTTGCCCAAAATTCTTGCAAATTTTAAGATGTAACTACTGCTAATATTACCTCAATTTCTGTAAGTTAAACTCTAATAACCAACTGTTGGCCATATGCAGCCAAATTCATAGCCACTGTCCACCTGTGGCAAGATTCATCCAAAGGCACCCACACCCCTATACCTACACCCGTTAGAAATCATATTTAAATACATTGAAATCTATAGATTTGCCCAACCAGAGAAAAATAATGTCCAGATTTATATGTGTATATATAGTTATTTGGAAACTAATCAAATTACTTGGTCATGCCTCCGTTTGACCGAGTCATAAACTTTATTTTTTTTATTCTCATATATTCAAGGGTTTATTCTTAAGATAACTATGCTCCCATGATTAAAGAACTAAACATATCTATCTATCTTTCTATATATATGTATGCGTATATACAGTGAGTTTCAGTTTTGTTTTTCTCTTTTCCGCTCAATCATTCAACTAGCAATTATAATGATAGATTTCCCACTAGCGGCTGCAGTAGGGTGAAATCTTGCCAACACTAGTTAGATTACTCTTGTTCTAAGTCAGTCCTGGACAGCATTAATGGAGATTTATCAGTCTATTGACCTCCAACGTGAGATACAATACAAACCCAGGCATTCAACCCAATTATAATTACTATTTCTAACCTTCTAGGTTTACAATCTCACTTGATCAATTGTATAAAATCTAGACCCACTTACTTGGTTCCTAAATCATGGAAAATCAATCTTTTTAAAACTTGGGAATTCCATTCATTGAATTCTCTTCTTGTATTAGAGCATTCATTTGTCCGATAGAAACAACCCTCGGTCGAGAAGTTTTACCTCAACAACAGCATTTGTCGGTTGGCTTTTTCTATGCCTTTGGAGTTCACTTCGGTTGTTGGTTTTCATCCCAACTTGATTGTGTTCCAAACTTTTTCATCTTGTAATTTAATATAAGCACACGTCTGTGCCCTCTAATATAGATAATTGGAACTATCAAGCAATTTGGGGTGGGGGGGGGGGGTGGAGTTACAGAACTCCTTTTTTAGTGCTCATGTCTAGAAGTCTTTTAGAAACACCAGGAGCACACCTGTTTTAAACCAAGCTCTATGGACAACTTGGCTTTGATGCTATGTGAATATTGCAGTTGTGTTGCAACTAGTATTGCAACTAGTGTTATAATAATACAACTTGTTTTAAGTGATCCTATATAAACAATGACACAAACACAAGAGCACATCAACAGACCAACAACAAATGTATCTGAAATATAAAATGAACAATACTCACACAAACTCTACACATTTTCCCTAAGGTAGTTGAATAGTTGAAGGCACCCAAATACTCCTATTTTGTACCTAATCTAACTATTCCTTGATTCAACTCTAACTCTCCTAGCTAGTTTGTGTATCAACAATGTTGTTTATACTCTCAAAAACTCACAAATGTAAGAAAGGTTCAAGCATCCCCATGACTAGGACGTTGGAGTCTCTCTAGCTCGTTCTTCATGTCTGAAATGGCTTCCATTTATAGGAGACGAATACAAGTTGACCAATTCCAAGAAGACTCTTTATTAATAAGTTTCAACTCCTACAAACTCGATTGTAGAGATAACCGTCAAATTGCACACTAATGTTGTAACATCATTCCCAACACTGCTATGGAATTTTGGATATACTGAAACTCTTTAATCCATATACAGTAAGAGGTTGTATTGATTCAAACTTTTTTAAAACCTTTTTCTTTTTTTTAGATTTCTTTAAACTTTTCAAGTCTTCAAAATATCTAAGATGTCCTCCTTATAGAAGTCTTACTTAAATTCAATCTTTTACTAAGAGTTTAAAGTCAACTTACAACTTAATCATAATAGCTATTATCACAATAACTATGATATTATTAATAAATGTGTCAATAATAATTTTATAGTGAACATTTTACTTGAAAATTATTGACGAGAACAAAGATAAAAATAGGAAAAAGGTAAATTCGGATTTCGAATGAGATATAAATACTGAGGGATGCTTCTTTTCATAACCCTCTAAGTGTCATCTAGTTCAGAGAGGACAATTGGTGGAAGACTTTGATCACCAATCTTCCAGTGAAAAATAGAATCAATAATATCTACTAAAGTTGATGCCCCACCACTTTATTTTTTATTTTTTATTCCTAGAAAATCATTGAAGGAATGTATCATCAATCATAAGCATCCACAATGTTTGGGAATTGAAGCTTGATTGATCCTTCCAAAAAGCACCAAATCTCTTATTCTATTTTATTTAATAATTACATATATATATATACACTTTTAAAAATAAAAGAATATAAAGAATACAAATTAAATAAAAAATGTATCACAAAAATTATATTGATCGAACTCATATACAATTCGAGTAACAAATGTAACATTAGTACAATTAATATTCTGAAAACAAAATCAGTGAGCTCATCACACAAAAATATACATTTATCATGTGATAAAAAAACACTCCCGCACATATCTCTATGTATAAAGAATTTATCATAAGTTTTCATAATTTTGTTTAGCCAATTATAGAGCTTTAGATTCCTTACAATATTGAATAATATCACATAAGATTGAACACAAATTGTAATTATTTAAGGGGAAAAAAACTCACTAAATGAAATGTGGACAGCACAACAGAACTACTACAATCAAATAAAATAATTTTGGACTCGGATTCGAGAGGATTTGTTCGCTTGAATAGTTATTAATGAGATCAAATTCCAATGAAAAGGTTATACAAATTCCAATGAAAAGGTTATATTTGATTCCAAATGAGTCATTATTTAGGGATGCCTCTTTTCTTATACTAAAGTGGCTCATCCACCTGATACATTAGAACGACTACCACCTCTCTTTCCAAAAAAAAGAAATAATTTCATATAAAGTTGATGCCCCGCCCCTTTAATCGTGATCATCTGCTTCCTAGAAAATAACTGGGGCTATGTTTGGGAGAGAGGTCTTTGTTGAGGATGATATTTTATATGAGTAGTGTAGAATTAAGAAGTATTTTGGGAAGGAAGATTTTGATGGAATAAACAATATGATTTATTTGAATATATGTAATAATATTTAAATGATGTAATGGTATATGAAGATAATGATTAGTTTTTAAAATATAAATAAAAATAAATATGAATATATACATAATATATAGGTATTAATTTGATAGTAAATATATAATAGCTAAAACATAATTTGTTAATTACATATAAAAGGGAAAAAAATTTAAAATTTGGATAAAAATTCTATTAAATAGTAGTTTTGGTAGTGTCAAGATTGAAAGAATGTATTTGAAAGATAAAGTTGGGATTCAAACATTGTGTGGGACAATGCAGTCAATCAGCACTCCATTAATGTTTCAGAAATAAAACTGTAGAAACAAATATCAGATTTTGCTTCTTGAATATTTCATACAGGATATAGCTCTTCTGTGTGTTGTGTGCACTGCATTTCGTATTAGTAATATTTCGCTGTTGTTGTCACATACAGATTTTCTAAGAAATTGCGCAATCAGTAAGTCACCTTTACTAGTTATTCTTTAACATTTACTTTGCTACAGTTTTGTCTTGAATAGTACATCCTTCTCTCATCATCTGCAAATACAAAAGTATTAACAAATTCAGTATTTAGTTCTTCTTGTGTTTAACTTGAAGCCTCCACTTGCTTTTATTTGTTTGGATTCCCTGCAATTAATTACTTTATCTTTAGTAGACATCTCCACTGTTTATTTTCTTTTTATTTCTTAAACACTTTTCACAATGAATTCTTACTCATTTAATTTTTAAGGATGTTAAAACTAGATGATATCCTAAAGAAATGTGGGCAATGTTAATAGCCCCATGTTATTTGTAATGGAAGTCGTATCTTTCATGTATCACTGCGTAAGAGATCGTGTATGAATATAAAATTAATAAAAACAGATCAAATGCAAAGGCTATGTTTGGCTTCTTATTTTAAACTATTCACCCCATTCAATAATTTTACAAAATGAACATATTAATTTACTTATTTTATTTAAATTCAAATTTAAAATTCTTTTACTCTTAGTTATTTTATGTAGGGGTGCAAGTCAAGTACTTGTGAGTTATGGAAATCGATTGCATTAAAACTCATCTTGAGCAAGAGCAATGTAAACTTATGCTTTCATTATGGCTAATTGATCTCAAGATCAATTTTCTTTGTTCAAAAGTGTTTAAAAGTGCTTTTTTAATTTTCTAATATTATATATATATCTCAATATGTAAGCAATATATTGAAATATTATTAGTAAGATGCTAATTTATAATAATGCATATTCATTATTTATTTATAATTATATTCCTTAGTTTGATTTTGATATAAATTTTGAATTATATATATTTCATAAAAAATTGAGAATATCCAAAATTTTTGGTATTTAATTATAAGAGAACACATGGAAGTATACAAAATAACTATAATTTTTAAACAGAACTTTGGATGTTACAAACGCAATTTTGCATTTTTTAGCAATATGTATGTGAATGTAAATTTTATTTATAAATTTGTAAGATACCAAATTTTGATTTAAATATAGATTTCAGAATTTTACTTTTTGAAATTTTTCATAAAAATTTTAGGTAAAAATCCTAAATTCTAATTTCAATTTTAGACAAAAAAAATAAAAAACATAAAATTATAAAAAATTCCATGAAACTTTGAATAGTATAATTCAATTCGACAATATGCCTTTTAGCATTATATTAATGTATAGTAATTATTAAAAATATCTAATACTAGCTTATGTATATTTTTTATTATAAATTTGAGAATTTCTATATTTTTAATTCTGAATTTTAAAAAAGGATACATAAAAACAATAAAAAATTAATATAATATCAGATATTCTAAGTGAAGTTGCAGAAACCTTACATATTGTTCATTGATTTTTTGCCATCCTTACACCAGATCGCTTGAAGTTCGGAATTGAAAGGTCTCTTTGAACACTAAAGTTGGTCGTAAATCTATTAATTGTGCTCTTCCATTCTTGATACCGTCTACGGATTTCTAAGCAATTGAGTGAGCACCTGCAGGAAGTATATACAGGTTGGATATCTATCTTCATCTACACTTTATCAAATTTCAATGTTACTAGCTATTCCATGAAGTTTCTTTGCCATGCTTTCATTTTAAATGTCACATCTTCCTCTACGTTTTCATGTGCATCACTAGACTTAATTTCAAGATTATAATAACTTTTAACTAGATATTATTCTGTTATTTAGAAGAAAAGTAAAAGTAAATAAGATTGTTGGATAATATTAAACAAATCCACGATAATTCATATAGTTCAGATATCAAATTAAAACAACAAATAAATTAAGGAAACTTAAAATTGCTAGTAGCACCAGAATGTGCCAAGCATTATTACTTGCACACTTCCTACAACAAATTTATATCTTGATATTTTATATTTAAATATGAATTACAAATTATAGTAGTCTTATCGTGATAAATTTTTTAAATATACTATATCCTACTATGTAATAAGATTTTGGAATATTCTATCGAGCTATGTGTAATAGTTTTTTCAAAAATTATTATACAAAAAGAATTCAAAGATCTCATTTTTCATAGGAATTTATTAATTTATGAACCATATATGTCTTTTGTAACACTATTATTCTCTTCCATTCCTTTAGTTACAAATATTCAAATAAATAGTTTCTATGACCAATAATAAAAATTAGTTGTCACTTGCACTTAATATTTTTAAAATAAATTATAATATTCAAAATTTTTAATTTAATTAAATTTTAATATGTTGAAGTCAATTATACCTATGTCTTTATTTTTCGTATGTACTCTTTCACATGATTTTAACTATCTAATAGTATAGTAATGTACACACGCGCGAGCGCACATATGGTGTTTTTTCAGCATTTCTCAAATGACAAATTAAGCTTATTCAAAATTTTCTATACAGAATTATTAGAAGTATCATAATATTTATTATACGGCCAATTAATAAATTAAAAATTAATGGGAACCAGAGCGGAGTTGATGAGATCCAATTTTAAATGAAAAAAAAAAAAATTGGAATCCAAATCTGGAGAAAAAGTCCGTGGACGCTGCCAATATAATTTGAGATAATAATTTGTTTAATAATTTGAGACAAATCAAAATATCACCAGCCTACTAAATTTTACACTACCAAAATACAATTTAACAAAATTTTCAACTAAAAATTCAAAATTTCTTTCTCTTGTATATATAATAGACATATTATTATTATTCAACGATTACTCCTATTTACAGGCAAACCAATAACAGTATTTATACATCCATATGTTCACATTTATATATATATATATATATATATTATTCTAAAAATAAATTATTATTTTCATATAACATCATATTATTAAATTATTATTATATATTTTATACATCAATTTAAATTAATAAATATTTTCGAAATATTGAAATTTTACTTACTTCGAGTTCCAATATAATTATCGCTAAACATGTCTCCCACCAAAAACCATTTTCCAAACGTAACTTATGTGTTGTTTCTTAATTCTTAGCCAACCTCTCAGATCATATTATGAAAAAATTGAAACCGAAACCGCACACCTCCAATATATGTGCATGGTTTTTAAACCCAGACCACCAGCTAGTTGGATTGGTTTAATCGAGAACTGGTTAAGAATCCAGTCCGAGTGCTGATAAAACCGTTTAATAAAAAACCGGCAAGAACCGGATGCTCTTCCAACTTTTGAAAAAAACCCTTCTCATTTGCCCACAATGAATGAAGGACCAATGACTGTAATTATGGCTGTAAATGCATTGCTTTATTCTATAATTATTAATGATACAAACGCATTCTTTAATACTCGTTTTTCTCCAGACATTGAAATTTGAATAACTTCTTTTGATATTTTGTTTACCCAAGAAATTCATAAAAGTAAAAAAATCAGAAAATATAATAGTATAAAAGTACATTTTTAAAAGTTGTTTTATGTCCAAACAATTATGTCATTGTCATAAGGCTAAATAGTATTTAAAACTCACTCAATTTAATTTTTATTTTCACGAATTTTTTAATCGTAATTAACTCAAAACCTTAGAAAATTAAAAAACAACAATTTTACAAGAAATTAATCAAATTAGTTTTTGATGTAATTATATAAATACTGAAGAAACAAGTATTTATACATAAACAATATTTGAATGTTAATGTTGTAATTCTTGCATTATTCAATTTTTTTTATAATAATATATTTATATTTGAGAATCAATTTAATTTAAAACTTGCTTTGGCTTTATTTATTAATTAGTTCATAAATGAATAACTTGTGTATGAATACATATGTGCAGGCACATATGCTTGTGTATGTATACGAGTCAATCAATTTTTAAAAAATAATTAAACTAGTAGAACCAAAAAATCAATCGTTATAACGACTGATCCGATTTTAAAAACCTTTTATATATGGTGAAGAATAGTTGGTAAAGCTCCATCGCCGATATAACATCGGCAGGCTAATGCAGAAGAAATTCTAGGTTATACATCTCTCTCCTCCAGTTTACTTTAACTGATCTAAACTTTATTGCCTATTCTGTGCTATAACTTTTGTCTCAAATGTTGCATCATCTGCATAGGTACTGTAAGACAGTGCATGCAAAGCTAGCAGCTTTCATTGTTCTATCAATAGAGTTTATCCCTTGCTCGATTCTTTCCCCTTCTCTTGTTCTTTCCCCTTCTCTCTGTTTGTCATGCCGCCGACAGTTTAGATTGTTACTAGCCAGTCACGTCAGTCTGTCATGTTTCTGTTTGTCTAGATTCAATGCAATTTGCAATACCTTTGATTTTTTCATTTAAGAAAGAAAATAAGAATTTGATATCTTAAATACTATTTCGTGATTCTGAGTCATCCTCAACTTAGATTATTCAAAAATTGAAACTGAAGTCATCTCTTCTCTACAGATACTGAAGTCGGCAGTGAGGATCCACTGCATTTTCCTATCACTCATAGTATTCGAAGGGATTGTGCACCAGCAGAAAATAAAAACAGGTCAGTTATTTTACTTTAACTAATATTAATCCCATTTTCATTTCCTCTCTGTGTCTTTGCTATGTATGCTTTTTGTTTTAATTATTGTTTGCTTAGCATTCTTGACTTTTTCCTCCTTCTTTGACTCTTCGACTTTCAACTAAAAACCCCTAAAGAAAATTAAAAGTAAATAATATCCCCACTAAGCGCGGGAACTGTTTGTCAATATTAAAAGTGATCCATATAGTCAAATTCGTTATTAAAATCCAAATTTTTTATATATTGTATAAATTCTCAATTGAAATAAGTTTCATCTCTAATAAACTTTCATTATTTTCGTTCCCCTTAAATAAGAAAACAAGCATGATCTGCAAAAATTAACATTTATACAAGCTATCAAATAAGAAAATTCAGAAGTAATATAAAAAACTCAATTCATAAATTCTACTGTGAGGAAGCCAATATTAATAATGCAGTCCAAAAAAACAAAGTCTTGAAAATATTAGGATCAAAGTAATGTTTTTAATTGTTTTATGAAAATTTTTTGGAAATTGAATAATTGTTTTATTATTTTTCTTTAATTTATAAAAGTTCAGTTTTTATTAGATTTTCAAGAATATTACAAAATTTTAATTTTATTTTTCAATTAAAAATCATTAAGTCTAATTTTAATCCCATAATTCAGAAACTTTATGATGCTCCTGTTTTTCCAATTACCATTCTTTTTTTATTAATTAGCATTATTTTGAAGTATGCAATAACTGTTATAGAAATATCTTGATTCGAAAATAATTCAAAACTACATAAATGAAATAAAATTAACTAATTTAGCAGAAAAATATATATAAAGACTTTCTTGGTAGCAAAAATGCTTTACTGAACTTAAGAAAATTATATGTTCAAACTTAATATTTCTAAATTATATTATATTAAAGGATAATTCAATTAAAATTTTTTGGTTTTACTTTTTTGGTTTAAATTATATTAAAGTAATCAATCAACAATTTTTTTGGTTTTACTTTTTTTTTTCTATATGGTAACGAACCTTTTCATTGTTTATAAATTTTATATTATAATAACAATAAATTAATTTTAAAATTATAATAATGCTATGCATGATAATAATGTACACATATTATTCACAACAATGATATTTTAATTTAAGTTTATTGAATTATTAGTTTGTAAATTTATATAACATATGTTTGATATGACTTATTTCTTTACGTTTTTTAGAAAAACTCCATTTTAAAAACATGAATTCAAATTTAATTGATCTTTTGATCCAAAGAGAAGGCAGCTTGGCTTTAGAACTGATAATGTTGACTTAATAAATTCTGATCAAGTATTATTTTATTTTTATTTTTTTGGTGTACGTGAAAAAGCAAAACGAAAGTTGTCATCACAAAATATTCACCTGAAAGACTATATAATGAAGATTAAGAATAACAAATAATTTGAAACAATAAAATAATTCATTTAATGTTACATGATGAATATTTAGAAGATTGCCCTCTGGGCTTTGACTCATTTGGTTCATTTATGTATTTTTTAAACGAGTAGTTTTATTTTCTTTTTGCATAATCCTTATTGTCTTTGTTTTTCTTAGTATTTTTTTCCTGTCAATTTCCAGGTTGTTACATTGTTTGTGCAATGCAATACTTAATTTTTTCCTTTAAATTTGTCTAAGACACGATCCTATTTACTATTCTATATTTTTTCCTTGTTTTTTTTATTGATTATATCATGAAGGAGTCAAATATTGTTAATTATCATATCACTTAAAACTGTATCTTAATTGAGTGATGGAAAGTAAACTTACAGATTAAACAATGAAACTTATGCTAGAAATTATGTTTCATTATTTCAAATCATTTATCAATTCTTCAAATCATGAAAACCATAGAACTAATTATTCATAAATCAATTGTAGCAAGTCCAAGAGCAATTGAAGAGATCTATCCAAGTCAAAAAGTTCTTACAAATTGCTTCATATCTATACACTGTCTTCATATATTTAAAAGAAAAATTAAATTATATATTTTATAATTAATGTCGGTAGTTTTTATCATGTTAAACTTTGATTTATTAATTAAATTTTATATAATAAATATCATTAGTTTTGGCACTCAATTAAATTAACTATTTGGATAAACAGTCATTGCAATATAATAAAAATAAATATATAAATAATAGGGAGAAAAAAATAATTAAATGAAGTATCGGAAGAAGTCACAATGATATAATCCATTTAGTCCATTTTTTTGGATTGCATGAAGGTAAGACGATAATTGAAAAGATACGAAAAGTTATATTGATTATTAATTAGTTCCTAAGAGTTACTTATGGTAAATTGTACTATTGAAGATGATTATAGATTTATATCATCATAGATTTACTCAAAAGTTCAAAATCTAAACAATGCATTGCATTTTAGTTGGATGATTTCCTTTAATTTTGCAATTTGTAATGGGCTATTTTCATATTTCTGTTAAGGATGCCTTCATCCTTGCAAAACAACATTTGACTACTCTAGCTAGAGTAACACATCCAAGCCCAAAAAAGTCCACAATTCTCAATGCATAGATTGAGTTTAAATTCACAGCTTGAAACCACAATACAATCACATTTATCTAATAGGTATATAGATGAATGCTTGCATTTCTTAATTTATATATATACTATATCTATTAAGGTTAGTTTGGCTAAACATTGTTAATTTACATTTATACCCTTATATTACTTTTTTTTTTAATTTTTTATATTTTATTTATCTTTTTGATTTTAGCTTAGTTTTACTTATCTTCTCTCTTTTCAAATGCTTTTAATCTTTTTTATTTTTGTTTTCATATTTTTATGTTTTAATTTATATAATTTTTTCTATTATTAATAAAAAATGCCTTTATAATTTATTACGATTAAAAATTATACAATTTTTTAAATAATTTTGCACTCTATGTGTGCCACTATTATTTGCGAGTGTGTGTATTATTTTCTTTTTATGAGATGTTACAAGATGAATTGGGAATTTTACATAATGAAATTTTTTATAAAAAAATTGGGAATATAAAAAAATTTGGTTTATAATTTTATGCATGTGGAAGTATATAAAATAATTATAGTTTATAAAAACTAGATGATATTGTAAGAAGCGTAGGCAATGTTGATAGTCCCTTGTAATGGAAGTCGAATCTTTCACGTATCACAGTGTAGATCATGTATGAATATGAGGTTAATAAAAACAGAACAAATGCAAAGGCTATGTTTGGTTCCTTACTTTTAAACTATTTGCCCACTCAATAATTTTACAAACTGAGGATAATACTTTACTTATTTTACTTGAATTCAAATTTAAAATTTTTTTACTCTAACTTATTATATATGGAAGTGCAAGTCAAGTGCTTATCAGTTATAGGAATTCATTCCATTAGAACTCATATTGAGCAAGAGCATGTTGAACTTATGCTTCTATTATGGCTAGTTGAGCTCAAGTTCAATTTTCTCTTCAAAAGGGTTTAAAATGTTTTCTTATTTTTTTAATATTCTCTCTCTCTCTCTCTCTCTCTCAACATGTAAGCAATATATTGAAATATTATTAGTAATATGCAAATTTATAATAATATATATTCATCATTTGCTTATATGTATATTCCTTAGTTTGATTTTGATATAATGTTTATTTTTTCTCCTTCATTATATTTCAAATTTACCAGAAATATGTGAAGTAATTCATCCTTTTTTTTTTTTTTTTTGTTATCTATACACAAATACAAATAACTAAAATATTTCGAATTTTATATTTGTCATTACCGCATTCATGTCATTTCACTTCGAAAACATTGTTTGATTATATCTTTTTTTTTGTTTTTTGTAAAATCTTTTACTTATTTCTTAATAAAATTTGTCATCCTTTTTCATTGAGTAATTTGTGGTGCTCAAATTTGTTAGTATTTTGTTCTTGAACCTATATAACTTCAATAATATCATTGAGGTAAAATACTTAACTTAAATTTCTCTGTTCAAAACCATGAATATTCATTTGATTCCAGGTTATGTTGTCAAAATTTTATACTTCACCTATATTATTTGCATTGACAAAATTTAAATTAGTATTAATATTATTTTAAAAAATTCATGTGAACATCTATTTCAAGTTCCAAAAAATGGCAATTGTTTTTTGTTTATGCCTATAAATAATATCAATAACTAAATTGAGATTTTATATTTTTCAAAACAACGCTCATGTCATTTTTTTCATCACTTTTAAAATATTGCTTTATATTTTCTTGAATTTTGTTGCAAATCGTTTTTCATGATATTTCCTAATAAAATTTGTTTTCTTCATTTTTTGATATTGTATGACATATATATGTGCAATATATTTTGTTTCATAACCTGTGCAAATTCAAAAAAAAAAAAAAATTGAACAATCATCTTGAACAAATACTTTCAAAATAATTAGCACTTTTACCATAAATTAACTCGACGTAGTTTGCATACAGATGCCATATTTGGCAAAAAAAGTTAAATATGAAATTGAGAGTGGAACTTTTATATTCTTTTTGTCTGTTCTTTGAGATATATATTTTTTTGATAAAAATGTCATGTATGGTACGTTTATTCTCTAGTGCAGACATTGTCTATATAAGAATTTAGTTTGTAGATTTTTATAAAATAGGATAGGATTTGAAGAAATATTCTTTTCAAATAAAATTTAAAACAACAACAAAATATTTTATAGTTAAATTTCAAAATATTAACTCTTCAAATGATAATGCAAATAAAAAATTGTAATATAACGATCACTACTTCTAAATGTATTCATTGCTAAGTTACCCTTAAAAACATTAATTTGAAGGATATTTTAGACCAATAACAAATTAAAACAGACGCACTCCCTGTTAAGTGCAACGAGTTAGGTGCATCGGTAGAGTTTGAAGAGTCTTTTTCTTTTTTCCAAATTTAAAACAATAACCTGAAGTTATTATTAAATTAATTAATTTGCGATTATATAATTATTATCGTTAAAAGCATCTTTGGGAGGAAACTCTGGAACACTTAAATTTAAAATAAATCCCTCGTATCACTCTTAATGACTTTGGAGTATACATACGTGTACACAGAATAGATAATATTTCACTCGTTCGAAGGAAAATTAAATGTAGATAATATCCAACAGGAAAATGGCCGACGGTGCGGGAATAGCTACAGCGTTTTTTCAACCGGCGGCGGAGGAACTTGGAAAAGGCTTTGTTGCAGTAATCAAGCGTCAGTTTAATTATCTCTGTTGCTTCAACAGCAACATAGAGAGCTTGAGAGGTGAAACTCAAAAACTGAAGGAGAAACGAGATGGGCTGCAGGGGCAAGTTGACAACGAAGAGAACAGCGGAAAGCGGAGGGTCCCTGAAGTTAGGACTTGGCTATCAGACACCGAACAGATTCTAGGCGAGGCAGGGCTAGTTGAGACCGCCGCTCGAAATGCCCAAAATGGTTGTTGGACTATCAGGCCACGTTATTCGCTGAGCAAGAAAGCTATAAAGAAAGCTGAAGCCATGATGAAGTATCGGAATGGCTGCAAGTTCGATCCCATATGCCTACCCGCACCTCCGGCAGCAACATTACCAGTTGCACTCGAAGAAACATACGATTTCCAATCCAGATTACAGATCCAAGAAGACATCATGAAAGCATTGCAAGATAAACAGTTTAATAAGATTGGGATATGCGGCATGGGCGGTGTCGGAAAAACGACTATGGCCAAGAAGATCATGGAAACAATGAGGAAACAAAATTTATTTGATGAAATAGTGCCGGTAGTTGTAAGTCGGCCAGCAGACATGTTTAAAATTCAGCGTGAAATTGCTCAATCATTGGATCTGGAGCTCAAAGAAGAAGAATCACTACAAGATAGAGCACGCAGATTACATAAGAGGTTAACAGGACAGAAGAAGCGAATCCTCATAGTTTTGGATGATATTTGGGAAGAACTCAAATTGGTGGATTTAGGAATACCCGGTGAAAGTGGTTTCGAAGGGCTCTGCAAAACTCTTTTAACAAGTCGAGACAGTAAATTGCTGAAACGAATGGATGCTCAGGCTTTTGCATTGGATTCCTTACCCAAAAGCGAAGCACTGTCCCTCTTTAAAAACAAAGCCGGAACTTGTGTAGATAACCCAAATTTGAAGTCCATAGCAGAAGAAGTTGTGGAAGAGTGCAGCGGTTTGCCAGTCGCCATTGTAACCGTTGGTTGTGCGTTAAAAGATGAACCAAAAGAAACCTGGGAAGATGCACTAGGACAACTAAAAACTGCCAATCCAAGACACATTCCAGATCTTCTCGAAAAGGTTTATAATCCCTTGCTTCTTAGTTACGGGTTCTTGAGAGATCCACATGCAAAATCATTGTTCTTGCTCTGCTGCCTATTTCCAGAAGATTTTGATATTAGCCTCGAGGACCTAACTATGTACGGCATGGGGTTGGGCCTGTTTGAACGAGTTGGTACTTTGGAACAAGCAAGAAATAGAGTGTTAACAATAGTTCAGTTACTTAAAAGTCGTTCTTTGCTACTGGACGGTAAAGACAGGCATCATGTGAAAATGCATGATGTCATTCGAGATGTAGCCATTTTCATTGCTTCAGAAGAAAAGCTAGCCGATGTCCATCATTGGTCAAGGGATGTGGGTTGGAAATGGATTTCAGTTTTTTCAAAAACAAACGATGAGTTTCGAGATTATCTCACTGGGGGCTCCAATTTTCCAAATCTTTGCTTCTTAGCCATCCGTGGAACCTTGAAAATCAACGACTTTTCTTTTTTGGAAGGGATGAAACAGTTAAGTGTGTTGTCTCTCTATCGCATTTCATTCGAATCACTCCCAGAAACAATACAATTGTTGAAAAATCTCCGAACACTGCGTTTCGAACGATGCGTAATGGAGAGTATCTCTACCGTTGGCGAGCTGTTGAATCTTGAGATTCTTGGTTGTTATTCGTGTGATAAAATTAAGGAGTTGCCTGTTGAGATAGCGAAACTGAAGCGCCTCAGGTTGTTAGACATTTCTCACTGCCGGCGTCTCTCCAGAATCGCGCCAGGAATCATATCAAAGTTGGTTAAATTGGAGGAGTTGAAGATGAGGCGGAGCTTTAAGAGATGGGAATCAGCAAACGTAAAAGAAGAAGAAGAGAGAAGGAACGCCTCCCTCAAGGAGCTTGAGTCATTATCCAAATTGAGACACTTGGAGATTGAAATAGCGGACGTCAATTTAGTTGCCGAAGAGTTGCGCCTTTCCTCAAACATAGTAAAATATTTTATAGATGTGGGAAATTCCGGCTTGGGCTTGGGTCCTCAATTTGATAAACGCATTGGATTGAAATTACCGATAGAGAGAAGTAATTTGGGAGGTTGGATATATGAATTTGTAAGGAGTACTGAAGGGTTACGTTTAGAAGGAGATGGTTCAAAAGTTTTGGATCTATCACAAGTTCAGAACACGGTCACGACACTAGAGATTAACCAATGTCGAGCAGCGAAGAAACTGGTGGATACGAGAGCAATATCAACTAATAGAAGGGAATATGTTGCTTTCCCACTATTAGAGCGTCTCGACCTGGAAGATCTTCCCAGTTTGGAGGAGATATGTGAAGGTCCAATTCCATGTGGATCCATTTCTTTCAATAACTTGGAAGAATTACGACTTGACCGATTGCCTGCCCTAAAGCATTTGTGGAAGAGTCCAAATCAACATGTTTCTCTCTGCAACCTTCGCAAGATGGTAATTCAGAGGTGTCATAGTTTACAGAATCTCTTCTTGTTGGGAACGGCAGAGGATGGCCTTCCACATCTTGAGTCGCTTAAAATTGAGGAGTGTGATGAGATGAAAGAAGTGTTTTCGAACGAAGAAAATGAAGAGGACAGAAAGAAAAGTCACTTCCAATTCCCGAAATTGCGGGAATTGAACTTAACAAATCTGCCAAGTCTTCAAACTTTCTGCAGAGGCGAAGTAGAAAGCATTGAGTTCCCCGTGCTGGAGGCATTGAATATCCGCCGTTGTCCAAAGCTGAGAAGCATGGTCTCTCCCGTGGAAAGTAATCAAAATTGGCCCAATCACAATGATGATGATCAATCTCTTCATTTCTTCTGCAATGAAAAGGTATGCCTCTGTTTGTTCTTTAACTTTCTGTCATTTAATTAGTTCGTGTCTTATTTTGATTGAAAATAAACAATAAAAATTATAAAATATAAAATAATTAGAAAAATGCTTTTGTTTTTAATTAATCTCAAGTCCGTGCTTAAATTTTCATTAATATCTATTATTATTCTCAGAGTGAATCATTATCATATACAAATTTTGTAATTAATATAACATTATCATACGATTTTTGTAAGTGTACTTTTATTGGTATTTGTATATAATTTTAAACAGTAACAAATTGATACTTGAATTTACATAAATCATTTATTAGGACGTTATGTATCGTGTCTCTCGGGTTCACAAGCAGACTTCGTTTTGTATTATAAGATTATTTTGTTCACATAATGAACATTTGTTTTGTTTTGTTTTCTTCTCTCTGTCTCTTAGGAAGTTCGGCTAATTAGTGAACTTTGAACCACAGTCGTTTATTACTTTATTTATTTATTTATTTGCCATCAATTTTGGAATTAAGTTTTTGAGAACATCAACGGTGCACTGAATTAACTGTAATAATATATAGTGTAAAACGCCCTGGCTCCCGACAATGCACCAACCCTCTATATGAATATTTTATCCTAAGTTCAATTTAAATATCTATAGACTCAAAAAATGTTTTAACTGTCATGTAGTGAAATCAATAGTTGAAATTTTAAAACTAAATTTAAATTAGTAAAATAATAAAAATAAAAAATTTTCTTGATTATTTGAACTTAAAATAAGCTATTAACTATCTAGTTTATTTTAATTTTAAATGAAAATGAATAAATATATCACTCTAATAACATATAAAATTTACTTATGTTCTTTTTTAAATGAAACAAAGATATATTTCTACATATTTTGGTCTGTTTTCGAAAATAATTAAATGAACAGATATCTAAACTTAAGCTAACAAAATATAGTTATTCATTTATATTCAAAGGATTATAAATTTCTTTATGTGAATAGCTCATGTCTTAATTTCAAATTCAAAATTGTAATAGTACTTTACATTTCATACTTTTACGTATTTATTATACCAGTATATTGTGTTAGTTTTTTTAACTTGTAAATTTATTATTTTTATTTTAGCATTTTAGAAAATTATTTCCCAATTGAAGAAGAGTTTAGGAAGTAAGATAATTGAAAATGTATTTATTGACACTTATAAGTCAGTGGTGCAAGCGTTGCTCTTATTTTATTGGCTCTCCTAAATAGGACAAGGTGCATAGTCCGTATAGTTCAGTCGAGTTAAATATATTCAACCCTAACATTTACTGTTGCAATTAGTTTAAAAATGATAAAAAAATATATTTTTTGAGATTTGTAGGGAATTTATTGTACGAATTTGACTTATTATTTTCAAATTTGATTTGAATTCCCTAACACTAAAACCTTTTTTTTCCTATATCAAAATTTTCTAAAATTGGATACGATGTTGAATTTAGGTACAAGATAGTCATAAATTAATTTATGCATTATCTATGAAAGGGCAATTTGTTTCTGGATATTTAATCCAGTGGGGAAAGCATCACATTTGTTAGTTTAGGGGGTAAATGAGAAGTGTTGAAGAGGGCAAAATTTACATAACTCTTTGATTATTAAGTCCATATATTTCACTGTCCAAAATTATGCATACATCATATCATATTACCATTTAATGTATATTTATCTGTTCTTATACATAAATTATAGCCCAGATACATATATTTTTTAACCGATATTTAACTTTTCAGAATGTGCTTCATATTTTTGAGTTTTTAGTGATACACTTGTTATTTATTATACTAGTTTATTACATGAGTTTTTAACATTTATATCATTTGGTTTTTTATTATTTTTGTCATAGTATCATAGGAAAATATTTTTTAGCTAAGAAAGAATTTGAAATATTCAGATGTGAAATATACACATTTGGGGGTGAATGAAATTTTGTGCAGTTGAAGAGGATGAAATTTGGGAGACCGGTCAATTAACAATTAGGAGCACTGGGCAGCCAAAGGATTAACTCACATCTTATTAGTCTTTGGAATTAATTGCATGGATAAATTGGCGTTATATATTTTTATTGTTTTCCCAAAGTATTTAGACTATTTTGCCCTTTGGGTATCCCTTTTTTTCACCTTAAAAATATTATATAAAAAAATAGAATAAAAGTAATTAATAACTCTGATGATTCATTTTTAGGAACTAAAGTAACAAATGTATAATAAATACAAAAAATATTAATAAAAGCAATTTGACAGTTTGATTGATTAAACTAAAAATGAAGCTATTACTTTCTGATTAATGAATATTTTTTACCCTTTCAAATATGAAAATATATAAAAAAATCAACTTACATTTGGAAATGTGCGTGTATCTCCAATATCATTTTGTTTTTTCAAAAATGTTGAGTAAATGTATCTTCAAACAAATCTTAAACACTTTCCAATGATAATGAATAATAAAGTCATTGCTCAAATAATTTTTTCGAAGTGTACCTATGAAAAAATGGAATGGTTATTTTCAATCTCTACATTACAAGGTATTACACAACCATATTATTAATTAGAGTTTGAATCAATGGGATGCTCAAATTCTATTATCTTATCATTGTTTTACTTGATGAATGTGTATATTTCTTTTCATTTATGTCAAATCACTACATGAATTTTCATAAATGACCATTTATCTTGAGTATGGATCATTATCACACACAAATTCTATGATTGATATAATATTAACTAATGTATTTTTATAAATAATTTAATTAGTATTTGTATGTATTTTTTTAAGGATAACAAATTGATACATGAACATACATTGTCATTTGTCAACATGTTTGTGTCCTGTTTTTGGAGTTCACGAGTACAAGAGATTTTGTTTTGACTATTGTGGTTTGTAATTAAGCAAGGTCGTGTATTGCTTTTTTATTTATTTGCCATCATTTTTTTTACCAATCACACTTAGTTTTTGAACTCAGAATCTCTTCAATGAGATAATTAAATTCAAAATTAAGTTTTTTAGAAAATTAAAAGTGTACTGAATTGACTTTAACATGCAGTGTAGAATGCTCTTTTTGTCCCAACTCTGTACCAACCATCTAAACTAATATTTCACCCTAGTTCAATTTAAAATCTATTAACTTGAAAAATGTTTTTAACTATCAGGTTGTAAAATCAGTAACTCAAACTTTAAAACTAGATTCAAAATTAGTAAAATAATAAAAAAATAATAAAAAATATCTGGATTATTCAAATTTAAAATAAACTGTTAACTTTCTAATTTATTTGAATTTTGACTATTTTGAACGAATATAAATAAAAATAACTCCATTTAACTTATAAAGTTTACTTGAATTTAATAAATTTGGAAAAATTTTATATGTTGATTAAAATATTTTAAAATCTTACTTTTTAGAAGTATCAAAATTACTTCTATTTTAGTGTTCAAGTAGTATGATTAGTGCTAATCTATTGGTTTTAATTAGTGGATTGAAAAAGTAACAGTCAGCATATGAAAATATTCGCAATTGAAAAATTCTTTCTTAACAAGATAAATGCTTTTGATAATCACACTGTCACAACTAATAACATATAACTCAGGTTTTATGAACTACACTAAAGATTGTAAGTTGATAATTAAGAAATTAAAATTTTGCTTTTGATTAGTTGAATTTAAAATAGTATATTTGCCCTCTAGTTTAATTTTAAAACTATTTTGCATATAATTGAATAAATTTTTTATTGTATTTTGCATTTATCATCTTATAGTTTTTTTAAATTCAAATTATTTAATTGCTTATTATTTTGATATATTATTATTAGAATATATATATATATATATATAAATAATTCCATCGAAGAAAGATTGAAACATAAGAATTAGATGTAAAATGTTGAAAATGTACTAAAAGTTTTTCACATGAGTATTTTTGTTAAAATGTTAAGCTAAGGGTTTTCAATTGTACACCAACAGAGATAAACACGTTGTTGACGGGAGTAATTTTTTTTACCCTAGCATTTGTTAAACTTTAATATTTTAATTAAGGGTTAAATACATTTTTACCTCCAATTTTATTCACCCATCTAAATTACTAAAATCGAGCACTTATTCTTTGGAATTTATTTTAAGGATGAAATTGTCCTAATTCCTAATGTCATATATATTTATTCTTATTTATTCTCTTTCCAAGGCATTTTGATTATTTTACACTTTAGTTTCATTTTTAAGTTATTTTTTTACTTGAAACTATAGTTTTCATTTATAGAATAACTCAGGTAATTTATTTTTGAAACACTAAAGTAACAAATTAGTCAATAAATACATAGAAATATTAAATATAAAAAATGTGTTCAATATTGATTGAACTAAAAGTGAGGTTTTACTCTCTAACTAAATAATCTTGACATTTTAAAGATGAATATAAAAATGATAAATGTGTGTGTAGTGTTTTTCCTTTTTTGTAAAATGTTTATCAAGTATGTATATTTGGAGGAATCTTGGACTATTTCGCAAGAAAATGACTAAATATATCATAGTTCAGTTTTATTTACATTTGAACAATGAAATGGTAGTTATTCATCTTTATCAATTGAATCAAAAATTCAATACTTTAAATAATTAAGGGCTTTTTAGTTAAAATAAAAAATAACTTCATATGTTTAATATTAAGTGCATATTAATTATTCTGATTATACTTAGTTCTCTAAGTTTTGAGTTCCTTAACTATTGGTTTCTTTTTCTATGTTATAATTAAAAATACTTTTCACCAATTAGAAGAAGAATTTGGAGTTGTAGCTATAAAATATTCATTACAATTTTGTGCATTACATATGCATGGCCAATTCTGTCTAGATATTTAATCCAATGGCGGAAAGGGCTCCATTTTTCACTTTTGGGTTAAATGTGGTGCGTGCATGGTCCAAGAAGGTAAAATTTAATCAACCTCTTAATTAATGAGGGCATTTTGATGTCAAACGGTACACATACATGTCATTGTGTTAATGCGCAAAAATTAAGTTGTGATTTCCATGTTTGGCATCGAATAATAAATGGTTACTTTGTACATATTTGTCATACAATATTACTCACTTTTTGTTTTTTTGTATTTGGGTTTTCGAAACTTAATTATATCTAGCTAAGATTATATATGTGTGAATACATCATGTAAATGGAATAGAAATTGATACCAAATTATAAGCTTAATAGGGTTGTTAATCCATTGTTTGAAAATGTAATATAAGGAATATTTGAAGGAGATATATACCAAATGAATATTTAAAAATGTTATGTATCGATTAAGAAACTATTAATAACTTATCTATCTATTCTAAGACTAATGATCAAAAGAAGCATCAAATTTATTTCTCGTTTACCATTCAAATTGCATTGTCATTGCGTAATCTAGTTGCTATTTTGCAGATTGAATTTGGTGGATTGAAACATTTAACGGTAGTAGGATATGATGATTTTAGCAATATATGGTGTCAACAAATTCCACCATACTTCTTTAAAAAACTTGAAGCTTTGACCATATTTAAGTGTAGCAACATTCGGAGTTTATTTTCATCATCAACGGTTCAAAATCTTATCAATCTCAAAAAACTCCAGATTCAATATTGCGACAACATAGGAAAAGTAATTGCAAATGAGGTACGCTTACAATTTTTTTCTCTTCCTTTTAGATTTGTTATTTGCTGGATGGGCTTTTTTGATAACTTTAAATTGCCAAATCTCATATTGATCTCAATAAAGTATAACGCCAATTTCAAAATGTAATCAGTGCGAGTCCCGGCTTCATCGTTAATTAAATAGAATTCGTAGTATTCAATAATGTAATATATACACTATATATGGAGGCATTTTCTTATATATGTGCATTGTCATTTGCAGGTTTCATGTGATATTTTTCCGGCGTTGGAGTCTTTGGAAATGTGTGAGCTTCCCAACCTAAAAGCGATATGCGATGACCTTGTTTCAAAGGGATCCGATTCTTTCAAGAGTCTAAATACATTAGATCTGAGCAATTTGCCATCGCTGGAACATTTGTGGAAGAATGCAAATCAAAATGTTTCACTTGGCAACCTCCACCGGATAAAAATTAATGCGTGTGGCAGGATGCGTAATCTCTTCTCATTGACAGCATTAAAGGATGACCTTTTACAGCTCGAATCTCTTGATATTCAAGAGTGTGGGATGATGGAAGAAGTTTTCTCAAATGAGAAAAATGGAAAGACTGAAAAGAGGAGTCACATGGAATTCCCAAAATTGGAGGAGCTGGAACTAGATGGCCTGCCAAACTTAACAACTTTTTCCAATGGAATTGAAAGCATGGACTTTCCGGTGCTGAATACAATGAGAATCAGAAATTGCTCAAAGCTTGTCAGCATTGTCTCTCCTGTGAATCGCAGTCAAAATTTGGTAGATGACCATAGCATTGAATCTTTACATTTGTTCTGCTCCCCAAAGGTACGTCGCTCATCTTTATCATATTGTCAAAGCTATTCAACTATTTGGTATTTTGATTTTACTTTTAAGTTATCATTTAACTTCCAAAAATCATTTTCATTTATACAATAACTCAGGTAATTCATTTTTGAAAAGCTAAAGCAATAAATTTGTTTAATAAATACACACAAATATATGATATAAAAAATATTTTGATTGGTTGAACTAATAACGAAATAATCATTTTCCAACTAAATAATGATTGACATTTTGGACATGAGTATATGCAAAACCATCTGCTTAAATTTGGATATTTATATACGTGTGTGTGGCGTGTTTTTTCCCCTTAAATATTTATCAAGTATATATTTAAACAAATCTTGGATTTGTTCGCAAGAAAATGATTAAGTATATCATAGTTCAAATTTCCGTGCATCTACAAAATGAATTCATAGTCATTCATCTTCATCAATACAATCTGAAATTCAATACTTTAAATAATTATGGGCTTTTTTAAGTTGAAGTAAAAAATAACTCTATATGTTTAATATTTATCCTGCATTAATTATTCTTATTTTACTTAGTTCTCTAAATTATGAGTTCCTTAATTATTGATACTCTCTTGATGTTACAATTAAAATTACTTTTATGTAATTAGAAAAAGAAATTGAAGTTCTAGACACAAAAGAAGTCACTACAGTTTTTGCATTACATATAAAGGGCCAGTTCTATCTGCATATTTAATTCAATAAAGGAAAGTGCCCCATATTTCATTTTTGTGGGGTAAATGCACGTCGAAGATGGTACAATTTAATCAACCGCGTAATTAATGAGGGTATTTTGCTGTCAAATGGTACACATACATGTCACTGTGTTAATCTGCAAAAATTATGTTGCAATTTAATCAACTACATATCTTGGACTGTTTTCGAAATAAATTAAATGCACAAATATCTAAGCTTAAGCTAACAAAATATAGTTATTCATTTTTATTCAAAGGATTTCAAATTTCTTTATTTGAATAGCTCATGTCTTAATTTCAAATTCAAAATTGTAATATTACTTTACATTTCATACTTTTACGTAATTATTATACCAGTATATTGTGTTAGTTTTTTTAACTTGTAAATTTATTATTTTTATTTTAGCATTTTAGAAAATTATTTCTCAATTGAAAAAGAGTTTAGGAAGTAAGATAATTGAAAATGTATTTATTGACACTTATAAGTCAGTGGTGCAAGCGTTGCTCTTATTTTATTGGCTATCCTAAATAGGACAAGGTGCATAGTCCGTATAGTTCAGTCGAGTTAAATATATTCAACCCTAACATTTACTGTTGCAAATAGTTTAAAAATGATAAAAAAATATATTTTTTGAGATTTGTAGGGAATTTATTGTACGAATTTGACTTATTATTTTCAAATTTGATTTGAATTCCCTAACACTAAAACCTTTTTTTTCTTATATCAAAATTTTCTAAAATTGGATACGATGTTGAATTTAGGTACAAGATAGTCATAAATTAATTTATGCATTATCTATAAAAGGGCAATTTGTTTCTGGATATTTAATCCAGTGGGGAAAGCATCACATTTGTTAGTTTAGGGGGTAAATGAGAAGTGTTGAAGAGGGCAAAATTTACATAACTCTTTGTAAATGGGGTTATTAATCCATTGTTTGAAAAGGTAATATAAGGAATATTTGAAGGAGATATATGCCAAATGAATATTTAAAAATCTTATGTATCGATTAAGAAACTATTAATAACTTATCTATCCATTCTAAGACTGACGATTAAAAGGAGCATCAAATTTATTTCTCATTTACCATTCAAATTGCATTGTCATTGCGTAATCTGGTTGCTATTTTGCAGATTAAATTTGGTGGATTGAAATGCTTAACGGTAGAAGGATATGACGATTTTAGCAATATATGGTGTCAACGAATTCCACCACGCTTCTTTGAAAAACTTGAAGCTTTGATCATATCTAAGTGTAGCAACATTCGGAGCTTATTTCCATCGTCAACTGTTCGAAATCTTTTCAATCTCAAAGAACTCGAGATTAAAAATTGCGACAACATAGAAAAAGTAATTGCAAATGAGGTGCGCTTGCAATTTTTTTCTCTTCCCTTTAGATGTGTTATTTGCTGGATGGGCTCTTTTGATAACTTTAAATTGCCAAATCTCATATTGATCTCAATAAAGTATAACTCCAATTTCAAAATGTAATCAGTGGGAGTCCCGGCTTCATCGTTAATTAAATAGAATTCGTGGCATTCAATAATGTAATATATACACTATATATGGAGGCATTTTCTTATATATGTGCATTGTCATTTGCAGGTTTCATGTGATATTTTTCCGGCGTTGGAGTCTTTGGAAATGTGTGAGCTTCCCAACCTAAAAGCGATATGCGATGACCTTGTTTCAAAGGGATCTGATTCTTTCAAGAGTCTAAATACATTAAATCTGAGCAATTTTCCATCGCTGGAATATTTGTGGAAGAATGCAAATCAAAATGTTTCACTTGGCAACCTCCACCGGATAAAAATTAATGCGTGTGGCAGGATGCGTAATCTCTTCTCATTGACAGCATTAAAGGATGACCTTTTACAGCTCGAATCTCTTGATATTCAAGAGTGTGGGATGATGGAAGAAGTTTTCTCAAATGAGAAAAATGGAAAGACTGAAAAGAGGAGTCACATGGAATTCCCAAAATTGGAGGAGCTGGAACTAGATGGCCTGCCAAACTTAACAACTTTTTCCAATGGAATTGAAAGCATGGACTTTCCGGTGCTGAATACAATGAGAATCAGAAATTGCTCAAAGCTTGTCAGCATTGTCTCTCCTGTGAATCGCAGTCAAAATTTGGTAGATGACCATAGCATTGAATCTTTACATTTGTTCTGCTCCCCAAAGGTACGTCGCTCATCTTTATCATATTGTCAATGCTATTCAACTATTTTGTACTTTGATTTTACTTTTAAGTTATCATTTAACTTCCAAAAATCATTTTCATTTATACAATAACTCAGGTAATTCATTTTTGAAAAGCTAAAGCAATAAATTTGTTTAATAAATACACACAAATATATGATATAAAAAATATTTTGATTGGTTGAACTAACAACGAAGTAATCATTCTCCAACTAAATAATGATTGACATTTTGGACATGAGTATATGCAAAACCATCTGTTTAAATTTGGATATTTATATACGTGTGTGTGGCGTGTTTTTTCCCCTTAAATATTTATCAAGTATATATTTAAACAAATCTTGGATTTGTTTGCATGAAAATGATTAAGTATATCATAGTTCAAATTTCCGTGCATCTACAAAATGAATTCATAGTCATTCATCTTCATCAATACAATCTGAAATTCAATACTTTAAATAATTATGGGCTTTTTTAAGTTGAAGTAAAAAATAACTCTATATGTTTAATATTTATCCTGCATTAATTATTCTTATTTTACTTAGTTCTCTAAATTATGAGTTCCTTAATTATTGGTACACTCTCGATGTTACAATTAAAATTACTTTTATGTAATTAGAAAAAGAAATTGAAGTTCTAGACACAAAAGAAGTCACTACAGTTTTTGCATTAAATATAAAGGGCCAGTTCTATCTGCATATTTAATCCAATAAAGGAAAGTGCCCCATATTTCATTTTTGTGGGGTAAATGCCTGTCAAAGACGGTACAATTTAATCAACCTCGAAATTAATGAGGGTATTTTGCTATCAAATGGTACACATACATGTCACTGTGTTAATCAGCAAAAATTATGTTGCCATTTCCATGTTGGCTTTGAAAAATAAATGGTTACTTTGTACATATTTGTCATGCAATATTACTCACTGTTTATCATAAAGTTAATGTTTTAGTTTTAACTTCAACATAGTAAAACTGCATTGCATTTTATAAGAACTAGGTAAAAGAATTCAAAATTGTTTATCATAAAGTTAATGTTTTAATGTCAACTTCAAAATAGTAAAACTGCCTTGCATTTTATAAGAACTAGCAAAAATTGCACATTTTATGTATGTACAAATTTAGAGTATGCAACTTTCTTTCTAAATTATAAAATTATTTCATTTTAAATAATATAAATAAAAAGAAAAATACAAAATGATAGAAGAAATAAAAAATTTTAAACTAAGGGTAATTATGTAATTTTTCACTTTGCAATCAAAGGCTTATTAACTTCATAATATAACTGTAAATATATAGCATAGAAAATAAATAATGATATGTTAGTAATTATATATAATTGAAGGTGTAAGGGTTATGTTATTGTACATTTACAATGAGAAACTAAATTAGGCCAAACTTGTAATAATATAGTATAGATTATGTATTTATCATACGAGTTTATTATATGAGTTTTAACTTGTGTATTATTTGATTATTTATTATTTTTTCACAATATTATTTAAAACTATTTTTTAATTCAGAAGGATTTTTAATGTTAAGATGTAAAATATTGAAAAATCTGTGTTTATGTACAAAAATTTAAGACCATGGTGTACGTTATACAGTTGTTATCTTAAGTAGATGAAGGTTGTCTCAACCCTCAATGTGTGTCATTTGTTAATTATGTAAGTGAAAATTACTTTTCTCTTCTCTCTTCTTAATTATTCTACCATTCTCTCTTTCAATTATACATCTTTTATAAAAATAAATAAATTTTGCTACAACCATAAAAATATTTAAAATAAAGATGTTACTGTATTAAAATCTTTTCAGATATTTAATCACATTATTTTTTTTGTAGAATAGATACATTTTTATGTAAAAATAATGTAATTTACTAAAATTTATATTTAGTTTTCGTATTGATATAAAATATTTAAATTAACTAATTTGAATAGGTATCCTATATTTGTTTATCTGAAAAATAGAAATATATTTTATATGTATTTTTAAAAATAAAAATTATGACTATGATTAAATGACATGATTGTTTTCAATAAAAACAATTTACAGATTTTTTTTTGTAAAATTTATGAATATTTTTATTTTCTTAAAATATTTTTCAAATTTTAAGTTTAGAAATTTTTTACCAATTCTAAAACCCAACTACATGATTTTTAAAACTTTAAAAATAGTCTTCAATTGCAGACTGATAAACCCATAGGTGAATGCGAGATACAGATTTGAGGAGAGATGTGTATCTCTCATCCCCTAGATTGTCTTGTATAGAAATATTTTTCCTTGCGTTTTTAAATATATACTCTTTCAAATGCATTTGGTTATTTTGCAGTTAGAATTTAGTTTTAAATAATTTTTTAACTGAAAATTGTTATTTTCATTTATAGTATAAATGTAATTAATAACTCAGGTAACTCATGTCCAAAACTAATGTAATATGTCAGTATATTAAATGCAAAAAAATATTAATTGTAAATGATAATTTGATTGATTGAGCTAAAAAGTGGAGTTAAAATTTGTACCCTTTTGAATGAAAACGAATAAACATATTGTTGTTTACCTTTTTAAAAGAAAAATATGCATGGAAAGGGGATGGTGTTCTTCTTTGTCAACATAATCTAAAATTCATTAGGCTTTATAGTTGATAACTGAAATTTTGGACCACAAAATTAAGAAATTATTTGTTAGCAATTATGGTGTGTCTTTTATTATTTTTAGTTACTATTTTCTAAATTTGATTTAACTTCCATAAATTAATATTTTTTCTAGATCTCACTTCAAAAAACTTTTCTAAATTTGAATTTGAAATTGAATTTAAGTATGAAATATTCATAAGTAGGTGCGTTTTATTTAAAATGGCATTGTGTCCAGTTAATTGATCTAATGGGGGAAAGTACTGCACTTGGTTTTGGGGTGAATGGAATGTGTGTCTTGTTGAAGAGGGTCATTAATGGTTATGGGTACTTTCCAGCCGAAGGATACGCACGCATCTTATCCTATTAACGTGGTTCCGAGGGGAGTAAAGTATGCATTTAAACTCTATCGCTTAATTTGTTATTAAACTTTCATAATTAAATTATGGGTTAAATACGTTTTAATTCCTCAACTATGTGATATATTTCATTCACCATTCTAAATTAAATATGTGGAACATTTATCCTTTGGAATTTATTGCATTAATAAATTGATGTTACGTATTTTTACACTTTTTCAAAACATTTTGTTTATTTTGTACTTTGAATTCAGTTTTAAGTTCTGTTTTTCCTTGGAAAATATTACATTCAAAAATAGAACGAAAATAATTAACAAATCCGGTGATTCATTTTTAGAAACTAAAGTAATAAATTAGTATAAAAGATACAAAAAGAAATTAAAGATAAAAGGTAGTTTGACAGATTGAACCAAAAATGAAGTTATTGCCCCCCAAGTAAATAGATTTTTTTTTTTTTTTGACTTCTTCAAATATGAATATAAATAAAAAATCATCTTAAATTGGATATGCGTGTGTATCTCAAATATTATTGCTTTCTTCAAAAATGATGGGTAAATGTATACTTAAACAAATGTTGAACTCTTTCGCGTGAAAGTATACCATTACTCAAATCCTTTTTTTTAAGTGTATCTATGAACAATAAACGGTCACTCAGCTTTATCGATATCATCTAAAATCCAATAAAACAGTGGACGGATTAATTTTAAGACACAATAAAAAATGGCTTCTTATGTCTACTGTGTGTGTTGTATTGTATGTATCTACGTATTAGTTTTCTAAATTTTGGATTCCTTAACTGCTGGTACTCTAGCTATATTGCAATAGAAATTACTTTTCTCTCGTTAGAAAAGTGAATTTGAAGTAGTAGGTAAAAAATATTTATTATGATTTGTACATTACATATAAAATGCCAATTTCTAGATATTTAATGCGATGAAAGAAAGCTCCATTTGGTTAGTTTTGGGTAAATGAGGACATGTCCATTGTAGAAGAAACTAAAATTTATACAGTCTTCTAGTCAATATTACATCCAAAAGCCACATACATCTTACCATATTACCGTTCAATGTATTCGGCGTTTCCTATTTCTGCATTATAGTCTACATGCATATTTTTTTAATTAATGGTTAATGCCTTAATTTTATCTTCAAATTTTTAGTAATATTTTACAGTTAATGCTTTTTTATGTATATATTATACTTGATTATTTTGTTAGCTCTTCATAATTAAATTATTTATTATTTTTATCATAGTACTGCAGAGAAAATATTTTCTAATTTAGAAATAATAAGAAATAGAGTTCAAATATAAAATATGGAAATGCAATGAAATTTATAAGGGCATTTGTGCCCAAATATTTAGGCCATGATGGTTTAAGCTAGGGAGGTGAATACGAGGTGCTTAGTAGGGGAGAGAGTAAATTACATTACCCTTTAATTTGTTGCAGCAACTAAACAATAATTATTAAGAGTTAAATACATTTTACCCTCCTCAACTCTCAACTCTGTAACATGCTACGCTAAATTCGCCTACTAAAACTTACTTCTAGCTCATTGTATTGACGAAACTGTCCTTATATGTGTCTTTTCTCTTGGCAATGTATTTAGTTGTTTTGCCCTTTGAAATCAGATGTCAGTTCTTCTTTAATGAGAAAATATTATCTTGATTTATAGATAAAAATAATTAATAACTCAGTTAATTCGATTTTAAAAACTGGAGTAATAAGTTATTGTAAGAAATAAATAAACTGATTAAATATAATAATATTATGACTAATTGAACTAAAAGAGTCATTGCAATCTAATTAAATAATCTTTGACGCTTTTAGAGATGAACACATGCCAAATGACAAACTTGGAGACATTTGTGCGCGCGCACGTGTTTGGAACAAATATACACTTGAGCAAGTCATGCACTCTTTTTCATGAAAATGAATAAATATATCATTGTTCAAACTTTTTATTAGTGTACACTTAAAAGGCACTGGGTATACAATTGTTTATATTTGCCGATGGAATCTAAAATTCATTAGTTTAAAATGTTAGTTTAATTGTAAAATAAAAAAATGTATAAAGAAATTGTCAATCACTTATTTGTCAATTCCAAGTCTAATAATTAAAGAAAAGTAGCAAATTTATTTTTTTTACTATTTAAGTTGTGTTATTTTTATATAATCCAGATGCTATTTTGCAGGTTAAAATAGGTGGATTGACACACTTAGTGTTACAAGGATATGATGATATCAGCAATATATGGTGTCAAAAGGTTTCAAAACGTTTCCTTGAAAAACTTGAACGATTGGAGATATGTGAGTGTAACGATATCTGGAAGTTATTTTCATATTCGATAGCTGAAAATTTTGTCAATCTCGTAAGACTGAGTATTGACAACTGCGACAAGATGAAAAAAGTAATTACACATAAGGTACGCTTACAATTTTTTTTCCTCTTCCTTTGCATTTATTATTTTAAAGGGTAGGCTTCTTTTTATAACTCTGTAGTATCCAATGTCACATTGAATCTAACAAAAGATAAAGCGAGTCTCAAAATACTTCTTGTTTGGTTCCCGTGGTCCTGATTAATTAAATAGAATTATTATTATTCAATAGTGCAACATATACACTATAAATGGAGGTGTTTTCTTATATGGGTACATGATTATTTGCTCATTGATGGCACTGAAGGATGACCATTTACAACTCAAGTCTCCTTATATGCAACGATGTGAGATGATGGAAGAAGTTTCCTTGAATGAGCAAAATGAAATGAATGAAAACTGCAGTCACTTAACATTTCCAAAATTGGAGGAGCTGAAACTACGTGGCATGCCAAGCTTAACAACTTTTTCCAATGGAATTGAAAGCATGGACTTTCCGGTGCTGAATTCAATGATAATCCAAAATTGCCCAAAGCTTGTCAGCATTGTCTCCCCTGTGGATTGGAATCAAAATTTGGCGGATGACCATGACATTGAATCTTTACATTTGTTCTGCTCCCCAAAGGTACGCCATGCATCTTATCATAGTTTCTAAGTCGTCTAATTAGAGAGTGTGTTGTTTTGGCAAAATCTTGACAGTAAAATCTAGTAAGTCTTAAGTCGGAAAAAGGAAACTTATGATACCAACTAACTTCAAGTACTAAAAAAAATCTGTTTTAAAATGACGATACAGCTAAGCGTGCTAGTGGAAACCAGGCTGAGACAATTCTTACTGGTAGTGCAAATAATGGACCAATATGTGGAAAAAAATAAAGTAAAATAAAGAACCATGTAAAGTTACTATTGGCAAACTCCAACTAGCTAATAGCTATTTTGGAGTATTTGTTATTTTCAATCTCTATATTATGTATCTTTTGTTACCATATTTGAAGCATGAATTACTATGATTCCAAATCTTGAAATTAAAATTTTCGGAATATTAAAAATATATTGAATTTTCTGTAAAATTTTTGGTAAAATGCCCAACTATATGCCATGAAGCATTAGCTTTCTAAATTTTATCATAAAATTTAAAATTTTTTCTTAACTAGAAAAATGATTTTAAGTGTCATATAGTAAAGATAGCATATGACACCATAAACTCAAGGTTAGAGACAAAATTAAATCGGTGAAATAATAAGCAAAAAAATAAAAATATGTTTATAATCTGGATTTAAAATAAGACATTAACTATGTAATGTATTTGATTTTCTATTGCTCTGAACACACACACACACACACACAATAAGTCTAGTCTTATTCCCCTATAAATTGAGCAAAGATATTCCAACAAATCTTGATCTTTTTCAAATATGTAAATAAATTTATATAAATGAAAATTTTAAGCCAACTTCTTAATTGTGTCTCCAAAAGAATTCAAAACTGTTTATCATAAAGTTAGTGTTTTAGTTTTAACTTCAAAATAGTAAAAATGCATTGCATTTTATAGGAACTAGTAAAAATTGCACATTTTATGTATGTACAAATTTAGAGTATGCAACTTTCTTTCTAAATTATAAAATTATTTATTTTAAATTATATAAATACAAAGAAAAATAGAAAATGATAGAAGAAATAAAAAATTTTGAATTAAGGGTAATTATGTAATTTTTCACTGTGCACTTAAAGGCTTATTAACTTTATAATAAACTATAAATATGTAGCATAGAAAATAAATAATGATATGTTAGTAATTATATATAATTGAAGTTGTAAGGGTAATGTTGTACATTTACAATGAGAAACTAAATTAGGCCAAACTTTTAATAATATAGTATAGATTATGTATTTATTATACAAGTTTATTATATGAGTTTTAACATGTGTATTATTTGATTATTTATTATTTTTTTCACAATATTATTTAAAAATATTTTTTAATTTAGAAAGATTTTTAAATGTTAAGATGTAAAGTATTAAAAAATCTGTATTTATGTACAAAAATTTAAGACCATGGTGCATGTTATACACTTATTATCTTAAGTAGATGAAGGTTGTCTCAACCTTGCACCTAGTGGTATACGCCAGGTGCCTCAATGTGTGTCATTTGTTATTTATGTCAGTGAAAAATACTTTTATGTTCTCTCTTCCTAATTATTCTATCATTCTCTCTTTCAATTTTACATTTTTTATAAAAATAAATAAATTTTGCTACAACCATAAAAATATTTAAAATGAAGATGCTATTGTGTTAAATCTTTTTAGATATTTAATCATATTTTTTAGTAAAAGGGATACATTCTTATGTAAAAATGATGTAATTTACTAAAATTTTTATCTAGTTTTCATACTGCTATAAAATATTTAAATTAACTAATTTGAAGAGATATCGTAGATTTGACTCTCTGAAAAATAGAAATATATTTTATATGTATTTTTAAAAATAAAAATTATGACTATGATTAAAAGACATGATTGTTTTCAATAAAAACGATTTACAGATTGTTTTCTTAAAATTTATGAATATTTTTATTTTGTAAAAATATTTTTCAAATTTTAAGTTTAGAAATTTTTTACCAATTCTAAAACCCAACTACATAATTTTTTAAACTTTAAAAATATTTTTCAAATTTTAAGTTTATAAATTTTTTACCAATTCTAAAACCCAACTACATAATTTTTTAAACTTTAAAAATATTTTTCAAATTTTAAGTTTAGAAATTTTTTACCAATTCTAAAACCCAACTACATAATTTTTAAAACTTTAAAAATAGTCTTCAATTGAAAGAGCAAAGAATAAGTAATTAAAGAGAAAACAACGGGCATAAATCGAGGCACTCAGTATACAACATTGGGTGCAGATCCATATGACCGTAGGCAAATGCGAGATGCTGATTGGAGGAGAGTTATGTATCTCTTATCCCCTAGATTGTCTTGTATAGAAATAATTGTCCTTATGTTTTTATATATATACTCTTTCAAATGCATTTTGGTTATTTTGCAGTCAGAATTTAGTCTTAAATAATTTTTTAACCGAAAATTGTTATTTTCATTTATGGTATAAATGTAATTAATAATGCAAGTAACTCACTTCTAAAAACTAATGTAATATATTAGTGTATTAAATGCATAACAAGATTAATTGTAAATGATATTTTGACTGATTGAGCTAAAAACGGGAGTTAAAATTTGTACCCTTTTGAATAAAAACGAATAAACATATTGTTGTTTACCTTTTAAAAAGAAAAATATGCATAGAAAGGGGTTGGTGTTCTTCTTTATCGACATAACCTAAATTCATTAGGCTATATAGTTGATAACTGAAATTTAAGATCCCAAAATTAAGACATTATTTGTTGACAATCATGGTGTGTATATTATTATTTTTAGTTAATATTTTCTAAATTTGATTTAACTTCCATAAATTAATACTTTTTGTAGATCTCAATATTTTTTCTAGATCTCACTTCAAAAAACTTTTCTAAATTTGAATTTGAAATTGAATTTAAGTATGAAATATTCATAAGTAGGTGCGTTTTATTTAAAATGGCATTTTGTCAAGTTAATTGATTTAATGGGGGAAAGTACTGCACTTGGCTTTGGGGTGAATGAAATGTGTGTATAGTTGAAGAGGGTCATTAATGATTATGGGTACTTTGCAGCCAAAGGATACGCACAAATCTTAATCCTATTAACATGGTTCTGAGGGGAGTAGAGTGTGCCTTAATTTGTTATTAAACATTCATAATTAAATTAACTATGTGATATATTTCTTTCACCATACTAAATTAAATATATGGAGCATTTTTCCCTTGGAATTTATTGCATTAATAAATTGACGTTATGTATTTTTATACTTTTTCAAAGTATTTTGATTATTTTACACTTTGAATTCAGTTTTAAATTCTTTTTTCCCTTGGAAAATATCACATTCAAAAATAGAACAAAAGAAATTAACAAATCTGGTGATTCATTTTTAGAAACTAAAGTAACAAATTAGTATAATAGATACAAAAAGATGTTAAATATAAAAGGTAGTTGACAGATTTAACTAAAAATGAAGTCATTGCCCTCCAACTAAATATTTTTTTTTTTTGACTTCTTCAAATATGAATATAAATAAAAAAATCATCTTAAATTGGATATGTTTGTGTATCTCAAATATTATTGTTTTCTCAAAAAATTATGGGTAAATGTATACTTAAACAAATGTTGAACTCTTTCGCAAGAAAATACACCATTGCTCAAATATTTTTTTTAAGTGTATCTATAGACAATAAATGGTTACTCATCTTTATCGATATCATCTAAAATCCAATAAACAGTGGACGGATTAATTCTAAGACAATAAAAAATGGCTTCTTATGTCTACTGTGTGTGGTGTATTATATATATGTATGTCTTAGTTTTCTAAATTTTGGATTCTTTAACGGTTGGTACTCTAGCCATATTGCAATAGAAATTACTTTCTCTCATCAGAAAACAGAATTTGAAGTAGTAGGTAAAAAATATTTATTATGATTTGTACATTACATATAAAATGCCAATTTCTAGATATTTAATGCGATGAAAGAAAGCTCCATTTTGTTAGTTTTGGGTAAATAAGGACATGTCCATTGTAGAAGAAACTAAAATTTATATAGCCTTCTAGTCAATATTACATCCAAAAGCCACACACATCTTTCCATATTACCGTTCAATGTATTCGTCGTTTCCTATTTCTGCATTATAGTCTGCATGCATATTTTTTTAATTAATAGTTAATGCCTTAATTTTATCATCAATTTTTTAGTAATATTTTACAGTTAATGCCTTTTTATGTATATATTATACTTGATTATTTTGTTAGCTCTTCATAATTAAATTATTTTTTATTTTAATCATAGTACTGCAGAGAAAATATTTTCTAATTTAGAAATAATAAGAAATAGAGTTCAAATATAAAATATGGAAATGTAATGAAATTTATAAGGACATTTGTGCCCGAATATTTAGGCCATGATGGTTTAAGTTAGGGAGGTGAATACGAGGTGCTTAGTAAGGGAGAGAGTAAATTGGATTACCCCTTAATTTGTTGCAACAACTAAACAATAATTGTAAAGAGTTAAATACATTTTACCCTCCTCGACTCTCAACTCTGTAACATGCTACGCTAACTCTTCTAAATTAAATACGCCTACTAAAACTTACTTCTAGCTCATTGTATTGACGAAACTGTCCTTATATGTGTCTTTTCTCTTGGCAATGTATTTAGGTGTTTTGCCCTTTGAAATCAGATGTCAGTTCTTCCCTAACGAGAAAATATTATCTTGATTTATAGATAAAAATAATTAATAACTCAGTTAATTTGATTTTAAAAACTGGAGTAATAAGTTATTGTAAGAAATAAATAAACTGATTAAATATAATAATATTTGGACTAATTGAACTAAAAGAATCATTGCAATCTAATTAAATAATCTTTGACACTTTTAGAGATGAACACATGCCAAATGACAAACTTGGAGACATCTGTGCGCGCGCACGTGTTTGGAACAAATATACACTTGAGCAAGTCTTGCACTCTTTTGCATGAAAATGAATAAATATATCATTGTTCAAACTTTTTATTAGTGTATACTTAAAAGGCAATGGGTACACAATTGTTTATATTTGCCTATATAATCTAAAATTCATTAGTTTAAAATGTTAGTTTAATTGTAAAATAAAAAAATGTATAAAGAAATTGTCAATCACTTATTTGTCAATTCCAAGTCTAATAATTAAAGAAAAGTAGCAAATTTATTTTTCTTTTACTATTTAAGTTGTGTTATTTTTATATAATCCAGATGCTATTTTGCAGGTTAAAATAGATGAATTGACACACTTAGTGTTACAAGGATATGATGATATCAGCAATATATGGTGTCAAAAGGTTTCACTACACTTCTTTGAAAAACTTGAACGATTGGAGATATGTGAATGTAACAATATTTGGAAGTTATTTTCATATTCGATGGCCGAAAATTTTGTCAATCTCGTGACACCGAGTATTGACAACTGCAACAAAATGAAAAAAGTAATTACACATAAGGTACGCTTACAATTTTTTTTCCTCTTCCTTTGCATTTATTATTTTAAAGGGTAGGCTTCTTTTTATAACTCTGTAGTATCAAATGTCACATTGAATCTAACAAAAGATAAAGTGACTCTCAAAATACTTCTTGTTCGGTTCCTGTCGTCTTGATTAATTAAATAGAATTATTATTATTCAATAGTGCAATATATACACTATAAATGAAGGTGTTTTCTTATATGGGTACATGATTATTTGCTCATTGATGACACTGAAGGATGACCATTTACAACTCAAGTCTCCTCATATGCAACGATGTGAGATGATGGAAGAAGTTTCCTTGAATGAGAAAAATGAAATGAATGAAAACTGCAGTCACGTAACATTTCCAAAATTAAAAGAGCTGAAACTACGTGGCATGCCAAGCCTAACAACTTTTTCCAATGGAATTGAAAGCATGGACTTTCCGGTGCTGAATTCAATGATAATCCAAAATTGCCCAAAGCTTGTCAGCATTGTCTCCCCTGTGGACTGGAATCAAAATTTGGCAGATGACCATGACATTGAATCTTTACATTTGTTCTGCTCGCCAAAGGTACGCCATACATCTTATCATAGTTTCTAAGTCGTTTAATTAGTGAGTGTGTTGTTTTGGCTAAATCTCGACAGTAAAATCTAGTAAGTATTAAATCGGAAAAAGGAAACTTATGATACCAACTAACATCAAGTACTAAAAAAAAATCTGTTTTAAAATAACGATATAGCTAAGCGTACTAGTGGAAATCAGGTTGAGACAATTCTTACTGGTAGTGCAAATGATGAACCCATATGTGGAAAAAAATAAAGTAAAATAAAGAACCGTATAAAGTCACTATTGGAAAACTCCAACAAGCTAATAGCTATTTTTGGAGTATTTGTTATTTTTAATCTCTATATTATGTATCTTTTGTTACCATGTTTGAAGCAAGAATCACTATGATTCCAAATCTTGAAATTAAAATTTTCGGAATCTTAAAAATATATTGAATTTTTGGTAAAATGCCCAACTATATGCCATGAAGCATTAGCTTTCTAAATTTTATCATAAAATTTAAAATTTTTTCTTAACTAGAAAAATGATTTTAACTGTCATATAGTAAAGATAGCATGTAACACCACAAACTCAAGTTTTAGAAACTAAATTAAATCGGTGAAATAATAAGCAAAAAAGTAAAAAATATGTTTATAATCTGGATTTAAAATAAGACATTAACCATGTAATGTATTTGATTTTCTATTGCTTTGAACACACACACACACACACAATAAGTCTAGTCTTATTCCCCTATAAATTGAGCAAAGATATTCCAACAAATCTTGAACTTTTTCGAATATGTAAATAAATTTATATAAATGAAAATTTTAAGCCAACTAAAATATTGTTCTTAATTGTGTCTCCAAAAGAATTCAAAACTGTTTATCATAAAGTTAATGTTTTAGTTTCAACTTTAAAATAGTAAAAATGCATTGCATTTTATAAGAACTAGTAAAAATTGCACATTTTGTGAATGTACAAATTTAGAGTATGCAACTTTCTTTCTAAATTATAAAATTATTTCATTTTAAATAATATAAACATAAAGAAAAAATAGAAAATGATAGAAGAAATAAAAATATTTTAAAAATAAGGGTAATTATGTAATGTTGCACCATGCAATTAAAGGCTTATTAACTTTATAATATAACTATAAATATATAGCATAGAAAATAAATAATGATATGTTAGTAATTATATATAATTGAAGGTGTAAGGGTAATGTTGTACATTTACAATGAGAAACAAAATTAGGCCAAACTTTTAATAATATGGTATAGATTATGTATTTATTATACAAGTTTCTTATATGAGTTTTAACATGTGTATTATTTGATTATTTATTATTTTTTTCACAATATTATTTAAAAATATTTTTTAATTTAGAAAGATTTTTAAATGTTAAGATGTAAAATATTGAAAAATCTATATTTATATAAAAAAAAATTTAGGACCATGATGCATCTTATACACTTGTTATCTTAAGTAGATGAAGGTTGTCTCAACCTTGCACCAGGTGCCTCAATGTGTCATTTGTTATTTATGTCAATGAAAATTACTTTTATCTTCTCTTTTCTTAATTATTCTACTATTCTCTCTTTTAATTATATATATTTTTTTATAAAAAGAAACAAATTTTGCTACAATGATAAAAGAATTTAAATTAAAGATGATACAGTATTAAAATCATTTCAGATTTTTAATCACATTATTTTTTTGGTAGAACAGATACATTTTTATATAAAAATAATGTAATTTACTAAAATTTGTATTTAGTTTTCATATTGATATAAAATATTTAAATTAACTAATTTGAATAGGTATCGTAGATTAAATTCTCTAAAAAATAGAAATATATTTTGTATGTATTTTTAAAAATAAAAATTATGACATGATTCGTTTCAATAAAAACAATTTACATATTTTTTTTTTCGTAAAGTTTATGAATATTTTTATTTTGTAAAAGAAATTTTCAAATTTTAAGTTTAGAAATTTTTACCAATTCTAAAACCCAGCTACAAGATTTTTAAAACTTTAAAAATAGTCTTCAATTAAAAGAGCAAAGAATAAGTAATAAAAGAGAAAACAAGGGGGCATAAATTGAGGCACTCAGTGTACAACAGTGCGTTTAGATTGATAATATCGTAGGTGAATGCGAGACACAGACTTCAGGAGAGATATGTATCTCTCATTCCCTAGATTGTTATTTTCATTTATAGTATAAATGTAATTAACAGCTCTGAAAACTAATGTAATATATCAGTATATTAAATGCATAAAAATATTAATTGTAAATGATATTTTGATCGATTGAGCTAAAAATTGGAGTTAAAATTTGTACCCTTTTGAATGAAAACGAATAAACATATTGTCGTTTACCTTTTTAAAAGAAAAATATGCATAGAAAGGGGTTGGTGTTCTTATTTATCAACATAATCTAAAATTCATTACACTATATAGTTGATAACTGAAATTTAAGATCACAAAATTAAGAAATTATTTGTTAGCAATTATGGTGTGTCTTTTATTATTTTAAGTTAATATTTTCTAAATTTGATTTAACTTCCATAAATTAATTTTTTTTTTGCTAGATCTCACTTCAAAAAACTTTTCTAAATTTGAATTTGAAATTGAATTTAAGTATGAAATATTCATAAGTAGGTGCGTTTTATTTAAAATGGCATTTTGTCAAGTTAATTGATTTAATGGGGAAAAGTGTTGCCCTTGGTTTTGGGGTGAATGAAATGCGCGTATAGTTGGGGAAAAGTCATTGCCCTCCAACTAAATAGTTTTTTTTTTTTTTGACTTCTTCAAATATGAATATAAATAAAAAAATCATCTTAAATTGGATATGTGTGTGTATCTCAAATATTATTGTTTTCTTTAAAAATTATGGGTAAATGTATACTTAAACAAATGTTGAACTCTTTCGCATGAAAATACACCATTGCTCAAATATTTTTTTTAAGTGTATCTATAGACAATAAATGGTCACTCATCTTTATCGATATCATCTAAAATCCAATAAACAGTGGACGGATTAATTCTAAGACAATAAAAAATGGCTTCTTATGTCTACTGTGTGTGGTGTATTATATATATGTATGTCTTAGTTTTCAAAATTTTGGATTCTTTAACGGTTGGTACTCTAGCCATATTGCAATAGAAATTACTTTCTCTCATCAGAAAACAGAATTTGGAGTGGTAGGTAAAAAATATTTATTATGATTTGTACATTACATATAAAATGCCAATTTCTAGATATTTAATGCGATGAAAGAAAGCTCCATTTTGTTAGTTTTGGGTAACTAAGGACATGTCCATTGTAGAAGAAACTAAAATTTATATAGCCTTCTAGTCAATATTACATCCAAAAGCCACATACATCTTACCATATTACCGTTCAATGTATTCGGCGTTTCCTATTTCTGCATTATAGTCTACAACTCTACATGCATATTTTTTTAATTAATAGTTAATGCCTTAATTTTATCATCAATTTTTTAGTAATATTTTACAGTTAATGCCTTTTTATGTATATATTATACTTGATTATTTTGTTAGCTCTTCATAATTAAATTATTTTTTATTTTAATCATAGTACTGCAGAGAAAATATTTTCTAATTTAGAAATAATAAGAAATAGAGTTCAAATATAAAATATGGAAATGTAATGAAATTTATAAGGGCATTTGTGCCCGAATATTTAGGCCATGATGGTTTAAGTTAGGGAGGTGAATACGAGGTGTTTAGTAGGGGAGAGAGTAAATCGGATTACCCCTTAATTTGTTGCAACAACTAAACAATAATTGTTAAGAGTTAAATACATTTTACCCTCCTCGACTCTCAAACTCTTCTAAATTAAATACGCCTACTAAAACTTATTTCTAGCTCATTGTCTTGACGAAACTGTCCTTATATGTGTCTTTTCTCTTGGCAATGTATTTAGGTGTTTTGCCCTTTGAAATCAGATGTCAGTTCTTCCCTAACGAGAAAATATTATCTTGATTTATAGATAAAAATAATTAATAACTCAGTTAGTTTGATTTTAAAAACTGGAGTAATAAGTTATTGTAAGAAATAAATAAACTGATTAAATATAATAATATTATGACTAATTGAACTAAAAGAGTCATTGCAATCTAATTAAATAATCTTTGACACTTTTAGAGATGAACACATGCCAAACGGCAAACTTGGAGACATCTGTGCGCGCGCACGTGTTTGGAACAAATATACACTTGAGCAAGTCTTGCACTCTTTTGCATGAAAATGAATAAATATATCATTGTTCAAACTTTTTATTAGTGTATACTTAAAAGGCAATGGGTACACAATTGTTTATATTTGCCGATAGAATCTAAAATTCATTAGTTTAAAATGTTAGTTTAATTGTAAAATAAAAAAATGTATAAAGAAATTGTCAATCACTTATTTGTCAATTCCTAGTCTAATAATTAAAGAAAAGTAGCAAATTTATTTTTCTTTTACTATTTAAGTTGTGTTATTTTTATATAATCCAGATGCTATTTTGCAGGTTAAAATAGGTGGATTGACACACTTAGTGTTACAAGGATATGATGATATCAGCAATATATGGTGTCAAAAGGTTTCACTACGCTTCTTTGAAAGACTTGAACGATTGGAGATATGTGAGTGTAACAACATTTGGAAGTTATTTTCATATTCGATAGCCGAAAATTTTGTCAATCTCGTAACATTGAGTATTGACAACTGCAACAAGATGAAAAAAGTAATTACACATAAGGTACGCTTACAATTTTTTTTCCTCTTCCTTTGCATTTATTATTTTAAAGGGTAGGCTTCTTTTTATAACTCTGTAGTATCCAATGTCACATTGAATCTAACAAAAGATAAAGTGAGTCTCAAAATACTTCTTGTTTGGTTCCTGTTGTTCTGATTAATTAAATAGAATTATTATTATTCAATAGTGCAATATATACACTATAAATGGAGGTGTTTTCTTATATGGGTACATGATTATTTGCTCATTGATGACATTGAAGGATGACCATTTACAACTCAAGTCTCCTTATATGCAACGATGTGAGATGATGGAAGAAGTTTCCTTGAATGAGAAAAATGAAATGAATGAGAACTCCAGTCGCCTAACATTTCCAAAATTGAAGGAGCTGAAACTACGTGGCATGCCAAGCTTAACAACTTTTTCCAATGGAATTGAAATGAGGGACTTTCCGGTGCTTAATTCACTGATAATCGAAAATTGCCCAAAGCTTTTCAGCATGCAAATTTGGCAGATGAACATGACATTGAATCTTCTTTTCCGTTCTTCTCGCCAAAGGTACGCCATACATCTTATCATAGTTTCTAAGTCGTTTAATTAGTGAGTGTGTTGTTTTGGCTAAATCTCGACAGTAAAATCTAGTAAGTATTAAATCGAAAAAAGGAAACTTATGATACCAACTAATATCAAGTACTAAAAAAAAATCTGTTTTAAAATGACGATATAGCTAAGCGTGCTAGTGGAAACCAGGCTGAGACAATTCTTACTGGTAGTGCAAATGATGGACCCATATGTGGAAAAAAATAAAATAAAATATAGAACCGTATAAAGTCACTATTGGAAAACTCCAACAAGCTAATAGCTGTTTTGGAGTATTTGTTATTTTTAATCTCTATATTATGTATCTTTTGTTACCATATTTGAAGCAAGAATCACTATGATTCCAAATCTTGAAATTAAAATTTTCGGAATCTTAAAAATATATTGAATTTTCTGTAAAATTTTTGGTAAAATGCCCAACTATATGCCATGGAGCATTAGCTTTCTAAATTTTATCATAAAATTTAAAATTTTTTCTTAACTAGAAAAATGATTTTAACTGTCATGTAGTAGAGATAGCATGCAACACCACAAACTCAAGTTTTAGAGACTAAATTAAATCGGTGCAATGATAAGCAAAAAAGTAAAAAATATGTTTATAATCTGGATTTAAAATAAGACATTAACTATGTAATGTATTTGATTTTCTATTGCTTTGAACACACACACACACACACAATAAGTCTAGTCTTATTCCCCTATAAATTGAGCAAAGATATTCCAACAAATCTTGAACTTTTTCGAATATGTAAATAAATTTATATAAATGAAAAATTTAAGCCAACTAAAATATTGTTCTTAATTGTGTCTCCAAAAGAATTCAAAACTGTTTATCATAAAGTTAATGTTTTAGTTTCAACTTCAAAATGGTAAAAATGCATTGCATTCTATAAGAACTAGTAAAAATTGCACATTTTATGAATGTACAAATTTAGAGTATGCAACTTTCTTTCTAAATTATAAGATTATTTCATTTTCAATAATATAAATAAAAAGAAAAAATAGAAAATGATAGAAGAAATAAAAAATTTTGAATTAAGGGTAATTATGTAATTTTTCACTGTGCAATTAAAGGCTTATTAACTTTATAATAAACTATAAATATATAGCATAGAAAATAAATAATGATATGTTAGTAATTATATATAATTGAAGTTGCAAAGGTAATGTTGTACATTTACAATGAGAAACTAAATTAGGCCAAACTTTTATTAATATAGTATAGATTATGTATTTATTATACAAGTCTATTATATGAGTTTTAACATGTGTATTATTTGATTATTTATTATTTTTTTCACAATATTATTTAAAAATATTTTTTAATTTAGAAAGATTTTTAAATGTTAAGATGTAAAATATTGAAAAATCTGTATTTATGTACAAAAATTTAAGACCGTGGTGCATGTTATACACTTGTTATCTTAAGTGGATGAAGGTTGTCTCAACCCTGCACCTAGTGGCATACGCCAGGTGCCTCAATGTGTGTTATTTGTTATTTATGTCTGTGAAAAATAATTTTCTGTTCTCTCTTCCTAATTATTCTACAATTCTCTCTTTCAATTTTACATTTTTTATAAAAATAAATAAATTTTGCTACAACCATAAAAATATTTAAAATGAAGATGCTACTGTATTAAATCTTTTCAGATATTTAATCATATTTTTTAGTAAAAGGGATACATTCTTATGTAAAAATGATGTAATTTACTAAAATTTTTATCTAGTTTTCATACCGTAATATAATATTTAAATTAACTAATTTGAAGAGGTATCGTAGATTTGACTCTCTGAAAAATAGAAATATATTTTATATGTATTTTTAAAAATAAAAATTATGACTATGATTAAAAGACATGATTGTTTTCAATAAAAACGATTTACAGATTTTTTTTGTAAAATTTATGAATATTTTTATTTTCTAAAAATATTTTTCAAATTTTAAGTTTAGAAATTTTTTACCAATTCTAAAACCCAACTGCATAATTTTAAAAACTTTAAAAATGGTCTTCAATTGAAAGAGCAAAGAATAAGTAATTAAAGAGAAAACAACGGGCATAAATTGAGGCACTCAGTATACAACAATGGGTGCAGATCCATAAAACCGTAGGCAAATGAGAGATGCTGATTGGAGGAGAGTTATGTATCTCTTATCCCTAGATTGTCTTGTATAGAAATAATTGCCCTTATGTTTTTACATATATACTCTTTCAAATGCATTGTGGTTATTTTGCAGTCAGAATTTAGTCTTAAATAATTTTTTAACCGAAAAGTTATTTTCATTTATGGTATAAATGTAATTAATAATGCAAGTAACTCACTTCTAAAAACTAATGTAATATATTAGTGTATTAAATGCATAACAAGATTAATAGTAAATGATATTTTGACTGATTGAGCTGAAAACGGGAGTTAAAATTTGTACCCTTTTGAATAAAAATGAATAAACATATTGTTGTTTGCCTTTTTAAAAGAAAAATATGCATAGAAAGGGGTTGGTGTTCTTCTTTATCGACATAACCTAAATTCATTAGGCTACATAGTTGATAACTGAAATTAAGATCCCAAAATTAAGACATTATTTGTTGGCAATCATGGTGTGTATATTATTATTTTTAGTTAATATTTTCTAAATTTGATTTAACTTCCATAAATTAATATTTTTTATAGATCTCAATATGTTTTCTAGATCTCACTTCAAAAAACTTTTCTAAATTTGAATTTGAAATTGAATTTAAGTATGAAATATTCATAAGTAGGTGCGTTTTATTTAAAATGGCATTTTGTCAAGTTAATTGATTTAATGGGGGAAAGTACTGCACTTGGCTTTGGGGTGAATGAAATGTGTGTATAGTTGAAGAGGGTCATTAATGATTATGGGTACTTTGCAGCCAAAGGATACGCACAAATCTTAATCCTATTAACATGGTTCTGAGGGGAGTAGAGTGTGCCTTAATTTGTTATTAAACTTTCATAATTAAATTTAATATGTGATATATTTCTTTCACCATCCTAAATTAAATATATGGAACATTTTTCCCTTGGAATTTATTGCATTAATAAATTGACGTTATGTATTTTTATACTTTTTCAAAGTATTTTGATTATTTTGCACTTTGAATTCAGTTTTAAGTTCTTTTTTTCCTTGAAAAATATCACATTCAAAAATAGAACAAAAGAAATTAACAAATCTGGTGATTCATTTTTAGAAACTAAAGTAACAAATTAGTATAATAGATACAAAAAGATGTTAAATATAAAAGGTAGTTGACAGATTTAACTAAAAATGAAGTCATTGCCCTCCAACTAAATAGTTTTTTTTTTTTTTGACTTCTTCAAATATGAATATAAATAAAAAAATCATCTTAAATTGGATGTGTGTGTGTATCTCAAATATTATTGTTTTCTCAAAAAATTATGGGTAAATGTATACTTAAACAAATGTTGAACTCTTTCGCAAGAAAATACACCATTGCTCAAATATTTTTTTTAAGTGTATCTATAGACAATAAATGGTTACTCATCTTTATCGATATCATCTAAAATCCAATAAACAGTGGACGGATTAATTCTAAGACAATAAAAAATGGCTTCGTATGTCTACTGCGTGTGGTGTATTATATATATGTATGTCTTAGTTTTCTAAATTTTGGATTCTTTAAAAGTTGGTACTCTATCCATATTGCAATAGAAATTACTTTCTCTCATCAGAAAACAGAATTTGAAGTAGTAGGTAAAAAATTTTTATTATGATTTGTACATTACATATAAAATGCCAATTTCTAGATATTTAATGCGATAAAAGAAAGCTCCATTTGGTTAGTTTTGGGTAAATGAGGACAAGTCCGTTGTAGAAGAAACTAAAATTTATATAGCCTTCTAGTCAATATTACATCCAAAAGCCACATACATCTTACTGTTCAATGTATTCGTCGTTTCTTATTTCTGCATTATAGTCTACATGCATATTTTTTTAATTAATAGTTAATGCCTTAATTTTATCTTCAAATTTTTAGTAATATTTTACAGTTAATGCCTTTTTATGTATATATTATACTTGATTATTTTGTTAGCTCTTCATAATTAAATTATTTATTATTTTTATCATAGTACTACTGAGAAAATATTTCTAATTTAGAAATAATAAGAAATAGAGTTCAAATATAAAATATTGAAATGTAATGAAATTTATAAGGGCATTTGTGCCCAAATATTTAGGCCATGATGGTTTAAGTTAGGGAGGTGAATACGAGGTGCTTAGTAGGGGAGAGATTAAATTGCATTACCCCTTAATTTATTGCAACAATTAAACAATAATTGTTAAGAGTTAGATACATTTTACCTTCCTCAACTATGTAACATGCTATGCTAACTCTTCTAAATTAAATAAGCCTACAAAAACTTGCTTCTAGCTCCTTGTATTGATGAAATTGTCCTTATATGTGTCTTTTCTCTTCGCAATGTATTTGGATGTTTTAAAGGCACTGGGTACATAGTTGTTCATCTTTGTTTATGGAATCTAAAATTGTAAAATAAAAAAATGTATAAAAGAAAAAATTGGCTTTACTGTTTGTGATGTATCAATTACATTCATTTTACTTAATTAGTTTTGAAATTTTGATTTAAATTCCTTGATTAATCATAATATTTCTACATCATAATTAAAAACACTTTTCTAGTTTAGAATATGAAGTAGAATTTAGGTACAAAATATCCATAAGTTTGTGTATTACGTCTAAAAGGAAGATTTTGTCTATCTGATGGGAAGAAGTATTACAGTTACTAGTTTAGGGGTTAAATGAGATGAGTGTGCACTGCATTTGAAAGAGGGAATTTGCAGGCAAATCCTCAAAGACATGCACACATGTTATCATATTACCATTCAATGGTCATTAATTTCCTATATCTAAATGAGTCTACACACACACACACAACCATAACATGTCACTTTGTGGATGAATATGAAGTTGATTGAGGTATCTGAGTTTTTACCATTGCATAATGATTCTTTACTCTTACATATTTAGTATTTTAGTCTGCCATATTACACATACACACACACACACACACACGTCATGAAAATAAAATAAGCACCTGAAAATTAAATTATACCTTAAAAGGGTTGATTCATTGTTCTAAAATATTCTGCAAGAACAATCTAGATGGAGATGTATATAACACATTAATATTTAGAAAAACTGCATAACAATTATACAATTTTAATAGTTTGTTTGTTAAATTTGAGACTACTAATGAGAGTGTCAAATAATGTCTATTTTACTATTCACGTAGTATTATATGAGCATAATATGTTGGTCGTTTCTACTTTGCAGGTTAAATTTGGCGGATTGAAAAGGTTAAAAATGGGAGGATACAATGATATTTGCAAATTATGGTGTCAACTGATTCCACTACATTTCTTTAAAATAGTAGAGAAGTTGGAGATATCGGATTGTTATAGCATGAAGAGCTTGTTTTCATCCATGACATATGAAAACTTTGTCAATCTCGACGGTCTAAGAATTGACAATTGCAACCAAATGGAAAAAGTGATTGCTAACATGAAAGAAGTAGATGAAAAGTCCATATTATTTCCAAAGCTAAACTTTTTGAGTTTAGAAAACTTACCCTTAGTGCGGATGTTTTGCGAATGGACGTGTGTTGTTGAGCTACCTTCGTTGGGAACGGTATTTATTAAAGCATGCCCACAGATGCAGTTTTTGACCCCTGGATCCCTTGGCACACCAAAAACGTGGTATATGAGCATAGATAATGAAAATTTTTGGGAGAAAGAGATAAATGAAAGGGGAGGGTTGAATGGTGTTGTACGCCAACATATGTCTACAAGAATGGTACGTCTCTCTCTAAATTTTCCTAACAACTAAATCTCTTCATCTTGGTGTGAAATTTGTCTTGTTCTATGACCGTTAACAAATAATATTTTCTCAAAGAAATGTACAATCCAACTATTTTACTTTCTTTTTTACTTGTTTGCTTTCTCTTATTAGTTATAATTCCACTGAGTGGTCACTTAATTCATTTTACATCCAATTTTTTTTAGAAGAAACCTTCAGATGGAAAATCAACATCAACTGAAGATGAAGAGGAGGAGAGGGAGAGGAAAGAGGAAAGCTCAAAGGAAAAGGAAAAAGATAAAGAAATATGTTAAACGTTGATTTCTCTCTCATTTGTTGGGTGTTGAGCTAGTTATTACAAATGTTCTTCTTTTTCATAACAAAAGAATCTGAGACTAGTCACAACATCATGAACTTCACAAAGAATTTGGTAAGCTTCATTTTCTAAGTGTTATTATCTTAACTAGCTATAAAATGGTCACTTCTAAAATTCTTAGTTCATGAGGGTGTCGGACTATGCAGGAGGAAAGGTGGTTTTATTTTCTGGATGAACTTGGAATGAAGAATGTGCAATACGTATTTATTGTCCATCAGTGGTTGCCACCCAAGTAGTCTATGTAGCTATGTGAATCATAATCCCCTGCTTGGAATGAAGCGCTTAAATTTCATTTAAAATTCTCAGAACAACTTATGTATTACTTGTTGATAATGGTATGGAAACAAAGTATTCTTCATAATGATATCTTTAACTTATCAGAAAACTCCATAAACAGAGTTAAATGTCCAACTACGTTTACAATTGTGGACAACTATTGTCTTTCCATGATAAATAAAATTTCTTGGCCGACACCATCAAATTAGAAATGGTATTTCATACAAAGATTTTGGTCAACAATGATGAATAAATCAATTGCATGTCATTTATAAAAGGAGATTCCAAAGGAATATGTCGTGTTATTTATCCTTTTTTCTCCTTTGGTAAAGAGTCCATCTGAAGTTGCACTTTTTCTATTGCAAAAGAATTGTAAAACATGTATGAATGCATTGGAATGGGAATGAAAAGCGTCATTGCTCTTTACTGTAGGCTTTGAAATGGTAAATAAGTCCTTTTTGATAATATATATCTTTTGTGTCATCACATTCTCTGTAATTTATTTTGATTATTTGGGCAGATACACAAGGAGAAATTATAAAGGTAGGTCTTTCTCCCTTGGTGGGCTATAGGGGTACATCTTTCAAACTCATCCTTTTACTATAATTTTTTGTGCATGTTCCATGTCAGCAATTTGCATGCCTTCTGATTTCTTAGGTTATGAAATATAAAAATTTGCAACAAATAAAAGATATTGAAAAATTACGGTGGGAATTTTTCATCATGCTATAATTAATCGGGCAGCAACCAATTTAAAATGTCATAAACATTAGCAATATATTTTGAGAGTGAGATTGATTAATATTAGGCTTCAATAAATTTTGAGAAAGATAAGTTTAAAATTTCTCGAGTTAGAAGAAAATTATACCAACTATTTTAAATATTTCTCGTGGATCACAAAAACAATAAGATTTCTTTGAATCTAACAAACAAAAGGCTATGTTTGTTTTGCATTTTTGAACTCTAAAAATACATATTCAATCATTATATATATGTGTGTGTGTTAAATTTTATCTCTTTTTCTTTTTTACTTTTACTTTTACATAATTGTCAACACAAAAATATTTAAAAACACATACTCAAATTTAAAAACAAACATCGTTTAGGGAATTATTATATCATGCTCCTTCATTTATTTGAGACAAGGAGTATTGAGGTGTTGTTTTGAGCATCATTTACCTTTTCTAATTCAATCATTTTATCACACTTCAAATTTGAGCATGCAACGTGACAGTACCTTAAAATGTTCATCTAAAGGATACTAAAGCCTATTTGCATTAGATAAACTAAATCATTCATTTGCATTGTAATAATATCTATAATATTAAAAGAATTATTTTTTTTCTCACACAGAATGAATTCTTCAGCATTTCTAATACATCAATGGCAACCGAATTAATAACATTACAACTTATTAGAGAAAGGTGCATATTTTTAGACCTAAGACTACTCTCAATGCAGCTCTTTCACCAACCTTATGTAAATTTGTCCTCCTGCAAAGAAAATTTTTAAAGAGAAATTTGTGAGCAAAAAAGTCCAAAAGGGAATTTCCTGAAAATTTAAAGGCATATTTTCATAAACACTTTATAAAACAAATTCTAAGTAATCCAAAACATACCTTGCTTAATTTGAAACTTTCTAAAGAACATTATAGTACATGCACTAAAATTGCGCATGATAATGTAAAAGTTAATTTTTCAGTCAACTTAAAAACATTAATTGAATCAATCTAGGAAGAGGTCTGTTGTGATTTATATATGGTTGGAAAGCTATACGAGTCTAGCTTCATACACAACAAACAATCCTGCTTAATTTGAAATTTTTTACAAAATATTGTGATTCATACACTAAAATCGCACAAGACAGTTCAAAAGAATAAAGCACACGGGTGAAACTTATTAGCTCACTTTTCATTTGTATTTCTAGATACTATCAAGCCCTACACTCAATTCTAAAGCTCTGTTAGAGACCAATGTGCATTCCTCTATAGTTCGTTGTACGTTTAACAAGGTTTTCATGAAATCATGAGCTTTGACTATGTGAGGTATTTCGCGCATGATTTCTCAAAGATTTTCCTTCATATGTGTATGTTCTCACCTTCCATTTGTTTAACCAGGAGATGACATCACACGTTCATCTCTATATTGCCATATACTCGTATTTGAAACAAATAGAAACAGTGATGACATTCAAACTGCCAAAATAACTAGTTGAACGGTTCGGTTAAAACGTGAATATCTCAATCTCAATCTCCTTGTGTTCAGTTGGCACAACACTTGTAAGTTTTGGAAGATCAAGACAGTTGCAGTGCTTATAAAACAGAACCTTTACCTTGTACGGTGTAAGTTCCCTTTTTGTTTGATCAATGTTGGAATGAAATGTCTGGTCGAAGCATCGACCTGGGTTCGCGCAGTTGACGAGTTTCCTATTCCCTTTCTTCCTTATGTCACCTCAGCCAACAGTTAGCCTTGAGAGAATTTCTTGCTCCGCCGAAATCCTTCTTTTCCCTTGTTCCTATTTTCCGCTTTCTTTCTCCCTTTTTGTTTATCGGTGGTGAGGAGTGTTGCAGAGGGTGTAAGGACTTCTTCTTCACTTCTTTCTTATCCTTGTTTATGGTTAGTGAAAATTCTGTTTAATTGATCAACCATGATTGCTTATAACTATCCTTTAATTCTAGTTTGACTGAGCGTACTCCATCGGTCATTGGTTCTTCTTTCCTGTTAATTGCTAGCCTTTATGTCCACTCTTCTCACTCCTTTTGCAAACCTCCCCATTGAATGTTGGTCAACACCTTGTACATTAATAGGGTATAATCATGGCGTCTTTGACAGCGTATCCCGCCATTTAATCTTGGCACTAATCAAGGTGTTGGTTTCTTGGAGAATGTAACCGGCCATTACACATTTTATATTATCTTCCTACACCATTGTAGTTTCAATCAGGGATGCTTGGAAGGGCAGATGATAATTGGGCAAGGTACGTGGAAGCTATGCTGTGAACACAAACAAAGCAGCTGTGGAATATGCTCCATGCATGCACCATCATGGATGCCAAGCCTCAGATCCGTGGCATCTGATGCAAGCTTAATTCCAAATATGGAAACACTGGTTAACAAATATGTTTCAGTTTAAAGTGAAACAATTGTAGGAAACCTGAGGGAGACCAGCGACCTCTTTAATGCAGCGAAGGTGGAGAGATTAAGCAGCAAAGAGTCCTGGCAATTTTCTTTGATAAACATTGGAGCAAAGGGGAATCAAAGAAAATAACTTTTATAAGGAGAATAACATTTAGAGAAAATGGCATAATGTTTTGATTATCTTACGGCACTGGCGATGGAGGAGAGAAATGTGGGGTGGGCGATGAAGGGCATGGGACATGCGCAAGAGTGGAAAGCAAAGGAGGAACTCCGGCAAAACAGGATACAATAAGTGTGCCATAGCCCTGAAGCTTAAATATGGAGGTCCAGAACGAGCCATTGGTTAACTAGTAGTTATGGTTAAACTGCGAAGTTGAGGTAGACAGTTTTGTAGGGATATTAATGTGATTTCATTTGAGCTGCCGTTTCATATTCAAGATTCTTCAATTTTTTTCATATAACTTCTAAAATGTTATGAATTTTAAAATAAAGTTAAATTTCATATAAAAATAGACTTAATTAGATATATTTGTAGATGCATTAAAATTTAATGCCCAATTAAGTGATGCCTTGAGAAAAATGTGACATTAAAATGTTAATTAAATCAATTTTTATTTATTTAGGAATTTAGATAAATGCAATTTTTAAAATAAATAAATAAATGATTTATATTTTTGTCGACCATTCAAATGACATCTGAGTGGTAGAATCCTGTTAGAAGTTCAAGTGATGAAAACTCTATTAATTTGTTGAATATGGCCTAAACTCTGATAGATAATGAAATCGAGCCACGTCAGTAGGCTGATACAATTATTTAAACTCAACAGAAAAAGAAAAGAAGAAGTCAAAAAGTGAAATACTTGAAAACTTGAAACTTCTTAAATTCTCTTTGAAATTCTCAAGAACATTCAAAGGGTTCTTTACTAAATTCAAGGAGTTTGTTATGTTCTTCGCTAAATATAAAGAAGTCCGTTGTGTTCTTAACTAAATTCAAGAGATTTTTCGTTAAAGTCTCTAAATCTAACATTTAATTCAAAATCATGGTACTAAACCCAAAGATCAGTATTGCTGAGAATTTAACAAACCTCAAAGAAGATCAAATATAAGCCTTTTCATTGAAGATTGTTTAAGTTTTCAAGCCAAATGTTTTTTAAGGAAGAATCAAATGATTAAAGTTAGAAAGTAGAACTCTCAAAATTCAATTTGATCCAAGTTATTCGATTTCACATTAAGTTTTCATGTTATTTAAGAATTTTAACCTGCAATATCATACAGCATATGAGGGATGATGAATAAGAAAATTATATTATGATCATTTGATCTCAAATGCTCTATCTATAATAAAACAATAATTATTGCAAATGAAAAGTTAATAAGACACTTCAAAATACAAAAAATTCAAAAATTGTAGACTTTGAATTTCTAAGATGTAAATGCAATATTTTTCTACTTTTTTATTAAATCAAACTATTTTGACTTTTAATAAGTTTCATGCAGTATGAATGAGTAATCTATCAATAGCAAGTTAATCGCGATTGAAAGATATCTTTTTGAAATTTCACCTAATGCTTTTCACATTGATATATATGATCTTTTAGGCTCTAATTTTATTTTAGTTTTTTTTTTCATTATCCATATCATATTCAAAAAGTTAAATTAATCTTGTAGTTATTAAAATATGAATTTAGAAGGATACAATGCTATCCAATATTTTATAAATATTTAAATTTGCACAAAAAATCAAAATTAGATAGGTTCGGATAGGAGTAGTACATATTGTGATGGTTACATTTTAAATATTTGAATCATAAAAATGATTTAATTTCTAATATTATTATAAGTTGCATGTGTTTATGATTATATTGGTAATGAGTACGTAATGCATTTTTATAATCAAAACTTAAATTTAAAGAAATGGTTTATGCATAAAGTCCTACATTGGTTTTAATTATGTGTTCAGTAGTCTTTTTCAGAGTTTTCCTTCTTCGAAGCACAGAGATTTCATACAGAAACCAAATGGTTTCTAGACTCATGTACAATGGGTTTCTATATAATTAAAAACCATTTAAATATTCCGTTGTGGAATTATACAGAATAGTAAATCTACTACAGAATCCACACACACACACAAATACGTCTACATTGAAGAAAATAAGGATATTAAATAATGATGTTTAATATCCAGTTGGATTTCATACATATCCACAACATAATATTAAAGAAAATAACGTTATTATAAAAATTGATATTAAATAAGGATTATTAATAAAAACCAATTGATACTATTATGTCAATATGAAATATTTATATTCTGTTTAAATATTTTTTTGGGAATTGTTAAATTATATATGTGCGTGTGTGTGTGTGTGTTTTATATACAATTATATTTTGTGCATTTATTCAATATAGTCTAAAATTTTAATACATTTATATTAGAAAAAAGGATATAGGCAATTAGCTTTAGCTTTTTATATGCATAATCAATAATAAATAACATTAAAAACCACAGAGGATATTAGGCTCAATGAATTGAAACACATTAATTTAGCGGAACCAATTGAAGGATGTGGCGGGTTTTTAAAGATTGGCATGGGTACAAAATTAATAAAAGCGCAAATTTAAATAGTGGGTTGAATCCATTCCTTAAACCCTGCCTAGGGTTTAATTGAACTATAAACAACTTCAAATTAAAACCGGCAAACCGGCACAACTCAACCGTGAAATAGCGCAGGACCTTCCACCCTCCTGTCCGAGCTCAGGCCAACCAGCGGTCGAACGCCGCGCGGCTTCCCGGCTTGCTTTCAAGAACCCACCCTCTAAAGCAATTATCGGGTCGGGATTCGCTCGTGTTTGCCGGCAATCACGCCGTCGGGAGCTATCCCTGCAGAAGGCTACAGACTTTTGGGGGGATTTGCTTCCCTGCCCTTAGTATGCCCCTGTGCCCTCACGCAGAGGTCTCTCTACGTCGTCCTTTGTAACTGACGAAGACTCAACCGGATTCTTCTTCTCAGAGGTCAATTCAGCAGCTTCGTCAGTTCTCCGTCTGAAACTGACAATGCCTTCCAAGAAAAAGAACTCCAAAACACCCTTAAAACCCTCTAATTCTGATCAAAACAGCGACTACTTGTCATCTTCCACCTCAATATCTTCATTGTACCTCCCCCGCGATCAATATCTGTCCTCCCTCGATGAAGTTTCGGCGAAGTTCCCATCTCTCATATCCACAACCGCTTGTGTCGGCACGGTTATGGATGACCCAGTTTCTGACTCCAAAGGCTGCAAAATTTGGCTTTCCGAATCTGCTATGGTTTCCTCTTCCATTCCCCCAGGCTCCCTGGTCTCGGTTCGTGCTTACCTTCATCACTTTTATATTTTTGTGAGTGATAATTTCAATTTATTTGCTAAACACGAATTGGTAAGCTCGAGATGAATTATTTGCAGTTTTAACCTATGAGATACCAAATGGTTTGCAATCAGTTATAATACTAGAAAATAATTATGTGACCGGCCTCATCAATATTTACAGGTCTCCCTTCCTTCTTTGGGCAAAGTTCTGAGCGGCTTTCCTTTGAGTGCGCTATCAGATGAATGTGCCAGACACTTTGGGTTTGACTTGCCAAATAATTCTGCTGATGAAGCGGGAAATTTCTTTGCCCTAGCAACTGTATTTCCATCTTGTAAGGTTTGCACATATCCTTTTATGTCCATACTATCCTTGTTGCTGTTGTTGACTCTGTCTGCAATGTGGTGTTTGCGTGAGTTCTACGGTGGTAGTTTGTCAGGGATACCTCTGTACAAGGCAATTCCACTTTATAGTTTTTAATTGTCTTGAAAGATTAAATCCTGGTTGAGGACCATTTCTTGGGACAATTAAACTTATTAGTTAATACAATTTTTTATTTAGGTTGAACTTGTGGCCAAATCTTCCCAAGTTTATTTCCATGCAACTAGTCTAGGCATTTATATTTGTCCATCTCTTTTGTTCTTGATGTTGTTTTAGGTGTAGTTAAACTATAATAAGGCTTGCAAAAATGATCAATGCCTAAACCTTGGATTGTGGGTTTAAGAAAACATGACCTAATAACTTATTAAGTGGGTGCATTCTATTGAATCTTTTGATGGTATTAAGTCAAAAACTTCTGAAACTCTATTTGTTAGTGTATTTATACCATTAGCTACAACTAAGCTGTAAACTCCCAAGGCAGGAATCAGTTGGAAGGGTGAACAGTAATCAATGGCTTAATGGCACAAACTCCTGAAACTCTATTTGTTAGTCTATTAATACCATCAGCTAATACTTTGTCATAAACTCTGAAGGTAGGAATTAATTGGAAGGGTGAATAGCAATCACTGGCTTAATGGCATAAACTTGAAATCAGTGCAGAAGGCATCAAGATATTTCAGGAATTTGTTTAAGCAAACCAGTATTGAAAAGAGCATTGATTGGAAAATAACCATTTTTTATGTGATGTAATCTGGATAAGGAGTTATTAAAAGATGTTGTGATAACCAATCTTGCAATTTTTGTCTTGTGTCGCGATTGAAAATTTAACTTCTAACCATCCCATGTTTTTTGGTCTCATAAAAAATTTCTCCCTCAGGTTTTAAAGAATGGAGTGCTCTTGTCTTTGAACCTTTCATATACTCTGGGTTGTCCAGATTCAGGCAGGATAGTTTTTGTTTGTCCTGTTAAGTGTTACCCCACAACTCTGAATGAAAGTGGCTATCAACATGGCCTAAAAGCTAGTTGTATCTCATTAGACAGCTGCAAGGAGCTATATCTAGCTCCAGTAAATTTGAAGGGTAAAGTTGAAACAAAGGGTGCCATACCATCTCATTTCAACTTATCTAAGGAAGCTGCAAATGGTAAAGTTCATGATCACAAAATTTCATCCCCAAAGACACCATCTCTTTCAATTTCTAAAGTTGGCTCCCCTTGTTCAACGCAATCTTGTACTTCAAATTATGATGAATCAACATCAAAGGCAACTTATTTGTCTTGTGCATCTATTGATGTACTTGACATGGAGCAAGTTGTGGGGGATGATTCTTCAAGGAAACTTCTAGAAACCTGCATTATATCATGGTTAAGTTCACGAAGTTTGCTATCAGGAAATTTTGTTGTTGTCCCAGTACTTTCAGGGCTGTGCGTTTTCCAGGTTGTAGGTTCCAAAAGATTGTTATCAACTAGTGAAATTCGGAATGGGATGAATCTTGATTTTCCTGCTCCAGATCCGGATTTTGGAAAGGATGCAGTTTCTGCTTTTTCTCTAGATTGGGGAATGAAAATTCATCTGCTTTCACCAGGGAATCCTATGGTTGAGACTTCAGCAAGAAATCCCTTGACACATTCAAAAGCTGGACATGGGTATGACAAAAGTAGTTCTGGAGTTAAGCTTCCCAAGCTGGGAGGTCTTTCTAAAGAATTTTTGGCTTTAAAGGATATTATAATTTCGTCAGCGGTGCAAGTTACAATGGCAAGGTGTGGATGACCACCATAGTCTTTGCTTTGAATATTGCAGTTGATTTTGTTACCATGCACTTGTTTGAATTATCAACATTATCTATGGGGTATAGGAATTTTTTGACTATTATTTGACAAATATTGTGTTTCATGGAACTATCAAAATATTAATTAAAATTTTGAAAATCCAATTGTCATTGCATGTATGCCAGCTGAGAATCATTTAATAATAGTGCTGGAGATTGATAAAATGTAGTATAACTTATGATTAGCAATTTTTTATGTATGAGTAACGTGCTTTGTTCTCCAAATTATTATCCAAACCTATGAATTTAACTCGAGCTCTTTGTGAAAAATGCATTTAATAGCCATCAGGAGTATTGACTTGATAAGTGAGGTAGGGCACGGCACACTTACAGCATAAAATTGCTTATCAAATTTCCTTAAGTCACATGCTAATACGGAGTTTGTACTTGACATGAAGATGAAAAAATTTTTATATTGGAGATGAAAAAGAAAATTGGTATCTTTTTTCTTTCTTCTAAACTAAGTTATTACTGCTTTTACTTTTTTAGCTTAGGTTTACGTCCTACAAAAGGAGTGCTTCTTCATGGACCACCGGGAACAGGGAAGACTACTCTGGCTCGAATATGTGCTCATGATGCTGGCGTTAACATGTTCTCAGTGAATGGACCTGAAATTATTAGTCAATACCATGGAGAAACTGAACAAGCATTGCACAAGGTGTTCAACAAGGCCAGCCAGGCTTCGCCTTCTGTGGTAGAGTTTTTTCCCTCAGCACAAAATTACACTGGTTTTAGTTTCAAGTTCTAATTTTGCATATATAGCTTATCATTTTATTCCAGTGCAATTAATATTCCATGGTTAACTGTTAATGTAAATGTAACTATTCTAGTAAACATGATGGACGAGAATAATAATCAACTAGGACTATGAAATTGTTATGCAAAATTCATTTTATTCTTTGAAGATCTTACCAGACTATTCGTTAAAACTCGTAGTTTTTGCTTTCATTTTATGAGGACTTGAAATTTCTTATTTGATTTCATTAAACGTGCATGTATATCACTTCAGAAAGTGCAAAACTTAATTTGATGATCCTAAAATGAAGAAAATGATTTTATCAGTTCTGCTAATTGTGTGGCCCTTAGATCTTCAATTTGGCTATTAACTGCTGGGGTAAAGATCCTGAAAATATTTTAGGGTTGGAATTTGAAGTTGTTTTGTGTTTTCCATTTTTTTTAATTTGTGTCATTTTAGTCTGTTGTAAAGATGATATTGAAAAATGGCTTATTTATGGTTTTTGTTTTGAGTATAGGTTAAAATGAAGAAAGATATATTTGGTTTGAATTTTTGTGCTTTTAGGCTAAAGGCTAACAAAAACATCATAGATGTCAAATCATGTTTGATTAGGGGAATTATTTTGCAAGATTATGGATATAATATGAGTAGTAATTAATAATGTTTTATTGTATGGTGGTAATAATTAGATTTTGAATAAGCATACAGTGTTTATATGTTTGTGTGTGTGTAGGTGAGATTTGGTTTTAGATGTATGTCATGATTGAGTTTTGAATATAGGCATACATACATACATTTATATATATATATATATATATATGTATATTCAGATATGTGTTTTAGAATGTTTTAGTGAGTTTAAAGTAGTTTGTTTTATGAGGTACTGGGAAGTTTGTTGCATGTTTGGTTTGTTATGTAGATGGGTTAAAACATTTGGGAGAACAAATCCAACACTACCTAAACTTTTCAGATTGGTTATTAGTTGCCTGATGTCAGATATTGTAAAGAGGGTGCATGGTGAGTTGGATACTTATATTCTTATATGCAGGTATTCATTGATGAGTTGGATGCCATTGCACCAGCACGAAAAGATGGAGGAGATGACTTATCGCAAAGTATGGTTGCCACTCTCTTGAATTTGATGGATGGCATTAGTAGAGATGATGGGATTCTAATACTTGCTGCAACAAATCGACCTGATAGTATTGAGCCTGCACTTAGACGGCCTGGAAGGCTTGATAGAGAAATAGAAATAGGTACTTAAAGCCTATGTAGCCTTTTCTTTTGTTATATCATGCAGGCATGACCCTTCTCTCTGTTGTTTGTATGAAATAAAGTATGCTTGCCCTGAGCTGATGCAGATCTAAATTTACAGTAGAGGATTATGTCTGTATATTCATCCATCATGCTTTCATGCAGCAAAATTGAGTGAAAAGAAGTAAACAAGAAAAAACAAAAAGAAGGAGAAGAGAAAGGCTAAGCTAAATATTAGCCATTGGCATTCTCAATGCAGAACTTAGAATTGTTCTGATCAGGATTGTTACTGCAAGGTGTAGGCCTAACATTTTTATGTTCTATTTGAGTGAGTATATCTGCAGCACTTTCACTTCCGAGGCTGTTTAATTGAAAAGGCCAATATTGGCACAAACAAAAAACACAAAAAACTTAATGTATATTAGATCAAGCATCCTAGTCAAAGACAATTGGCACTGTGCAGAGGATCACCTCATGTAAAGCTGCCATTATGGAAGACTGTTATTTAATTATTTTCTAGGAGAACATTGGATTGCATTATGTTGCAATCGATATGGCTCACTGAAGAACATTTTATTTAGTTGTACCCAGGAATTCATTGTGAACACATCAGATTTACGATCAGTATGGCTCACAAGAAACAACAGAGAGCTGACAGCAGCAGTTATGCCATAACAAGCACGACTGGGTGCTTCAAATGGCACACTAATCATTAAAATTCTCACTGTATATTCCCTTAGGATCTCATAATAATTGTCTTTATTTTTCCACTACCTGTTATGCAGTTCATATTTCAAATACAAAGAATCCTGTGGTTGCAAGAGGACATTTCCTTAATGTTTATACCAGTTTCCATTAGCCAGTAGCTACATATCCCTTCGTTTAGTGATACTGCATTATCATGGCTGCTTTTATTTGAGTTTCATCGTTGCTGAGTGATTGTGCATGACCTGAAAAATATTGTTTTTTGAATAATGTAGGTGTTCCGTCTCCTGGACAACGTCATGAAATATTGCTTGCTCTTCTTAGTGTAATGCAGCATTCACTTTTGGACAAGGATATTCAAAATCTTGCAATGGCCACCCATGGCTTTGTTGGAGGTGATTTAGCTGCTCTCTGCAATGAGGCAGCCCTGGTTTGTCTTCGGCAATACATTGAATCAACTATGAGTCATGATGATTCTGATGTGGAACTTTCACCTGTTGCTTTTGGTTCAGTCTGCCATACATCAAGTCAGTCACAAGATATCTACAGGGGTAATGATGCAGTTGTTCCTCAAAATGTAGGAGATTCTATGAAAAGTAATTTGGAGGCTGCCATTTCCTGCAGTTCTGAAACCCAAAAGTCATCAGATTTTATAGGTGGAATCAGAATAAAAGGGAGACTTGTTCTAAAGGACATCTTAAGAGTTACTCCTGAAGACTTTGAGAAGGCTAGAGTTAGAGTAAGGCCAAGTGCCATGAGAGAGGTAAATGTACTGACAGATCTGTTAAAGCTTTTTCTACAGCTCATTTCCTGCGCTATATATTCATTCTTGAATATCTTCCATAATTTCTGTTAAACTGAAGGCGTGACTTCTGAAGTTTATTTTTAAACTATGAGATTACATTCTTCCTATTTATTCACTCTGTTTTTGGAATCTGTTATACTCTTGCAAAATAAATTTATTAATTACAATATATTAGGTTTCAATTTTAGTATGGCTTTGTTAATTCAATTGTTATTGTTTTCAATCTAAGATTGACTTATTTACTTGCAAACACACAGGTAATTCTTGAAGTTCCCAAAGTTTGCTGGGCAGATGTTGGTGGTCAGATGGAGGTTAAGGTGCAATTGATGGAAGCTGTGCAATGGCCACAGAAGCACAAGGATGCTTTTGAGCGCATTGGAACTTGTCCACCTAGTGGAATATTGTTGTTTGGTCCTCCAGGATGCAGCAAAACACTTTTGGCTCGTGCGGTCGCTTCTGAAGCAGGGTTAAATTTTCTTGCAGTAAAGGGCCCTGAGCTTTTCAGCAAATGGGTTGGAGAATCTGAAAAGGCTGTCCGTTCTTTGTTTGCAAAGGCAAGGGCAAATGCTCCTTCAATTATATTTTTTGATGAAATTGATGGTCTGGCCATAATTCGTGGAAAAGAAAGTGATGGAGTTTCGGTTGGTGATCGGGTTATAAGTCAGCTACTTGTTGAATTGGATGGTAAATAACTTCAGAATCATCTCTCTCTCTCTCTCTCTCTCTCTCTCTCTCCAGATTTGCCTATTATTATTGTCCGTTAAAAGTTATCAAGTTCCTCATTAAGCTTGTTTCATTTTCCTTTCTTTTCTTTTTTTCCCCTCAAATGTATGTAAATGTTGCATTTTTTAGAAACATTAAAATAATTTTTTAGGAATCATAAACTAAGTCAAAATCCTGATGATAGGTTTGCAACAAAGAGGTAGTGTCACTGTTATTGCTGCTACAAACCGGCCAGATAAGATAGATCCTGCTCTTCTCAGACCTGGTAACCTACTTGTGGTGCTGGTGGTGACTTTGTGTTTGATTATGTCTGCAATTTCATTTTTTCTTTTCTTGCATGCTTGGCAACCTTGAGTGCCTGCCTAATAGCTAAGGAAACTTGTTAGGACGTTTTGATCGACTGCTTTATGTTGGACCACCTAACCGAAAGGATCGCGAAGATATATTTCGTGTCCATTTACAGAGGATGTCATGTAGTTCAGATGTATGCATCAGTGAGCTCTCTCTTCTTACTGAAGGCTGTACAGGCGCTGATATATCGCTAATATGTCGTGAAGCAGCCATTGCAGCTATCGAAGTATGTCAAGTGTAGTCTTAAAATAAACATTATTTAATCTGTCTTCTTTTTATCTTCAAAATTGATTTGGTTGATTATTTTCGTTTTGTTCTATCAGGAGAACTTATCTGCCACCAAAATCAAAATGGAACACTTGAAAGTTGGACTTCAGCAAGTACAACCATCGGATGTTCAAATGTATGAGAAGCTGTCAGAAAAGTTTCAGAGGCTCGTTCATTCATCTGCCAAGGAAGATGGTCTGGGTTCTGAACCCAGCTCGAGTAATCCAAGTTATATAGCCCTTGGGTATGTCGCTTCTCATTTTCTTACATTTGAGTCGGTGGTTTAAGTTTTTATTTTAATAGGTGGATGCATAGTTTATTCTATACATTTTGAGCTCTTGGGCTTCTCTGGAAATGGGGTTGGTGATTTAGTGGTGTTAATCAAGATTTATTTGCTGCTTGATTCTGGAGTGTTAGGATATTTCATTATACGGATACCCTTCTTTTAAATCAACTTTTTTTGGTTTGTGTGGGTGTGTGTCCTAGGATCTCTGATGCCTGATATTTCAAACAGCCAACGATATGGTTTAACTTTTCTGAGCAGGACCAGAGTGAGATCTGCTGTGTCTTCTGTTTTTCACCTCCTGGGGTTCATTTAACACTCACGCATTTAGTTGAGCAGAGTACCTTGGCTTATTTCCATTAAACCCGCACCGTAGTTTGGCTGCAATATTAGTTCCATTGAGATCGTGCTGCTACAACAGCCAGAAGACCGTAGCAACAAGAGATGCAGGCAACCCGAGGAGTAAAATAAATAACAGACGCTGCAACAGCATTGCAAGACAGCCCTTAAGTTACATACACACTGCATCCATGGCAGAATACAGTTGGGACCGATTAGAGTATTTATTTTGTTGACATTTTTGCGTAGGTTGGAGATGTTTTGAAATGTTCCTGACGTGTTGATTACTTAAGTAAATGCATCTGGTTGGGTTCTACTAGAAGAATTCCTTTTCATGTCCCCCATGTATATAGATCTTTTATATTGGAGATTAATTCCTACTATTAAGGTTATTACGGCCCCGTTTGTACCATGTAACACGAAGCATGATTTCCATATGGAAAGGTGATTATATATTCTTTTACATCATGTTGTAGTTTAAAGAATTGGGGTTGCGACTTAGAATGTTACAATTTTGGGCATTACTCTCACAATCTAGTTAGAATTTATTTAGAATCCGAATGAGTCAAAGGATTTCTTACTAGTGCCCATCAAACGAATCAAGATTCCATTCCTTTTAATTTGGCTGTGGCCTGGGGACTGGAGACTCGTGAGCTGACTAAATATTAGTTACATGAGCACAGAAACTTCAGAGTTTAAACCACTTGACGTGTTTAAAAGTCAATTAAACCGAATTATCCTCATGTCCAAATTTATCTTATTTTCTCAGGAAAAAAAATCATTCAAGATTATTGTATTTTAATTTTTCCAAGCATTCCCACTTCGGGTTATGAATTATCTCAACTTCTCAAGTGGTATATGTATAGTGCAATTGGCTAAGTAAACATATGGGCATCGCTCATGCAGAATTGACACCTCACCATAAAAAGAATCATAGGATATGTTTGGTTTCTTATTAAAGTTGGTAGAAAAATTTTGGTGATTTGAATTGGTAAGAAAAATATGTTTGGCATTAAGTTGTGAAAGATAGGAAAAATTTAAATTATATATTTTAATATGTAATAATGATAAGATGATAACATGGTATGTATGTTTATATAGAATTAATATATATGAATGTGAGGAAAATTATAGGGATATATATATATATATTGATTTGATTATAAATAGATATAATGATTGAAAAATAATTAGTTAATTATAAAATATAATAGAAGAAAAATATTAAATTTGAATTTGAATTAAATTTTTAAAGTAATATATTTGATTTTTAAATTTTTTTAGAGACGACGAACGGCTAAAAACGGTGAACCAAACTTACATATAAATATTCTTACCGGACTAAGTAGGGACATGTTTTGAAACTATAAAATAACAATCAGCTTTTAGCGATAGCAGTAGTCAACTTCTTTAATAGTAATCGAAAATCAAAATTTGTCGTAGCAATTACATATGCATTTCATGTTGTATCCATTGCTTTCTTAATAATACCATTAAAAAATATTTGATTACCACAATAAGAGAGAGATAGAGAGAGATAGAGAGAGGAACAAACTCAAAAGGAATTGCCCACAAAATCTCAGAAGTGTGTTGAACCCAGCTATAAATTTTGATTGAACTTGTTAGATCAAAAGAGAAGTACAATCAAATTAAAAGCATCACCATATCTGTTAAATTTAAAGTAGAATTCAATAAAATCAGGAAAAACTGTCTACAGACCTATTTGTTGGGCTTGGAGTGAAACCAATGAAATTGGCAAGAATACGTAAGTACGTGTATAAGTGGACTTGACACTGTATATTAACTCAAAACTTTAAAATTATAAGTTATAGGTCAAGTATACACTTATATATAAATCACTTTTATCTTTTTACTTTTATAATTCATATTTATTTACCAAAGGTACCCAATCTTTTTTATTTTTATTCCCATCCCCCCCTCTTGTTTTTCATTAGTGAAAAAAGATTTGTCTTAATCCCAATCACACTCCCCCATTTCTGACAAAGTACTTATTAGAATATTTTTACTCAATCCCCTTTCAAGACGCGTTACTCTACGAGCGCGATTTCAAGTTTCCTTAAAATAAACGGTGACGTAAAAGGAAAAATCTTTGTTGCATCTCATATTCCTCACCCCACACTCTAAAATAAATAAATAAATCTATCTACGATATGAGAACTTGACTTTACCAATAAGTCTCCTAATGCATGCAAAATCACCTGCCCATCTGATTGGTTGGTTGTTCTCTGCCAATGGGGATCCTCCGTGCCACCCATGCTCCATGACTTGCCTTTCCCTTGCATAACAGATTTATGTATTTATTTTCACTTAATGACCACAATGCAAGGGCAATGTTGGGGGAAGAGGTTTTAGTTAGAGATAATGTTTTGCAATTAAGATAAATAGTGTCTTTAGAAGAAATATTTCGATGAAATAAATAGAATAATTTGTTTAAATATATATATAAAATATATAATAATTATTAAATAACGTGGTAGTATATAAAAATAATAATTATATTTTATAGTGTAAATAAAAAAGATGTGTATGCGTGTAATATAAATAAATATTAATTTCATTGTTAATAAGTGTAATAGTTAAAAAATAATTAGTTTGTAATTGAATTTGAATTTAGATTAATATTTTATTAAATTATATATTTAACAGTGTAAAGTATGAAAGGATAATTTTGAGAAAAAAAATTAGGAACATAACTAATATTACCAGAATTTATTGCAATAAGAAAATGAAAATGAGAAGTCTTTTGTCCTTTCTATGTAGTGGGTGGAGACTTTGGGAGACAGATGAAAACCTCCTTATAAAAGAGGACTGCTAAATCCAGATGGAAAAATAATAATAATAATAACAAATACCATTGTAGGAGATGCAGTACACAAAAATCAGAAGAAAAAGGTCATCAGAGACGGTAAACCTTGAGTAACAGCTCAAAGAAGAGAACAAGATCCACCTCGATCAACCCTCCCTCCCAACAACGCCCTTCACCCTCCTCTTCTTCCAGAGTCCAGACACACCCACAAATCCCTCTTTCTATGTCTTTCTTGAATTGAGAGGGCGATAGGAAGATTTCAAGACACAAAGCCAATTTCTTTTGTTCTTTCGGCACAAACCCTCACTTGGTTATGAATTTTCGTTGTTTTCAGTGCGAAATATCCTGAAACTCTAAGATTCTGTTGGCAGTATATCTGGGTGAGGCCGAGGAGAGGAAAGGGAAAGGAAAATGAAGGAAGAGGACTGCAATTGGTTTTCCAAGTGGGAAGATGAATTGCCCTCACCCGAAGAGTTGATGCCCTTATCCCAATCCCTAATATCTCCCGGTCTGGCGCTGGCTTTCAATATTCCAAATCGTCACCGCCACACGCCGCCGCCGCAGCCGCCGCCACAACCTCCTCAATCCACCGCCGTCTCCTCTCAACCCAATTCCTCCTCCGAATTCGACTCACCGGAACTGAGTGGCGCCGGCGGGGAAGGGGGCGGAGCTGGTGGTGCCGCCGGGTCTGACGAGCCGGCGCGGACTCTCAAGCGTCCCCGTCTTGTGTGGACCCCGCAGCTGCACAAGAGGTTTGTGGATGCAGTCGCCCATTTAGGGATCAAGAACGCAGTTCCAAAGACGATAATGCAGCTTATGAATGTGGATGGGCTTACCAGAGAGAATGTCGCCAGCCATTTGCAGAAATACCGGCTTTATTTGAAGAGGATGCAAGGCATTTCGAATAACGGGGTTGGAGGCAACAACAGCTCGGCGGCGTTGTCAGCTTCCGGTATGGACCCCGCCACCGACCATCTGTTCGCCAGTTCCCCTGTGCCGGCTCATTTTTTGCACCCAGGGAGGGCAAATTCAGAGCATTTCTTACCATTTTTGCCTGCGGCTGCTTCAATGCAGCATCCTCACCAGATGGCAATGGTGGGGCCGGGGCCAAACCACCACCCTCAGTTGCAGCAGCAGTTTGGGAAATTTGGAAGCTCGCCTCCCAATGGGCAGTTTGAGCACCCCTTTTTGAGGCAGTCACAGTCACAGGTGCACAGGATGGGGACACCGGTGCATAGTAGTAACGCCTCCGTGGTGCCGCCTGTTTATGTGGAGGATTTGGAGTCAAATATCTCCATGAATGGAAGAAAAGTCCTCACCCTGTTTCCGACAGGGGATGATTGAATATTGGGCAATTCTTGGCATTCCTAAGAGTAAATTTGACTTCTTGGCATTGTGAAAAGGGATCTATCTTTGAGGGGTAACAATTTAGTGTTTCTTGTCAATTAGGTGTTGTTAAGCTGTTCTTGATGCTTTAGATTAAGTTATTGGCATTTGGATGTGGCTAAAATAATTCGCTGTTAGTACCATTCTGCCTTCATGGGGATCTTAGTTTCTCAGTTTCTTGAAAGTAGAATTCGTGGGTGCTTAGATTGAGTCCTCTGATCCGTGAATCCAGTTCCACGTTTTTCAGTCCACAAGTGTAATTAAGTTGTCAGTAGCATTCTGCTATCTCCTTTTCAGCATCTGGAGTTAGATACTGATCTGTCTAGTGTTAAATTCCATGCTGTCCCTGCTAGTGATGGATATGAACGATGATGTCACTTACAGAGGCAGATATCTGTAATCGTCCTCTCGAAAATCCATTAAGTTTTGTTGAAGTGCCTGGTTTCACCATTTGAATCTGTGTTGAACTGTTTGCGAGATATGATCCCTGGAGGCTGAAGCTACCAATAACCATGTACTTTATAGAGAAGCTGGAGATGGTGGTTAAGTATCCATGAACTTCGCAAAAATGGTACTGGATTTTTCTTGTTGATCCGTAGTGCTCCATATAGCAATGGAGTTTACTCATTCTTGTTTGGTATCGTGTAGAGATGGGTCGTTGTAAACGATGTGTTCTCTTAGTTGACTCTTAAAAGGCTTCATAACTATTCTGATGTTCTCTTCATTCACTTTTGGTATCTCCTGAATTTGTTATAAAGCATAGCAGCATCTCCATGAATTTCTAGAAGCTTTATAAAACGTAGCATGGTTTGGGAACCTTCTTGCCTAAAGCGGGCCTCTTCATGGAAAATGATTTCTTTGTGATACTTTATGAAATAATCGGATATGTTAGATACACAACAAGGTGCCTCTTCTAGCTGCATGTCAACTCTACTTCAAATTTTCCAATGGTTTACTGTAGATTCCAACCACCAAAATGCATGGTGTAGTTTATCTTTCTTTCCTCATTAGATTGCAGTTATGAATTCTCACAGCCACAGTTTCTTGAAACACTGTGAAACTGAAGCAATTATTAGATTGTCTCATAAGATACAAATTAGATTCTCTGAATGGTATTGTGCTTCTTGCACAAAAATAAAAATAAAAAATGCTATATTACCTCTCCTTGTAGTTTGTACTTGGGATAATTCAATCAAATCTACAGTTGCCCAAATATCCCATAGAACAGAAAGAGCAACTGCATTATATAAACACGTATTTGCATAGGATTTTAACTGACTTCTTCAACTCCATATGGAAAGAGTCGCATGTTCTTTGGTGTTCAACTACATTCAACTGAGCCCTGGCCTTGAAATACTTGTAATGTTTGAGTTCCAGAAAGAAAACTAGCTGTTTGTCTAAGTTTGGATGGGCGTGGTGACCTTTCTAGATGTAAAATTTTTAGTTGATACAACTGCTGCGGGACTGAAATTAGTGACACATTTTGTTAAAGCATACTTGCAAACGATTGGTTTCCAAGGGTTGGGGCTTTGTGTCTTAACTATATAGTTAAACGAGGATGGTGTGCTGACAAATCCAGTCTTAAATAATAGAAGAAAATTGTGATTATCGTCTTAATTCCGGTCATCTGCATAGCAAGTTTTCATAATTAACCATTTTTCATATGAAATATTCCATCCCATCATGTGAACTTCACTGCAGACACCTCAAGTAAATTTTTAATTACTATCCAAAATTTCACTTTTGAACTATTGGGTTTTAACATTTTACCTATTCAATTTTGTTTTTCAAACGGTCGCACGATTTCAAACTCACTGTAATCATAAATTTCATATACAAATTTCTTGCTGATGTGAAGATAATGACCCACAGATCCAAGCAATATTTTCCTAAACTAGCATTGATGACTTTTTCCAGCAGTATTAAGCATCTCAGTTTCTCAAATTATTTCATCATGCACAATACAAAGATTTAGAACGCAGTCATTCAGAAGGACAGCCACCCGGCGAGTTCAAATAAATGGGAAGTGCAAGAACCGTGGGTGTCGACGTCATTAAAAAATTAATGATAGCAAGACCCTCGTTAACCAGTCTTGTAGATGTTACAGCTGACGAAAATATTAGCGCTAAAATTGTGACAAATGTCTCGATTTTTTACAGAAAAAAAAATGAAAATTTAATTAAATAAAAAAATTGTTAATCTTAGGCCAGTTTATTTTCACCGAGTGTATCAACTTCAACACAAAATGGCCATTATGGAGTAATCTAGCAGGAATGGAATTCATCAGTGTCCGGATATGAACAAACAAGACCTGCATTTATTATTTTAGTACCGACAATAGTAGAACTCCAAACACCATTATGGAGTAGTCTAGTAAGTAACGAATTCAGCGCCGTCGAGATATGAACAGACAAGACATGCATACATATTTTGGTAATGATAATAATCGAATTCCAAACGGTAAACAGTCGGGTAGATAATAGTCTTGCTGCAAACAATAATAATGGTAAGTCGACAAAAATGTTTAACCGTGATCAGCATTTGACTAAATAAGGATTATAGATGATACAAACATTCCCAAGTAAAACATTCACATTCAGACCGTTATCTATGGTTCTGGGAGTAATCAAAACTTAAAGGCTGCTGACAAAAGGGAGCCTACAACGAACATTAAAGAAGAATATTAGTTGAACTCCAAGAAAAATGAAGAGTACAATATAATGGATAAAAGAAGAAGATTGGATTGCATCATTAGTGAGTAATAAAATGAATCACTTATATCAATAATCATTTCATATTTTCGGAAACCCACATCTACGCAAAGATTAGTGTTGCAGCATTAATGGCAAAATGGACCAACAGACTAATGCGAAATCACTTTCATTGTGCTGTGATAGTCATTACTAGTTTCAGGAACCCAACTCTACTCGGCTCATGTGAGAATTCACTTAAAATCAGATAAACACATCTAAGCATGGTTCCAGGCTATAATATACGAGGATCTGAGCAGAAGACAATAGCATTGACCTCAATCATGCTACTTGGGCATCAAACAATTCAAAACGCAAATACCTTCAACTCAAAACAAATCGAAACTCCTGACTAAGATGACTAAAAGAAAGACACTGGAACACATGTAAATAGTATAATTATTCAACAATGAAATCAAGAAAACACCACTGAATGTCACCTGCTTCCTGATTCTACAATGCCAAAACAACTTAATGATTAACAATCCATGCATCTGGCCCTATCCTAATTAAATAGCAAATTATCTGGAACTTTAAAGGAGAGAAACAACATAAGAATAAGAAAACAGCACTACACACTCTGCAGCCTGCACCAATGGCCCCACTATACTTGTTTCTCATTAGCACTCATCATTCTAAAACAATGTCACTGGAAAATCCAGATCAATCATCCGTCCTCTTTTTCTTCTCCCATTTCAGACCCAAACAACGCGGCAAAACCTAAGAATCCTAGAAACACACTTTTCATCAACTCAGTAATTCTATCTGGTTCTAGTCAGATCACCACAACAGGAATCTATTTGCATTAGAGCAGCTGTGCAGTGATGACTTTATGACGGTTTAGAGCATGAATGGCATTGCTTGTCGGTGCTTGTAATCTCTTTTGTGTGCTCTTTATTTAAGAAAGCAGATTACACGAAAATACAGTCTTCTTGACAATCCTAGGTTTGAAGAAAAATAGAATGCAGGCAAGAAATAAAGCTCCACATTCCAGCTTAACATATCAACTACTTTAGTATTTGAAGGGAGTTCTGAAAGTTGCATGGTTTTTGAACGCGTAAATAAGAATTGCAAAAGGTGTAAAGACAAAATGCTATACATCAATAATTAGGACCTAAAATTGACGTGCTCACCTATATTGGTTACCCTAATTTCACAAGAGCAGCTATGAAAAGAGTAACAGGAAGAGAACCTAATCCTACCTGAAAAAGAGCATGTCTTAGTTGACCATACAACTGCACGTACATCATGGACTGGGTTGGCCACTGCATGTGAAAAGCATCACTAGAAGTCTGATTTAATCCCATGGCAAAGTAAGCGCTCATCATTGGAGTCCTATAGTTGATGGACGCTTGAGAAGCAGGCATCTGACCCAGCTGAGGTAAAACAGAAGCATATTGGACAAACGGAAGCTGGACATTCAGCAGATTAAATGGTGCCAAGCCGAAACTCTGTGTGCTTGGGATGCTCTTAATATATCTGTACCATATAAAAGAAAAGAATGCCAGAATCAGCTCCTATACCACTTGTAACCATTTACTAGATACAGAGAATTGGTAAGTTTTGCCAGAGTTATGCAATCATCAGGTTAATCTGTCACATTGCTGCCAAACCATATAACCTTAAAAGCTTAACAAAACAAAGGTTCAGAAAGTCTAATCACTAGGACCATTGCAGAGTTATATTATGAATATTACATTCAATTTACAAGTAAGATCTTCAACTAACTGCTAAGCCATCAGGTAAATGCAGCTAAATTAGCTGAGAAACATTATAAATTCTTCAACTGATAAAGCAGGCCCCTATGGGAAGTGATTAGGCCGGGCAAACAAACAATGGGCCAATCAAACAAAATCAGAGGTCTTCTTTTAGACTCCACTGACATAATTACCTAGGTTAGTATCACAAGAATTAGTCAAAGAATGAAAAAAGTGAATCACTAAATATAGAACATGATGAAGCAGGATTTATATGAAACCTTCATAAAGGAATGAGTCATACTGAAGGTCATAACATCTTTTACTGAAGTTTTATGCGTATGTAGTTGTTCGCATGCAGAGAAATGATATAAAGACTCATTACTAGAAGCCTCTGATGTACAGCACAGTGTATCACCAATCACTTAACCTTCCATTAAATAATTTGCAGTCATCTAATAGGTAAAGTATGAAATTCCAAGATGCACCTCTATTCCCTTTTCCATTTCAAGTTTCTGTGATTATACATGTCCTAACTGCGATCATAATCAGGATCAGTGCGATCCTTCTCTCTGTCTCTCAAAATTGCTACTCGAGAATAAGTACCAATTTCCCTGCTGCAAGGAATTTTCTCCCCATCTGCACAAGAGTTCCTTGAAACTTCACTATCTGCTACATTCAAAATCTTTCCATCAGAAGCAGTTCGAGCCAAATCAGAATATGGTTCGTAATTACTAGGGCTGCTGGAAAGACGAGCCCGTGCTCTGTTATACTCCTCCTTCCTCTCTTCCACTGTTCTCTCTTGATTGTGATTAAGCCCAGGTTCATTAGATTCACCAAAGGAAGCTTTAGGCCTTGGTTTAAGTACAATCTTGACTTGATCATGTTTGTCATTTTATGACTCTTTCACTGGAACATCTGATAAGCAGACAGTGGGAAACTTACTCTCCGGCTTCTTTATAACCAAAATAAGAATGCCTTGGCCATCTGTAACATTACCCCAAACCATGGTCTGTAAACCATAGTGTTGAGCTACACGGTGTTCTGCAAGGCGAAGCTATGGAGTGGGGAAGTGGGGAAGTGGGGAAATTCAAACTGCTGCAGATCGAGTTCCATCCGTAGAACTGATAAAATCAAGTAAAAAATTATATGTAATCACCTATTTTACAAACTAAATTAAAAGAAAAGGACAAACTCTAAACTGGCCAAAATATAGTGATATGTCCCTTTTTGTAGGGTTGGGTAGCCAAAATTGCTGTACTATGTCCCAAGTGAAGAGGGTCAAATATCCATTACGGATCATTGGGGCCGAGCTTTATTGCAACATACCTGTCAGTGGCGACTGTAAGGTACAATATAACGCCATTGGCGCAAAAAACATTTCTATGAGTCTTGGTGCACGGCACTTACATGGCAGGAGCAGTATTGAAGTATAGTGCCAAGTCATGAAAATAAATAAATAAATTTATATTATTACTCGTTTCCACCAAAATATAAAAAAAAACAAATAAAAAACGGATACAAATATTTTTTAATTCTAACTTTGTAAAAAAACATAAGTAACATATTATTTTTATTTATAAAAAGTCGAAAAATGATTGTGTGAATAAAATTCATGGTTATAAGACACCTTTAAAAAGCATTTAAACACAACAAAGTCCGATGTATTTTAATTGTATTTATTTAAAAAATCACAATCATAAGAATTAAGAGAAAATAATATGAGCATATTATTTTGACCATGCGAATCTATATGTTTTGACGATAGATGCAATAAATAAAGAAAAATAAAGTTGCAAGAAACTAGAAAGTTTACTAGCTAAAAAAGGTTAAATCCCGAAGAATCTCACCTAAAATAAACAAAATGAAACTTAGTCCAACTAAAAAAATAAGGAAACGAATCAAAGTAAAAATTTACCTAAAATTGGGGGAGAAAGAAAAAACATTGACCAAGAATTAAAAAAAAATAAGAAAAAGATATAAAGTCAAAGTAATAATTTTTTAATCTTATGTTTCTTAAAACAACCAAAACGTTGTTTGGCTAAACTTAATTTAAATAATTTATAAGATCATATAATATATAAAATATTTTTAAAATTTATAAATTCATGTATATTATTTTTAAAATAAGTTAATAAAGTATTTGAATAGAAATATCTCATAAGATTTTGTAAAAATTTATAATTATAATTAACTATAATTTTTTGATGTAATAATGATAAAAAAATTAATTAAATATTATTGATATAATGTAATTTAAGATAGTTATGCATTTTTTAGTATATAAAGAAGTAACTTATAAGATACTTGAAAAAAGATGAAAAAAGACAATTTTTTTTTAAAAAAATTTATAAATTCTTTTATTAAAAACACTATTAAACACTTTTAAAAAATTTATAAACTCATCCAAATAACCTCTAAACTGTGACAACACAATTCTAACAAAAAATATTGCAAGACCAATGTGCATGGCTTGCACTTTGGGCAATCGTATTCACGACGCACACCTTAACAAAGCTCAATGTTATAGTAAAAAAATTGGCATTGAATATGACGTGCTGCAGCGCGCCATAAATAATTATTGTTACGAAAATTTACAAAATTCAAGACAAATGCTCTACTCATGCTCGACTATTATGAATACAGGAAAGAAAAATAAAAAATAAAAACAAAAAATGCTGAGAGCATAATTTGTATAATGGAATGAACCAAAAATAGAGTAGACATCCTAATTAATTTTCAAGATACTTGATTGGTTCGATTCAACATTTAGAATTCCATTCTATTAGGAATATTTAATCTTTTAAGGAAAAAAAAATAAGATTAGTAATTCCTTACATAGTTATGGATTTAACTATTCCTAATCTAATATAAATAGTTTTTTAGTTAGAATTTTCTACTAAATGTAATATAAATTTATGAATGTGCTCACTCTTAATAGAAGTATTGTATATCTTATTTGTGCATTATATAAATATGTTTTATATGCTTATTTTGTATAATAATACATTATGTGTTTGTATATATACTACTAATATATTCTTTACATCAAAATAAATACAACGTAATAAATAAAATGTGTTACACACTTTTATACATTTTATAAGTTGTTTATGTTTAAATATTTATTTTTTAATTCTATACTATGATTAATTTTAGAAAAAAAATAACTTTAAAATTAAATTTTCTGAAGTAAAAGTATATAAATTCTTTTTTGAAGGTTAGCTTTAACCACAAAAATAATTTTATCATATTCATATTATTTATTTTTAATTATCAATCATTGATATAAAATTAAGTAAAATACTTCCACACACACACACACACACACATATATATATCAAATATAAAATATCTTACAATATTTTATCTATTTTTATTTCATTCATCCCATTCTCTCCCCTGTATCGTTGCAGACTAATGATGTCGTAACAAGGTAAGCATAAACGAAGTGTACATGATAAGTTTGCGAGTGCCTGGACGGCAAAAATAATTTGTACTTAGAATGAAAAAGATAAATAAAGAAATCATTTTTTTACTTGATTTTATATCTACAATTAATAACTAAAAATAAATAATGTTTTCATTTAAAAAAGCACTATATATATATATATATATATATATATATGCAAACACTACCAAAATGTTGCCTTCGACGGCAATCAAAACGGTTGTAATGCCATCGAAAATTGTGACAGCATAGGAACGAGTTTGGGACAACAAAATGGAGTTGTCTCAAAGATATTACAAAAATCGTTTCAAATTCAATGTGGTCAATACTCGTATTAACCGCAAAATGATATAGGTAATCATTGCTATCTAAGACTGTACTTACCAAACCATTTCCAATTTTTGGGACGGGTGCATAATCCAATTCTACTTTGTGGTGACATTAATGAAACTATCACACTATTTGCGATGGAATATGAACATTGTCTCAAATTGAAGTAAATCAACTGAACCATCTCAGTTATTGTAACAGGTAGCAAAGAGTCATCTAAAAAATACAACAGCCAAGCTAAGACAATTGCAAAATCTAAGACGGTAGACATACTCCATCTCTAATTTAAGATAATAATTGATTACTTGTCTCAATGGTTACAATTTATTTTTTTATCCCAATTTGATACTGTTGCTTTTGGCTGTCTCAAATATTGGGACGACTCTTTAGCGGTAATCCCTATTCAAATTTAGGATGCAATTTAACTATTATAATCTATGAAAAACTTTCTAATCCTATCTATTCATTTATTTTAACAAAAAACAATCATCTCTTTAATATGTCACCCAATTCCCTCTTCAAGACCTTCTCTCACTTAGGTATGTTTTTTTAATTATTTGGTTATTTCACTTTATTTATAATTTGTTTGATTGTTTCATATATACCAAAACATATAACCCCTTGAATCTTCGCTTCATTTGTTATGCAAAGATAAATTATTCATTTGAGGATGAAGAGTGCTTATATGTCATTGAATGTGTTGTGTGGAATACATAAATTTATATACAATGCGCAATGATAAATTATTATATTTGATTTGGTATATTAATATATACATATACTTGCATATATATATATATATATATTATTATATTTGATTTGGTATATTTATATATACATATACTTGCATATATATATATATATATATATATTGTATGGAATACTTTTTTGGATTATATATTGTACACTAAAAAATTAATGATGGTTTGTTGATTTATAAGTGATGTAGTGTGTTGACTATGTTGATACCTATAAATATATAATAATTGTGCTAAATATTTTGTAGATGTAATGTGACAAAATGTTGCATTAGATGAGGTATTAAGTCGTTATGATGGTGTGTTGCAAATAAAATGTAAAATGTTGAGGGAAATTAGGTTGTGAATGTATTGCAAGAATCAACCAGATCATTAGGATCTAAGGCCAAAGTTCAAAAATGATGTGAAAGAGTTTATGGATTGGGCAGTTCACAATACAATTATATAGATGGAAACAAGACTAGCTGTTCATGTTTTAGTGTAAGAATTGTAAATTTTTAGACCAAAATAAAGTGAAGGTACAACTGTTTAAAAAGGAGTTCTATAACAATTACTTCAATTGAACTAGTCATAATAAAGCCCCAATTTATGAGGCATCAGTACAAGAGACGAGCATTCATTTTTCAGCTTCAAGTAGTGGCGATGTAGTGTTACATTAAGAGCAATGCATGGTTTATGATACAATTGGATTTCATAGTAATACAGGGACTGGAGGTGCAGGTTTATTACTATAGCCAACTATAGGTGTAGTTGATAATCTGCATGATGGAATTGTAGGTGCCTCAGATGTTGATAGATTGAGTAATCGATGCTTTGAGGTTTTTCAAGCAGTAGATGAACCTCTCTATGGTAGATGGGAAAATTCTCTTAGCTCTCAACAGTCGTGAAACTAGTGAATATTAAGGCTGAATATAAAATTTTATAAAAGTTACTATGATGACATTTGTAAACTAATTAGTGCTATACTTCAAAGTAGACATCGAATACCCCCTAATTTCTATAGTACTAAACAATTGATAAAAAAAGTTGAGAATGCCTGTTGTCAAGATTGGTTATTCTAAAGTTGTTTGTATGTTGTTCTATAATGGTGATGTAGATCTTAAAAATTGTTAAGTGCTATAGAAAAGTTAGATACAAATCAAGATAGGATTATTCATCCCATGAGAAACAAGTTCCACAAGCACAATTGTATTATTTATTTTCAATCTTAAGATTACAATGGTTATATGCCTTTAATGTGACGACAAAGCACATGACGTGACATGTAAGTTACCATATCACTAATGTATGGAGGCACTTAGTAGTATATATCTCGATTTCGCAATTAAACCACGTAACACTCACCTGGGGCTATGTGCAAACAGATTTGCCCCTCATGGTGTGTATAGGTAGATATATTTTTGTTAGCTAATTGTTTTAACTTCCTATAACTTGCCTCTATGGATGTGCATGACATCTCTTTACATGTATTTATCATTAGTGATGCCCAGTCCCACAAATCTAACAAGACGTCGTGATGAGAACAATGACAACAAATCCAAAATTTTTTTTGAATATCTACTAGAATAGGTCTCTTATTTTTCCTAGTGGCGATTATCTATTATGTTGATTAGTTATATGTATTTTTAGGATTAGGATTTAATATATTGGTGAAACTTATCTAATTATGTGAGGCTATGGCATGTTGGTAATACTCATATTGGTTGGGTGATGAATGTCGTGGGGTGTTGACTTGTTGTGAATGTTTATAGTATTAAGATCACTTATGTAAGAGTTTACATATGTTCAATGATTTATCTGTGTGAATGACCAGGTGATAAGTATGTGGTTCAATTTATCCAAAAACTCTTTACAAGCCCAAATTATTATGTGCCAAGACACTCAAGCTACTTTAGGTTTGTGTGAGGTGTGGTTGGAGTAGTTTAGAGATTTGACATAAGGTTAAAGGATTTTCATTCTCCCATACTTTTGTTTACATGTTTGAGTAAGGTTTGTAATTGCTTTGGTATGTACTTGGTATGAATTTAGGTGGCATCAAATTGTGCTTGGATGTTTGACTTATACTTGTTCCATTGAAGTTATATTTGAATGGGACTTGTGATTGCTTACATGACTCAAATTCTTCTTCAATATATTTACTTATACACATATGTGTTTTATGGTTTTAGGCATGACATGATAAGCATTTAGTGAATTCAAGCAACAAGGGAGAGGGGGTGGCCACAAGAATGCAAGGAGCACTCCACAAGGGCACTTGTTAAGCCCAAGTCATTTGACGAGGACCAGACATAGCCACCACCTCTAACACAACGAAATATCCCATCCTTTTCCACACAACACACGAGTTGGCAATCCACTTCATCAAGCTAGAGGAAAGGGACCATGATTCCTAATAGTCTAAGTGTAAACATGTCATCCCAAGGTCAGTAGCAAGCTAGGGAACTAGTTCACATCATAATGCATACAATTGAATAAGTATATGTTAATTTTATTCTGCTACCAATTTAATCTTCTGTATTGTAACGTACATATTGAGTCCCACCTTACATATATATATATATATATATATTAATATTTTTGAGGTGATGAATGGATCAAGTCCATCATCACTCATCGCTACCATGGCTCATGGACTTGTTATATTGATGTGCCACACGATACCAAGCAATGGTGGTTTGAAAAATCCAGATATTGTCTTGTTTTTAATTACACTTGTTCATATTTGAGTTATAACTACAGTTACACATTCGCATCAACTTTTTTGTGCCTTGTGATGGCAAGAACAATGTATGTGAAGTCGAGCTGACAATGTCACCATCGAGAGAACATTCAAGGAAAAGGTGGCATAGCTAATTTGAAAGAGCTTCAATTAGGCTAGGGCATCAAAGAAGAAGACGGATTAGGTTCTACGAGAAAGGTGGAATGATATACTCGTAAAAAGGAGTTGAGGCTATATTCAAAGCCATTCGCAATAAAAAAAGAAATAACTAGTTAGCCTCAGCCCCTAGAATCTATCGAGGTGGTTAGTGCGCATGGTGACCGCCTCGTAGGTTCTCTCAACCATATACTCATCCAACAATATTTATTTTTAGTGTGGGCACTGTTGAGACATTTGACTATATTTTAAATATTGCTTAACAATTGAGTTTGCGTAGATCCTTGACACTACTTGAATTGTACTCAAAAATTTGGAAGAATGCTGCTGAAGAATAGATAAGTCCATAGGAAAACGGGATATGTGCTACCGGCCTCTTAAATTAAGTTACCTAGCATAATTTTATTTTTGCTATGGGGTTAAAAAGCATCAATGAATTTATTGTGTACAAAAGAGATTGTCAAAATTACAACCAGACTAGGATGTCATAAATTATAACTCTCCTTCCCAAAGAAGAGTTGGTGGAGCATCAAGCTTTACCAACCATGACAATGTAGTCCTCACTTCCTTCAAATAGTTTTAAAAGAGAAGATTGTAAGAAATGGGATTAGAAGCACTATTATATTTGTAATTGCTCCAAAGTTCTTGCTCTTTATCATCATCAGCATAGCATAGTTAGATAAAGTGAAAAACAAGTTGCAACGCATTCAATCAAGATAATTGACGAAACTAAGAAAAAAGGACTGAACAACTATACAAATAAACTAAAAAGACACGGTCTAACCTCAATATGACCATCGCAAAAAAGCTGAGATGATAGGCATAAATTTGTCACAAATTTTGGGAAACCGTCTCAAAAGAGAGAGAGAGAGAGAGAGACTAAATTATATTTAGTAGGTAATCTATTTGAAGAGCGTGTTTTGGATAGAATTTTAAAAAAAAAATTGACTGATTAACGTAACTAATCTAGGGGGGAGATATTTGAATTAAATGTAAGTTGACTTGTTCAACGGAAATCGGATTAATAACACTTCGACACGCCACCCTAATATTCTACTGGAAAGTTACCAAACCTCCACGAAATCCAGAGAGTCGTGGACCGTGTGCCTTGGGCAGATGACTCTTGATGTGTTTCTTCAATAAATTATGTTTTACACTATTTAAATCATCGTTCCATCAATTATAACTAACTCCATCATTAAAAACATACTTGTCCAAACATTAAGTACGACAGAAATTCTTCTACTACAAGCATTGAGTGGTGGGGTTGCACGGATAATATATGCACTACTCAATTATTATTACTAACCCATAGAAAAAAAACCGAAGAAAAAGAAGGTTAAGTAGTAGAAGGTAAGCAACCTTAAATGCAACAACGATTAAACGATGCCCCAATCCAAACAGAGGAAAAGCAAAAGAACACAACAACAAATCTACTGGCGATCATGGCACAATTTACAATTAGTGGTAATAAAGAGATCCAAACTCGTCGTACTGACGCAAAGCACAAGTTTACACTTCGAACAAGTCAAAGGGCAGAGAGAAGTTTCCCGACACCTCAGGACTCATTTCGCGGAAGTCTAAAACCCGTATCATGACCGAGTTATACGTCCTTCTCCCGACATCGCACCTTCTGATGTTTGCGCTACACGCGCTATCCATTTCATTTGACCAGTATCCATTGTTTAACTTAAATTAATACTTGCTTTTTTGTCTTAGGGGTGTAAAAGTCGTGCTCGAATAATTATGTTAAGAAAATATGTTAAAATTAAAGAAATTTAGAGTCTCATAGACATGTAACATGATGATCGGATCAGTTAGGCACGTGTCATTCTTGTCATTTAATGACAAGTTTATGCAATCACGATTGATGCTCGGAATTAGCAATTAGACAATTTGATTAGTCTTCCTACTGTGGTTTTATTACGATGTATATAGACAATGCAAAAAGTTATGTTTGGAGATTAACCCTCAACTCAAAATTATAATATCATGCTCTATGCTACTAAATATAAAATTTAACAAAATATTGTTCTAAATTCAATTTTGAATTTTTACTCTCTTATAAAAAGGATGAATTGAAAGATATAAGAAATATAATAGAAAAACATAGAGTTGTATTAAAATAGAAAAATATAAAAATATTCAAAATAATAGGATTACAATAATTTAATATTGTTTTAACTAGAATCATGTTTTTAATCTTAATATATATAGTACACAATTTAAAATGCGAAAAATATTGTTTGAGAAAACTATCTGCAATGTTTGATTATACTTTTTCGAAAAGGAATGAGATGCAATGGATGATTACAATTTTTTTTTAAAATGAGTAAATTATTTTTTACTTATATTTCTTAAAAAATAAAACGACAAATTAATTAGTATGCCGTGATATATTCTAACGATAAACATGTACACTCATATGATCTTGACAATTGCATTTATGGCTGGTTTCTACGTGCAAACAAACATGGTCTTCTTCTCCAATTTGTCTTAAAACTGGATAGATTGCATTGAGAAAAACATTTTCACCTACCATAAATGAAATTTTAATTTGGATAAAATTAGCACATGAAAAAGTATAAAATGCAAATATGATTTGATATTAATGCAATCTTAAGTGAAATTCAATATTATGATCTTTTATTTCTGGTGATAATTTGCTCTCGAGTTTCTTTTATTTCCATAATTTCTATCCATTTATATATGAATTATATTATCTAGGAAAATGAATACCGTCAATTTAATTGAATTATCATTGTCCAACAAATCATTTTTAGATTTAGAATATCGCTGAAGAAAGAAACATAGAAATAGCAAAATATTAATTTTATCATTCAAACTATTATTTCTATTATTTTTATCTAAAAATGCTACCGAATGCCTTTAAATTCATTATTCTTAAATTGTGCAATAATCTACAATATATTATTAATTGTACATCTCTCATAATTACTATATTTGTTCACATAATTAAATTAATAGAATAACCATATTCTCACTTTTTTCTTGGTCAATTTAACTTTTTTTTAAATTTTTGACTTTTATATATTTTCTAATATAATTTTATTAACAATAATTCTATCATTAAAATTATGAAAAACCATATAACAATTTTTCATTTTATTACAATACACTTTTCTATTTTTAAAAAAATTGGGCATTTATTTCTCCTTTCTCTATTAATATAATTTTATATTTTACTGCATCAATGAAATTATACACTATTTGATATTTATACACACAAATAAGCCAGTAAATTTTTTAAATTATAGATTATATCAAATAAAATATACTTACAATACATTTTAATACACACACACACACAATAAAAAAAAAACATCAACTACAATAATAATAATTTTAAATTTGAAATTTAACTGCTCAACGTATTACATGTGGGCGCAAACTCACGTAATCCACACAAACTTCACTTCCCACTTAAGCGCGTGTAGTATAAATACTAGAGCCCACAGTTAAGGCCGACAGTCTCCTCCTTCCTAAACCCGAGTCCTTCCCTCGTTGAAGCCCTATATTGCCGTCTTCTGTGTGTTAATTCCCCAATCTGGTCGATACCCAACTCGACATTTCGGACGCACACAGAGATGGCTGAAGAAACGGTGGTTGCCGTCGATCGTGCGCCACCAATGCCGCCTTCAGTCGGTGAATTTGGTTCCGGTCTATTTATTCCTCCGCTCGATGCCACCTTCTTCTCCCAAGACTGGGATGGGGCCCCATGCGAGAATCAGAACGCCGACGTCGTCATCGACGACCTGGATTTTGATTTCTCCTTCGACGATATCTGCATGCCTGGTTCCGACGACCTGGACGATCTCCTTAACGCGACTTATCTTCAACAACCAAATTCCCAACCAGGAGGTGAACCCAGTTTGTTCCAATTTGATCCGAATTTCGATCGGGTGGATGCCTTTATCAGATCAGAGTCCCCCGAATCGCGTCATCTTTCCGGAGACGGTGGGTTTTCTGGCGATCACAGCTGGGACGGTTCGGGGGTTCTGAACCCCGCTTCGCCGCGGGTGGAGTCTCATCAGATTTCTGGCTACCTCAACGTTTCGTCTCCGGAGTCGGACGGATCGAACCGCGGGAGCACTGAAAACTGCGGTGCTGATACGAAGGGATTGAATTGCCCTTCGCCAGAATCTCTGGGTTCTGGGAATTTTGGGTCTAATGTTTTGAAGGACTCGATTAATCGTGCCGCAAAATTAGTAAGTGATTCGTCAAATTCGAGTAATAGTTCGATTAGAACTGAAGTTTTTGATCAGAAGATCAAGTTAGAGGAGTCGGCTAATAATTGTGGCCACGACTCTTTGCTGAAAAGAAAAAAGGAGGGCGACGATTTGATGAAAAATAATTCTGACTCGAGGACTAATAAGTCTAGAAAATCTAACTGTAGTGCAGAGAATAACACTAGTAGAACTGATATGAGTGGGTTGAGTGAAGAAGAAGACAAAAGGAGAGTAAGGTTGATGAGGAATCGGGAGAGTGCCCAATTATCCAGACAGAGGAAGAAGCATTACATAGAAGAGTTGGAGGATAAGGTGAAGAACATGCATTCAACGATTCAAGACTTGAATGGGAAGATTTCATACTTCATGGCAGAAAATGCGACTCTGCGGCAACAAATGGGTGCTGCTGCTGCTAATGGTGGTGGTGCTGCAGCTCCTCCTCCTCCTATTGCGCCACCACCCCCTGGCACGTACCCGCATCCAGCCATGATGTATCCATGGATGGCATGTGCTCCGTCTTATATGATGAAACCACAAGGGTCTCAAGTGCCTTTGGTGCCAATCCCAAGGTTGAAACAACAGCAGCCAGCACAGGCACCAAAGGAAAGTAAGAAGGTGAAAAGTAAAAAGACTGATGGGCCAGAGATGAAGAAGGTTGCAGGCGTTAGTTTTCTTGGTTTGCTGTTTTTCATACTGTTGTTCGGAGGATTATTACCAATGGTTAATGTGAGATATGGAGGGGTTACAGAAGCATTTACACGTGGAGAAATTCATAGTGGAGGTGGCTTTATTGAGAAGCATCATGGGAGAGTGTTGATGGTAAATGGTACAGAGTATGGTGAGAAGCATGGTGGTAGAAGAGATCTTGGTAATAGTAGCCTACATCGTGGCCAAGATGGTCAAGGTAGTGGAAGAGAGCCAAGTGCTGATGAATTTGATCGATTGGGAAATGGCAGCGAACCTCTAGCGGCATCATTGTATGTTCCTAGGAATGACAAGCTCATCAAGATTGATGGGAATTTGATTATCCATTCCGTGTTGGCGAGTGAGAAAGCCATGGCATCTCATGGGAAGGGAGGTGGTGAGACTGGTCTGGCTGTTCCTCGAGACTTTGTCCCTGCAATTACTGACCCAGGTGCCGGAAGAAATGGTGCTAGACATCCCCAGCTAAGGGCTCTTGGTTCTGGTTCTGCATACAAGGATGGTACGAAATCAGCAGCCGCTGATGGCAGGCTTCAGCAATGGTTTCGTGAAGGCCATGCTGGTAATAATTCTTGTCTTGTGCATGTGTTATCTTTATTTATACTGTTGTTTAATGAAAGTCTCTGTTTGGTTAAATTTTATCAAGATCAAAAGGTTGCATTTTTCATGTGTTAGCTTCTCATTGATTTTTACTTGAATGCAAGAACAAGGACACAACTTGCAAATAGAACTATACAGGCTCTTCTGTTTTACACGCACAACTATTTTACTTTGTATCATTAAATGTTTTACGGAGGCCTGGTGCACTTCGTGTTTGTCACTCTTTCTGGCATACTTTCGGTTTTTTAGGTATTATAGACTGCATATTTAAAATGGCTGAATGCATTCTACCCCATGCTAATGAGGAAAGAAAAAATGCTGAAAAGCCCTCTTGTGAAATGTACCGATACTGATACTTCACCATCTTCTTTAGTTTTGGGAGAAGACAAGGCAATAAGTAACCAGTGATCTTAAACAAAGAATACCTGCGAGCATTTTGAAATTCCACTATATTCTGGATTCAAAATGAAGTCGGAAGTGTATGTGGTTATAAAACAAAAGTTCTGTATCAGTGTAAATATGGAATTGCATCCCTCTGAATGGACCTCTTAACCCCTCGGCTAATTTTTTCCTTCATGTTAAAAGGAGAAAAAATATATATTTTTTAAGCTCTTATATTTCTCATTTTCTTGTTCAATCTTATTTATCTTTCGAAGAGTATAACACATTCTCTCTCTACTGTATTCAGGGCCAATGTTGAGGGCTGGCATGTGTACTGAAGTTTTCCAGTTTGATGTGTCAGCAGCCATAGTTCCAGCTGCTACTACAAGAAATATATCAAAAGAACAGAACCAGAATTCTACGCAACCGAGGAAGCGACGGAATAGGAGGACCCTCCATTCTGTCCCGCTTCCTGCATCCTCTTACAACATTTCTAGAGAACATGAAGGAAGTTCAGAGAAAGAGAACTCGAATGGAAATAATAATTCATCTTCAATGGTGGTTTCAGTTCTCTTCGATCCTAGAGAGGCAGGTGATGCTGATGGGGATGGCGTGATGGGAACCAAGTCCCTCTCGCGAATCTTTGTTGTTGTATTAATTGACAGTGTCAAGTATGTTACCTACTCATGCGTGCTTCCATTCAAGGGAATTGATTCTCATCTTGTGACTGCGTGAGGATGGAGTAGGAGATAAGGGCTAGAAGTGTCTGGTGAAATTTTGTAGATAGCAAAGGTATAACAACCCTGTTTAGAGCCTACAATAACTTAGTCGGAATTGTTTGCTCGACCTAGTGAAGTCTGACGATGTAGGCAGAAGTTTACCGTGTTGATTACCGAGAAATAAAACTCTAGTTTTTTTCAATGACGTTAGTGACGACCTTCTCCTGGGAAATTCCTGACTAAACGTTCAGCGTTTCTCATAGGCACAGCCAACAAAGATTATACAGTTCAGTGCTTGCCTCTGCAAGATTGTGAGACCCACGGAGGGGAGGCCATGAAGAGTTTCGATCACATTATTATATTATTTTCCGGTGAAAAGATTTATAACTAGAAATTCAAATTGGCTGCAGAAATGCTATGCCTAAAGCTAAACTAGGGGTTTGGAGTTCGGGCATCTCTGTGTTTAGCTTTGAAATTTATTTTTACATGTTGAGAGAGAGGGAGACAGTATTAATCAAAATAATATAGAACTAGTAGCAATTATAAGCGACATAGGGTTCGGTCATCAACTTGTTTAGCTTTGAAATTCATGCATCATGTTAATGAAAATATTTATAGTATTAGTAGCAATAATAAGCTATGTTTGTATGTATATTTGCCAGTTTCATATAAATTCCTTCCCTAACAAAATTTGCGTTCAAAGCTCAAACAAAGCCGTAGCATAACCACATCTTCCCAATATTTTAAACAATAAAAATTTAAAATTAAAAGCAATAAAATTGAAACAGATAAGAACTCTTTATGAGAAATAGTGAATTAATTGATGAAATTATAAGAACACAAAGACAACCTTTCCCAGGAAAAAGCTAAAAAAAGGAAAAATACATATTTAAGAGAGAAAATTTAAAAATAGTAAAGCTAGGAAGAAAAATAAAGATAAAAGTGTGGGTGGAATTTTACGAGTCACATTTAAGCTCACTCAAAATCAATATAATTGAGTCTATTAACTATGAACTCAAACTCATATATCATTTTTTATTTTCTGTCCAAACTCAACTCACATATTTTCAAGAATTTTGAACTTATTTGGAATTAGCTCACACTTGTAATAACAACATAAAATTAATAAATATCATTTTCTAAATTCAAAATTGTAGTCACGAGTGTTGTATAATGATTATAAAATTTAAAAGTATTACAAATTATAACATAGTAATGAAAGAAACAAGAGAAGTAGATAGCGATGCAGAAGTAGATCCTACATCGCATGTGTATTTTTCGAGTGAAACTTCAGAAAGCCATGTATAATCTTTATCTTCCTCAAAAAGATACAAAATAAAAGTTGAAAAATATGTATGTGGAGGGAAGTACCTAGAAAATCTTAGAAAGCATGACAATAATATATTCTTATATTGCTTGCCATTAAGTATGTGGACAATTTGGAAAGCTGCGTGTATTCTTTATACACTATATATGAAGATTCAAAATAGAAGTCGAAATATGTGTATGTGGAGAGATTACTTACAGAAAATCTTAGAAAGCATGACAATAATATATTCTTATATTGCTTACCATTAAGTATGTGGAGACATTGAGCTAATCTCAGATCACTTAATACATACATACATACATACATACATACATACATATATATATATATATATATTGATTTTGGTTTGACCGAGTTGAGTGAGTTTTGTTAAGTTCAAACTAAAATAAAAATTTGTTGGGACTCAATTTAAAAAGTTCAAACTCAGTCGTGATTATCAATTTATATGCAATTGGGTCAAGTAATTGGCCTCGATTGACAATCTTAAATAAAGATTTCAATGGAAGAGTTGTCTGCACCGAAGAGAAATGGGTTGAAGAATTGAGGCAAAAGTGGGGTCTTTGGTTTTGTGGAGTAGGGAATAGGAAAGCATACCTCCGAAAACATAGCCCGGTCTCATTCCACGCCCTTTTCATCATATTAATTATATGATATATTTTTATTTTAATTAAAATAAATTATAAATTTGCAACTAGTTACGTGTAACATTAAATAATTATTTTTGTATAAAATTTTATATTTGATTTAATATGACACAATTAGACCATTAGTTTGATTACTTCTCTGAAAATTAAGAGAAAAAATCCTGTAAAATGAATTGATTGTAATGAAATATATATCAGGTCACAAAACTAGGAGCTATGTTATTTTCATTTTATTCCAAATAGATCACCACATTTCAATCATTACATATTTTAAATATGATCTCTTACTCTCTTATTTTTACACAATTTTTTTAAAAAAAAATCACTAAAATAACACACCCAAAACCCAAAATAAACACACCCAATATTGTCTTCATAATCAAAAATAATCATATATTATTACAAAATTAAATTTATCACAATGAATAAAAAATGTATAATTTCTACTTTAATAAATATGCTGTCTTCATAATTATAATTTTTTATTTTTCTCAATTTTTGTTGTATAATAATGAAAGAATATTTTTGTTACAATATTCTGAAACCGTATACTTGTTATGAGTTATCCTTTCTATTTGTTATTTTCTAGGTAAATAGATATAGAATATATTTTGTTTTTTTATGTATATATTTTTATGCTTATCCTTTTATTTTGAACTGAATGTATAGATTAAATAACGGATTATTCCTTTTTTTTTGAAGTACAGGCATGCCATCTACAATCGAAGGCAAGTTAACTTCACAAATAAAATTAGTTTTTCTTTTTCTTGATAGGCAAGATTAGGTGCGTGTGACCAATTGAAGGGATTCTCACCCCACTCCTGTCCCCAGGTCACTTCTTAAGGTAAAGAAAAGAAGAGAAAAGTGATTTTAATGAATCATAAGTTTAAATTGTTTTAATTTTAAAAGAGGAGAAATGGGATTTCCAAAAAATAGCTTGTCGTGACATTTGATAGGTTTGAAGTTGAACTTTGATCCCTTGTATTTTGATTGATGCTCAACATTATGATGTTGCCCTACACTGGTGACTGATGCTTTGTTTGGAGGTAAATTATAATGGAAATGAAAACAAACGTGAAACTAAAAAATAGTGTAAAAGTAAGACAAAACAAAAAAAGAGATAAAAAGATTATTTTATCTGTAATATGTTTAAAAGTATAAATTTTGATGCAAGAAAATTTGGTGCAGATTTCCATCCTAACATAGCTTGTAACAATTACTAATTTCAGCCATATATTACTTATATAATTGAGTAATGCTTTTTAAACTTTAAAAAAAAAGACAAAATTAGCATACATTTCTCCCACATGAAAAATAAAATCACAGTAGTGCAATGATGGTTAAGCCAAAATGATGTAGGAACCAAATAATTTATTTTTGTGATTAGCATGATTAGTAATCAAAAATAACAATTCCATGGAGAATCCCCATTATATATATCAACAAATATTATACATTATTATTTAATAAAAAAATGTTGAAAATATCATATGTAAAAATATGAATATATATAGATTACACTAAAATTAAATATATACACAAGCATTATCAATATATATATAAATATATATTGTCTTATACTTTATTGTAATATAAATCAAATATATGCTAAAACAATTTAATATGGCATATGAAAATATTAAATTAATTTTAACAATAATATAAATATTTTCTAACGTAGTATATGCTTGTATACTTAACAAATAAACTAGCAACTGGGGCATAATCGATGCTTATGCAAAAAGATTTAGCATGTTATATGGATGTAATATATAATATTGACATATTGAAAAAAAAAACCGACAATGAATGCAGTGACCAAAAAATGAGGGTCAATTACCTTCGTCTTTGGCGATGAAGGAACTTAAAGATTATGTACTCTCTTTTTCACTTTTGTGTAATTAAAAACCAAAAAAAATAAGAGAGAAAAACACATAAACTTTAACATTACGAAAAATTTATGTTATGAAAAATTAAAAAAAGTGGCTGATACTTGTTGGAAAATAGAGGTTAGAGAGTCACTGTACAAACAAACTTCAACAGAAGGAATTGCTTTGTTCATATTGTTCTAGCTCCAGTAAAAACAGAAAACTATAAAAAATAAATAAATAACTTTTCATACGATAGTATTATCCCAAGAAAAATCATGTAAAAATTATCTTCTAATACTCTGATGTTCCAATGAAAGTCCATTTGTGAACACCATGATCTTGAGACTCAGAGATCCATTTACTAAATAAATAGGATAAAAGAGTACCAAGTATAGAAGTTGGTAGTGGCAATAATGGGTTTATAGAAAGCTGAGGACAAACAAGAGATGTTGAGAGAGAAGTGATTCTTGAAGCAAGGGAAACTTATGCTGGCCATTGATGTCTACGCATTATGTCCTAGGCGTTTATGTTTGTGCTTACAAGCCCTGTTTCTTTGTGCTAAACCATTTCGCTTGATTGCTTTCTTTGTATAACATGTCATAGTTTTATTGTTTTATTTATTTTTCTCCTTTATCCTTTTATATGTTCTTGTTATCGCTGCTATTTTGCCTTGCACATTGAATTCTGTTGTGAACACACTGGGAAATAAGAATATACTTGTTAGTTTTGCTTCCTTGGCATGCTCGTGGCTTTCAAGAAATTCACTCTATCTGATAGCTTGGCGTGGATAGACCAGTGCTTATGCCAATATTATGAGTAGTAATTTACTGAAGTTATCTTGGGTTTGATGTGTAGCGGTTATCTGCATAGAAATATGAAGCTAAGAGTGCTGAACTAAGTGAAGAACTGTGGCAGTGAGACCGGTGGAGACTGTCCTCAAAACCATTGTTCAGCAATGAAGAGGATTTTTGGGTAATGGTCATGCTTTCTGTTGAAACAGGGTAAACCTGAAACCCTCTCACCGGAGCATAATGTTGTAGTTAGAAAGAAAGAATTGTGCAATCTGGAATGAAGTGGCTTAACATACAAATTGTCACGAGGTGAACAAAGCCAACTATTAAACATACAGAGAGCAGAAAACAAAGCTCTAAAAGAGAGGACAACCTCGTAGTATTCACACACTTCTATCCTTTACTGTTACTGGTAATCCACCCTACAACCTTGGAGTCAAAGACAACAAGTGCCGAGGGCACTTACCCTCCTCCATCAACACATCCACTGCAAACCTTTCCCAAACATAGTCAGCAATGGATTTCATCTGAATATGGGCCATGTCAAGAATTGGAATCTAGCCAATCTGTAACTCCACGACGATGCTTTCCAAGAAGAAAATCCGGAGGGATTTCGTGCTGAACTCGTGGCTAGCCTTCTAGCGCTGAACTCTCCACGGCTCGCCGTCGGTGTTGAAGATGCCCGTTCCAAGAAAATCTTCCCATGATGTTTCCTTCTCCGCGCAACAATTTCTATTTTACCCACCGATAAATAAATGAACACACACACAAACCCTATAATACAGAAATGGAATTTAATAGGAAAATTTTATCTCTATGGCATGTTATATATGTATATATATGTGTGTGTATGTATCTAATATTTATTTAGATATATATATATATATATGTATATGTATGTATCTAATATTTATTTAGAATAATATATATATATATATATATATGTATGTATCTAATATTTATTTAGAATAAAAATGCGGGTATGAGGATTGTTGGGGAAAGCAGATGAGATGAATTTTAGATGTATAAGGTAATGTGGATGTAGACAAATGCATGAGTGCCCAAGTTTTTGGAAGATACTTAATAAAGATCATATTTTGCCTTGTTATTAATAAGATTTCTTCTGCCTAAGCTTAACTAAATTCTTAAAACTATCCATTTAATATTTGTCATTGAAGTTTATTTTCTTAAAATTTAATGCATATTTTGTTCATATATCTTAATTGGCTAGAATGCTTATCCTTTTTTTAATGTCTTCAACTTTCAGAGTATCTCTCTCACTTTATTCAAAAAAAAAAACAAAATTGAACTCGTCTCATAGAGTGAACGGGAATTGAATTTGTAAAGCTTTCTTATAGTTGTTTTGCATAATTTTATAATGTTTTAATTTTTCTACTTGTGTTAACTATTGTAGCACAAATTGATTAATAAGTTGCAAGAAATCAACCCATGATCCAATTTTCTATGGTGTAGCAGACTAGGCTTCACAAATTCTTATGAGGCCCATGGAGAATAACGGGCAGGGGGCTGGCAGGAGATTTTGTGGATCAAGTAAACGTGCAATAGGTGTCTCCAGTGGGCCAAGTATATGATTGGGCCTATAATTAATCACTTTAGTCATATGGACCATCCGACCCGTTGGGTCCAATTAACAAATTGGAATATACCGTTACCAAATTGTAAGTGTGGTTCAATTGCAGAAAGATTACAACCAATTGTTAATAGTAATAGTCATAGTTTGATTAGGGATTTAACAAGTAACACTTAATTTTAATAATGTTATAAATTTTAATAAAATTTTATAAGATGAACACTTTATTAATTTGCTTCTAAAATAAGATCTATTAATTTATACTCTTTAAAAACATCTTCTAAGTTACATAAGCTTATAAAATTTAAAAAATAAGTTTAGCCAAACTCTCTCTATATTTGATTTAAATTTGTTTTTGAAAAACTAAAAAAATCAACATAAAAAATTAAAGAAGTAAAAAAATTAAAAAAGAAGAAGAACTATGACGTCAATAAATGTATCGCGCACAAGTTTATATTATTTTTTTACGAAATTCCAAACCAAGAAATGTGAACAAAAACTAAGAGGGTGTTTGAATGAGTTTATCAGCTTTCCAAAACATCTTATATAATGTTTGCGGGCTCGTAAGCTCCTCAAAAGTGTTAGTAAAATTTTTAATAAAAGAAGTTATAAGTTTTTAAATTAAGGTATTTAGAACTTATAATCTATTTAGAAATAAATTAATTTTTTTCAATTTAATTTAAAAAGGCTTATAAATTACTTATATATATATATTAAAAATGCATAAAAAAACTTAAATTACATTATATTAATGATATTTATTTTATTTTTATCATTATTACATCAAAAATTATAATTATTTGTAATTATAAATTTTTATAAAATTTTATAAAGTGTTTCTATCAACACGTTTTATTATTTTTTAAAAAAAATAATATGTATAAGTTTATAACCTGTAAAACTATCTTATAAGTCACATAATCTTTAAACTATTTAAATAAACTTGTCCAAATACTAAGGATGACAATTTCTGACTTGACCCTAATACTAGACTCAAACCTAATCCAAAATTAGTAGATTTGGAATATATTTTAAATAATTTAATAAATATTTATATAAATATAAAAAATAATTAAATCAAATCAAATTGTAAAATTGTAAATATTTAAAAAGTAAAACCTTAATTAAACATCATTTAAAAACAAATAAATTTAAAATTAAACATCATTTAAAAACAAATAAATTTAGTTGTTGATATGAGACGATTGATAATACTTTCTTAATCTAGTATGACTAAAATTTGAAACTTTTTATTAATTAAATTTTGACATACAAAATATATTTTAGTAATACTGAATCATTATAAAAGAACAATATTTTTTTTGGTTGACGAATTAGTAACTCGAGTTCAGGTCATATTTTTTGACGCACGAAAATAAATGAATTGAATTTAGATTGATGAGTTGAGACGAGTGTAATATTCAAGTATCAACCCGATCTGTTGCAACCCGCACCACACACCCTCCCAATCAATGAGGTGACTATAAATCAACAAAGATTAGCTTTTCGAAGCAGTGTCTGTGTTTGTTTGTGTATAAATCTAATAAATACAATGGAATTTAATTCTTCTCAACGACATATCCCCACTGCATAAATCAGTCTACGTATGCCTTTCCTCAGGAGTATACTACAGCTTCAACAAGACAAATGACCAAAAGTGGAAATAAATATATGGCATTAACGATGCTTAGAGTTACATCAATAAAAAGATTAAAAATAACAGATAAAGACTTGTATGAATATTCTGCATATGTACAGTATCCTCTTTCAATATTTATCCATCAGTACAAATTTTATTTAGTCTGTGACATATATTATTTGATATATTTAGGGGAGACACCAGAAAAAAAAAATGCAGTGTAGTGTTAGACACCGCTCGTCCAAATTTTTTGGAACTGTTCGTTCTTTCATATTTTCTCAAACTACTTCGGCCTGGGATTAAAATATAAAACTGAAAATTAAATAATTGATGAACTCTAGATATTATATTTGTGTGTGTGTGTGTGTGTGTGTGTGTTCATATCATGATATATAGTGTCCCATAATCGCATTTGATTGACTACATTTGGAAGCAACTGCAATATCCCTTAGCTGGTGAAAAAGAAGGAGCACTTGAAAAGGCAAAATGCAGAAAGAAATGTTATCCTCTCAATTAGGTTCATCGAAAGGGAACATCTTCTATCAATGAGAAAACCCACTTTGGGATGGACCTCAACACAAAAGTCAGTCTGGATGCGTTTGCGTGAGGGTATAGTGAAGCTTGCACAACACAAATCAAATGACCTAAGGGAAGGAATGGGAAGGAAACTTATCCCATTGAAAGTCATGGGATATATATACTAAAAAAGGTAAAGTCATTTCATTTTCCATTGGAAAATAATTCAATAGTTGGAAAGAGACAAGAAATGAAAAAGAAATAAGCCGGATCGAACAATGAAAAATTCTTGAATGTCAATTTTGCAACAATGCATAAGGAGTACGTGTAGAGATTTTTTAAAATTTCATTTATACATAATGTCGCCAAATTAAATAAAGATCTTGAGTATCACAAGCAATTTTATTTTATTTTTTTGAATTAGAGATTGTGAATTTGCGTTTCATAATCCACGTACTAAAAAATATTTATAATTAATGAATTTCAAATTTTGATGCAATGATTGATACGTGTTCTTAAGAAATAGGAGAAGCTATTTACTTTTAATCAAAGTTAATTTTATCACTTTGAAAAAAAATATTTAATTTTTAATTGCAAGAAATAGGGAGATTGAAAGGCAAATTCATAGGCTTTATTTTAATAGATAATAATATCGTAAGCTTTTTAAGAAAGTCATTATTACTAATTCAATTGTTTAAGTTTGTTAAATGCTGTTTTTAGCTGACGATCAGTTGAATATCACAGGAAAAAGCTGTAAAGCCAAGGGCTTTGATCAATGCATGATTGTAATAAAAGAATATCATGGGATCGCATAAATTATCAATCTTTGACCACAACTTTTTTTGTGAACAATTAGCCTCAATAATTCAATACTTTCCATAGATAGAAAAAATTAATTAATTCGCACTCGTGGGAGCGAAAAAGAGGTTCATCGAGAAAACATCAAATCTTGATTCCAAGCTCGACATGTAAGTTATATGAACGGTTTGATTTGATTCAAACGAATGAGGAAAGCTGGTCAATGAACTAACGCATTATGTGGGCCGAAAAAGGATTGCTGAGAAAAGAACAAAAGACACACAACCTTTAACATTTCTTGTGTTCTTCAAAGCAAACAAGCTATAGTGTTCTTGCAGCACTATTATGAAATGGTTTTGCTTGCAAGAATTGAAAAGAACGAGTGAGAATCTTGAACTTTTTAAAGGGTTTGGGGATGAAAAGTTTTGTGTGTGATTATAAAAGGGAAAGGGTTCGTGTGCCTTTTGTTTGCACCACACCAATTTGCATGCAAATTTGTCACTGTTGGGTATTAAACTATAAACCATGCAAGTGTACAAATTGAATTGCCAAAAAATTATTTGAGGGTCTATTTTGTTAAAAGAAAACACTCATCTAGAAAAACTAATGTTATTAATAAAATCTCAAATGCTGATTAGTATTATAACATGTGTTTGGTCATGACAAGAATAATTGTTGTTTTAATGATGTATTTCAGAAGTGCAATAGTGATACACATTGCTTATGAATTATCATTATATAAAAAAAAAACTAGTTCAAAAGAATTTTGCTGTTAATAACACACGATATGTGATGATTTAACAACCAAAAAATATGAACATAATTTATAAAAAATTTGTTTTGTCATTAAAATTGTTGCTTTACGTATATATACTAATTCAAGAATAAAAATGACAATCTGGATACTATTGAATTTTTCATTATTAAGTTTATAAAAGATACTATCGCGAAAAGTACAAGATGTTGCCACTCAATATATTATCAAAACTCACAAAACTTCTAACTATTGTATTGCATCAAATACCAAATTTCTTTTGCCTATACATAGATTCAATCTTACAGTTGTCTCCCACGGATGAAGCCCAATAATAATTTCCTAGTGGATTCTCGCGTACTCTGTCAATGAAGTTCAAAAGATTGACAGCCCTCGAGCTACAAGTTACATAAGAACAACGACAATAACAAAGTGAAAAGGGTAGCAAGCTGTCGGCAAACCTCTTAAAGAACAGCCATAAAAATAATCAAACACTGAAAAACCTATGGAGGTCCCTTCTCAAAATATGACTGGTATTAGACAACCAATGCATATATGGGCATGTTGGGGTACCCCAGTTCATCTTTATTTTCCAATAATTACTCAAGCATTTGCATTCCCTTTGACCCTCCAAGAATTTCAATGATTTCAGTGCGACAAAAATTGATCAGACAATGGCTTCATTGCTTGGAACCAATTGTTCATGTCTAGATGATTGAGGATGATTAGATGCCCATTTTCAGGTGCTCCACTTTGCCATGCAAATATATGTTTGTGTAGAGACCACACACTTGGCCTGTTTTTGGTTCCATTTTATTATATCATCCGGCATTATCGAACCTTGAAGAAATTAGAAAATTCAAAAAAGAAGATTAAGGGGATATTTATGTGTCTAGCTTAATGATGAAGTCACTTCTTGGGAGATTATGTATCAATGGAAGAGATGGATGGACGGATGGATTCCTTGACCTATAAAAGTATCATTTAACTATAATGATTAGCATGTAGACCACAATGACATCATATAGTTTACTTCCATTTAGTGACTAACTAAATGTGAATATTAAAAAGTTTAATTACACTTACGTTCCTTTAAAAATACTAAATTGCTAACCCCACCTTTATGTTTTCTGGACAACAAAGATCTTATATCTGAAAAAACTTTGTTAATAAATCCACACAAGAGTGATAAAATGACCATTTTTTGTTGGCCTAATAAAATTAAAAAGAAAATTGATAAATTTATGAAATATCCATTTGGCCCTTGGCGTCTTGGTAATGAATGCGTGGCATCTGCATTTATTTTCAAGTGGAATGCATATTAAGTTTTCAACTTTTTCATCCAATCCAAATCTTCAATTATTATTATGCTGCATCAAAAGATTACTATTGTAAAAAATATATTGGTGCTGGTAGAGTTACAATTTTATTATTATTTTTATACTAGTGGCATGAGATGGTTGCACACTTACACCTTGCATACCCCGTGAATTAGATGATTCATTCTTGATCAATTGAATTCTCCCAGATCAAGTAGTTGTATTCTTACATGATCAATAATAATAATAATAATCATGACCATCATCATCATCATCGGCATCAACAACATCATCATACAACAAAATCTCCAAGTAACCATTTTTAAAATGTGATTGGCTATAAACTGACTGAAGATTGGGATATGTCTAGAAGTCCAAAAATTTGGTAATTCTACGTACGTTATATTGGAAAATGCCTATCTAAAGAAAATGGAAAACAGCTAACCATGTCCATAATTATACCTCTGCCCTTGCCCCTATCTAAGATTCTGCAGTACTTCCCGTAGTATTCTTTTTTACCTGTCCTGGAAACGAAAGCCAACCGCATGCATTTGAAGAGTTTCTAATTTAATTCACCAAAACTGGGAAATAATGATTTCCCTTACCAAAAAGGATTAGGCATTTGCTAATCAGCCACGTTGTTGCTTTATTCTTTGAAAAGATTACAATTAAATTGTGATAATCCGAAAGGCTGCTGATGCTCTAATTCGACCAAAGGCAACATGCCTTAGCAGAAACAATTGCTTTGGCTGGCCATTTGTGTTGTCTGCAGTCTTGTCATGTCATGCTTATAAAAGACTAAGCTGCTGACAGATGCTGTCGAGACAGAAACTAGTGCATCGTATTCGTGCAATTTTCAGTGTTCAGACTAGGTATAAGAAGACGAAAATGTAAAGAAAATGCAAAGCACTGTGCGTGAAGTTGGAGCAGAAACTGTTTAGTACTTCGGCCGATAAGTTCGGCAGATATTTTCTTCAATTTCCTTGCAAAAACATGATCAGATTAAGCACAAGAGCACAGATCACACGACGTGACTACTGATATTTTGATACGCGAGAATTAATCCGTGGAATCTACAAGTTGAAATTCCCCTCTATCGACATATAATTCTCCACTAGCCAAACATATTTTGGAATCCAATATTGCGCAATGGATCAGCTCCCATCAGCTAGGATTGATTCTGGCATCCTCACCTAATTACAGGTTTAACATACATAAAAAATAAAGCAGGGGTTATCCAGATAAGGCACACCAAACTCAGCAAAATACGTCATAGGCCTAACGTTAAGAGGAAGACATAATATACGTCTAATTCTTGCACGAATATATTCATGTTCTAGTTAATACTTGCTCATATGTGGAATCAAATTCAATAAAATCCAGCTTTAAGGTTTTCTAACGAGATTGATAGAACCCCTTTAGATTAATTAAAAGTAGAGGTGAAGATTCTGATCATCGCATGCTGCATGCATTAGCACCCCTGCTCTGCTTCTCAATATACAAGCATCAATGCTTTGGTTGTGTTCACAGGCATCAAGCAGATAATTTGACGCACAGTGCACGCACTTGCATTCTCCAAATAAGAAATGATGATAATAAATTATTAATATGCAAAGTTTGTAACTCTCACAAGTGGACATTGTGCCACAAACTACGAATAATCTGCACGCAAAGTAGTACCTACCAAAGGATTGAATCCGAGAAACGAAACCGAATATTAAGTAATTCAAAAGTATGGGTGCTTCATGATCTTGATCCCATTACACATGTTTAGCTTTTTGAGGTTCTCTTCTTACTGCTGGCTTGCCTACCAATTATATTTTTCACTGTGCATGATTGTTACTAATCAGAGAGCCCTCCAATTAACTTTTGAACAGGATAAAAATATGGGACTCAAAATAGTTTGTTTACAAGGACACCTCTTGATTAGTATAGGGCACTTCGTAGTGAAGCGCCACCGCGGCTCTGGCGGAGCGGAGGCGTCGGAGTGCCGCATGGAGGCTGACGACACGAGGGCCACAACTCCACCCCAACAGCCCCAACTTTTTAGATGTCCCCTGTGGCATCAGCAAGCACTAACCTCACCTTTGTCACAAGGGCTTTCAAATCACTTGGCCACTAGGAGGGGAAAGAGAAAAATGGAAGCCACTGAGCTATACTATTTCAGAATATTCAACTGGATGCAGCAGAAGGGGTATGTGAAATTCCCAAACCAGCCCCCACCCTCAGCGGCTTATAAAAAGCATAGTTTAGGCCTTCATTCCCTAGGACAAACACCAGCTCTCCCAAGTGTTTTCCTCTCTAAAAGAACCATTTCTCTTTTCCACTTCCTCCCTGTTCTATCATTCCCAAGAACTTCTTGTTCAAGTAGTTGAAATCAAAACATGGCAGGACAAGGATGCCTTGGAAATTTTTTTGAGAAGGCAAAGCCTTACATAGCCATGATTTGTTTGCAGTTTGGGTATGCTGGAATGAACATTATTACGAAAGTTTCGCTCAATAGAGGCATGAGCCACTATGTTCTAGTGGTCTACAGACATGCTTTTGCCACTGCAGTTATTGCTCCGTTTGCTCTAGTGCTGGAAAGGTGCGTTCCCATGCAAACTTCTCTGGATTAAGCCTTCTTTCAACTTATCTTCTCTATCATTCAAGAAATGAATGAATGGTTAACTTATCCCTTCATTGGCTATTTGTTCTCGTCCGCAGGAAAATGAGGCCCAAGATTACATTTACTATTTTCATGCAGCTGTTTGTGTTGGGACTTCTTGGGTAGGTGTCTTCATGCAATACACTTGGCCCACCGTATGCTTCAATTATTAACACACACCCTATAGTAGAAGCTATTTTATTGCTTACACCTGGACCAAAATTAACTCAAAATTTGCGGGTTGATGTCGGAATTTGACAGGCCTGTCATCGACCAGAACTTCTACTACGCTGGACTTAAGTTCACTTCGCCAACTTTTTCATGTGCTATGAGTAACATGCTCCCTGCCATGACATTTGTGATGGCGGTCCTTTGCAGGTATACACATACAAGTGTTCTCTTCCTTCTTCCAGCCAAATGAAATGATTGGTATAATTAACTTGCTGAGGTGGTCTATAGGATGGAGAAGGTGAATGTGAAGAAGGTGAGGTGCCAAGCAAAGGTGGTGGGAACAATAGTTACAGTGGTGGGAGCCATGCTGATGACTCTGTACAAAGGCCATGTTGTGAAGATGGTCTGGTCCAATTACATCCATCCTAGGAAGACTTATGCTCCTGACACCACTCAGTTAGACACCGACAAGGATTGGGTTAAGGGTTCAATTCTCCTCATCTTTGCCACCCTTGCCTGGGCTTCTTTCTTCATCCTTCAGGTAGATTATAGTACTACTATGAACAATGCTATTTTTTTGTTTAATTTTTGCCTTAAAAAGTAACAAAATTGGATAAAAAAGTAGTTTATAACTTTATCCTTTTTTCTTGGATTAGGCCATCACACTGAAGAAATACACAGCCCAGCTTTCACTTACGGCCCTCGTGTGCTTAATGGGAACATTGCAATCTATTGCCGTCACCTTTGTGATGGAGCACAAACCACATGCTTGGGCCATCGGATTCGACATGAACCTTCTAGCTGCTGCTTATGCTGTAAGAGTTCATTTCTCACTTTTCTGGACACTTTTGCTGATGCAGTTTCTGATACATGAGTAGAATCGTTAATTCTATTTATATTAACGGAGCAGGGCATTGTTTCATCAAGCATTGCATACTATGTGCAAGGCATTGTGATGCAAAAAAGAGGGCCTGTCTTTGTTACCGCCTTCAGCCCATTGATGATGATCATTGTGGCCGTCATGGGCTCCTTCATCTTAGCCGAAAAGATATATGTTGGAGGGTAATGATGGTTTAATACTTATAAACCCCGAAACTATAGGTTTATAAGAATTATCAATTATTAAATTGACTCTCTCTCTTTTTTGTTTGAATTCAGGGTTCTTGGTGCAGTGTTGATAGTGATTGGACTTTACTCAGTTTTGTGGGGCAAATACAAAGAGTTCAAGGAGACTGAAGTAGAGGAAATTCCCGAACCTATAAAAGATGAAACGGGGAACAATGAATGTCCAGTGATAATTGAAGATATTGAAGCTAATACTGTTGAAATGCACAGAAATGAAGCAAATAGAATGTCAGCTCCAGCGGTGGCCATTAGTGCTCCAATACCACAGCCTCCCATGTTGGCCTTGGAGGCACCAAAAGCATAAATCAGTTCAGGAAATTCCAGAGGGAAATTAAATAGAAATATATATATATGGAAGGTTGAAGAAGTGCTAATTTGTCATCGTAGCGTTACTATTTTTTTTTCTTTTTTATTTTTCCTGCATTTTTTTGTGGGATCTAGTTAGGGAACTTGTAACATTTTGTGAAAGCTAAGAATTTCTGAAGAGAATTTGAGAAAAAGAACTTTTCATTTTAAGCTAAAACGTTTTGTTGATAGTGTTTTTCCTTATATATCTCCACTTGAATTATTCTGTCAATTTGTATTTGAGACAACTTGCTACGTTCGATTCAGAATCCCACTTAGAAATTTTATAATTAACCTTTTGAGTTTTGATTGGATTAATGGAATTGGTCATCCTACTTCAATAATAAATCATATTTTATACAATCTTAATTCATATTACAATGATGAAATATTTTCGAAAGATTTGTTTTTGATGACTTATACGTCATTGTCTAATGAACAAGACTTGCACAAAAATAATATGATATTAAGAAAAAAAAATTATGTTGCCTTATTTGAACAAGTAGATGCAGAAAAATATCTTGTAAGTTTGCACATAAAATTTAGTATTGAGTGAAAACTTGTTATAATATCTTACTATTTTCATCTTAAATGAGTCTATCGATTTTTACATTCTATTATAAAGCATGAATTTCAAGGATGGTTTCTTCATATTTTTTATTTTCCTAAAATAACTATAATTACTATCTTTTTTAAAAATTTTATTAACATAACATGTTCATGAGCTTAAAATTAAATATGGTTTAAATTATTTTTATATAAAATAGTATCAAAAATTTGTATTCAGAACATGTACATTTTGTTTGTTACATAAAAAAGGTGTGAAAATATTGAATAATATTTATTTTTTTTATGTACTTTCTCAAATTAATTTTTAACATAATTCATATGTTTTAAAACTAAAGATATTTTTATGAAATAAAATAAGTATAAATAATTCACATGCAGAATATGTGTAATTTACTAAAAATAATAAAAGAAATCTCCATCATTAAAAGACAAATGTTCACTCGTATGTACTGGAATGAGTATATATGAAGACAGGAGATGTGGTTGGAATATAGGCATAATACCAGTATTCATTCCAATGCTCTTTTCTCTCTACGTTTATCAAATTCACATTCCCACTTCCAGTAAGGGTTGTGTTGAATTGTGCATATTTTAGTACTTTGGAAAGAAAATAATTATTATTGAATTTTGGATTATGTTTTTTTTATTGTTGCAACGTTTTAATTTGTCTCAATACATTAATCCCTCTAATTATACCTCTGTATGGTCTCAATTCAAATATAATGTGCCATTGTTTTCAAAATTAGATTGGACTGGTTGGGTTTAATAAGTTCAAATAGGAATGGATTGGTTTTTCGATTTAGTTAAGGTACTAAAAGTAACATGTTTAAAATTAGTGTGAATCAGGTAAAAATGGTAAAAACCAATTTAAAAACTGATCAAATCAGTTTTAATCCAAAAAATTTTTAAAACAATTATCAAGTTTTTTTGAAAAAATTACAAAATAATTTTTCACTCTTCTTTTCAAAATTTTTTACATTTACAACTCCTCAATATTAATTTGAATGTAAAATTTGTTATTTTTGACTTTTTTAGTAATTTGTATCCTTTTTTTTTTGTAATCAAAATTTTGAAAATTTACTTATTGTATCTTAAAATTAAAATTACTCATATTAATTAATGTGTTTTATTTTTCAAAATTAATTTTTATTTTTGTAATTTTAATCATTTTGAATTTAGTAAGTATTTTAATTTGTGTGATAAATTTAAAATTCATCATTTATTATATTGTTAAATTGAATTACATTTATTTTTTTAAATTGTTTAATAGCAATATATATATATATAATATTATATAATTTAAAATAGCTAATTTTAAAAACAGTTCAATCAATTGAACTAGCGACCTACCACCCATTAGTTTGCTGATTCGATTCCAATTTTAAAAATATTATTGTATGATATTTGATTCCATTTAAAAGCCCCATATCTCTTTTGAGTAATCACTTTGATAGAGCTTCTAGATGGATTCCTTAATAGTAACATGCATAGTATTCTGTAGTCATTTATCCATTCCCACTTCTCAAACCTCATGAAAAATCAAGAATTTAGATTATTAGAATATATGGGCGCCTAAAATGGGATAGAGAAATATTTTCAAAAGATCTATATTTGTTTTTTACACAACAAAACACATGTTAAAATTATTTAACTTTTTAATTTTTCTTTCTGCATTTCTCTTATTTTTATACAATTTTTTTAAAAAAACTTAAAAATATACACCAAAAACAAAAACAAAAACAAATATAGCTTTTGTATTTTCCCCACCATTTTACTTATGGATAATTTTTCAAGAATTTTCTTTCTTATATGGATTATTGAATTATTTTCTCTCTTCCCACTATTAATTAGATGGTGGCATCATGCACAAGGGATTCCACGTTAGGACACTCCACTGCAATAATTTTAATTTTTCTTCTCTCAATGCTTATCACTATTATGTATAGCAGCCTAAATTTGAAAGAAATGTCATAGACAATAATGAATCTAGCAAGTTGGAAACAATAATAATTTAATGCAAATCAATCTGTACACTTTGAAACGTATAATTATATTTTAAATTTCAAATAATAATATCAAACTTTTAATGAAATAAATCAAGGTAAATTAATACAAGAGAAGAAATCAGTTTCAAAGCGAGGACAATATGGGTCCAAAAAAAATAGTAGTTTGACTTTAAAGTATAATTTATCTGCATGGAAATCACATGACCCGACAATTACTTATGCAGCATCAATTCTCCACATAACTTTGTTATATTATTAATAATTCAAATATTTTTCTTAATTTCAATGTGTTGGTATCGAAACTCTAGGTTTGACACAAAAAATAACAAAGATTATATATATTGACAATAGATTCAATTGTGAACAAAAGTATACGAAAGTATTATTTTAAAAATAAAAAATAAAAATCACGTGCACTGCACATAAAGAAAAACAATATTGAATATATAAAGTACGAGTTTCAAGAATGACTTATTTGAATTTTTGAAAATTACTAGTATTAATAAGAAGATATTCGCTATTAAAAGACAAGTGTTTATTTTGACCATATTTCTCACCTTTTAAAGATAAGGGTTAATGAAATGTTCTTTGAATTAAAGCCCTGGTATGAATTGATTAAAGTCTTTAATAAATAACCTAATTCATGAGATATGATAAAAAAAAAAAAAAAACCTATCAAAGCAAAATAATCATTTTAGACCCTTAACCTACTTATAGCAATTAGTGAATGCCTGGAATGAACATTATGAGCCACAAATGTGCTAGTTTCATATAAACTTGCTTTTGTCACCAAAGTCATTGCCCCCTTTGGTGTAGTAATGGTTACGTACGTACTTTACACAATTATGCCTTGTTTCAATTTATTTTTTCAATTTTCCGAGAAATGAATGGTTAATTGTCTCTCCATTGGCTTTTGTCTCGTCCACATGATTAATATTACATTTATACAACAACTGCTGGATGAGTGTTTTCATGCAAAATTGGTAGTTCATTGTATGGTTCAATTATGACTGCAAACCCCATAATATAAGTTATTCTGTTGCCTGCATATACAACAAAATTAACTCAAAAAAGATTGAGTTGATGTTGGAATTTGACACGCCTGTCATTAATAAGAACTTCCACCATGCTGGACTTAAGTAATAATAGACTTTCACAAGAAGAATACGAGATTTAAAAAAAAATTTAAATTTGTTTATTTGGGTGAGTAAACATTTGTTGCATAAAATTTTCATTTGTCTTACTATTTCCATCTCAGTCTACCTATTGATTATATATATCTATTATATTAAAAAATACGAATTTTAAGAATCACTGCCCCAAATTTTTGATTCTCCGACCTTAACACTAGTCAATACCTTTTAACAAGCTTTAATTATTAACATGTTGTGAATTTTAAACCAAAATATAAGTTAAATTAATTTTTAAATAAAAGAATATTAATAAGTCACATGCAAAATATTTCAATTTACTGTTTATATAAAAAAATATCAATATATCAAATATATTGCAAAATATTGCAATTTACCATTTATATATTTTCACAGATTATTTTTTTAGGATTTTTATAAGTTTTAAAACTAAATGTATTGGAAATATTTTTATGAAATAAAAAAAATGTTAATAATTCACATACAAAGCACGTATAATTTACGAATAATAATAAACAAAAAAAAACTTCATTATTAGAAGACAAATATTTACTTGTACATACTAAGAGATATATTTTTACAGGTTTTTGAGTCATTTCAAGAGAAAAACCTTTTTTTCTTGAGAAAATTAGTTAACAAATTTTTCTTGAGGAAAAAGACGAATGACGTGAGATTCAAAAGGCTGTTATTTCTCCTCAATACTACGCTTAGATCAACACCTAGATATGCCTCTGGAGTCTGGATTGATTGTATATTGAAACAGGAATCCTAACTAGATTCCAAGCTTAATACCAGCATTTAGTGTTTTTTTTCTTTTTTTTTTTTTTTTGGAGGGGCTGCTAATGGTGCTTGAGGAATTTTGCCAGTTCCTTTCTCTTTACAGTTGACAAATTCTCATTCCAATTTCCTTTCACAAAAGGACAATGACGTGTTGTGCAGATTTTTGTTTATAGCATTGTCATTGCAGTTTGATTCTGTTTTCATACTGTATTCTATATTGTATCTGGGCTTCATTATGCGAATACATTTAATCCTCTAATCATGCCTCATTTAGTCTTAATTCAAGTATAATTAAACTACATGCGACTTGATTCAAGATTGATGTCTTATATAAAATCTAAGTGATAGAATTTCAGATGGATTCCCTTGTTGTCGTATAATTGTTTAGTTGTTTCTCCATTCCCACTTCTCGAATTTCATTGGAAATCAAGCATTTAGGTTATTAGAATATCATAGAACCTAAACATGAAAAAAAGTATTTACAAAAGCTAATATTCTTTTACAATATTTTCCCCCATTTTGCTTCTCTTTACAACATTATTGATGGGTATGCCAAATCGTTTACCTCGTGGAAAATTTTTCAATTGTATAAAGATTATTAATCCTACTTTAAGAATTTTCATGTGTGAATTGGATTTTTTCCCCACAATAATTTGATTATGGCATTGTGCATATAAGAGATCCCCACTTGAGGTCACTCCATGTCACTAATTTTTTATCATCTTAGTAATAAATTACCACTTTCCAGCAGCCTCCCATTTTGATCAGTTTCGAAGAAAGATCACAGCAAAATTGCTTCTTTTTTTTTTCTTTACTAATCATTATGTGTATTAAACTCTAATAATTTTTATTTGTCATAATAAAGAGTTTTATATCCCTAATGGTGATTCTGTGTCTAAGTTACAAATTTTAATAATTGCAATAGTCTACATTTATTATTGGCATATCCCTGACATTAGAAATATTGAAAATTTAACCACAAACATTATTTTTATTTCAAAAATAGTTTTTATGAACTAAATTCCAATAACGAATGTGTATACTAATGAGTTCTTAATAAATATTAATAGCACATGAATTGTGTAGTTTTTAAAAAATTGTTTTAGTGTTAATTTCAACATTGTGACTTTTTTCCGAATTTTTGCTCCTTACATTGAAATAAACAAAAACAAAACACATTAATGGATAAGAATAAATAATTTGAGTATGGTTCCAGCAATAATAGCAGTTCAAAGCCTGGTTAGTCTGCATGGAAATCACTAGATCCGACCATCAATTAGGCAACATCGATTCTCCACATAACTTTGTTTTATACATTGAATATTTGTTGCTTTAATTTTTGTTCTTTTACAATGGTACACTCATCAACAGCCCGTAAATCAACATTTTTAATAATCTAGCTACTCCCACTATCATTTTTAGTAATTTAAATGATTTTCTGTGAGAGGATTGAAAACTTTATGTTAGCGACAAGGAAAAAATATTTAATATTTGATTACATATTAAAAATGGGTCATCAAATATGAAACATAGTGCACATCTTCACCTTTAAAAAAAATAATATGTAAAAGTTTTGTTATTTGGTACTAAAATATAGGGACTCGAAATAGATGGGCATTTTTTTTTCTCCCATTAAGGAATCTTGGGCATTAAGGAGAAGTGGGAGAGGACATATTGCCAATTAATGGGACTTCCATTTTCACAAAGCTTTGAAAAGCTTGCCAATAGAATACTTAGAATCATGTACAATTTAAAACAGAAAAGAAAAAAAAAAAGAAGAAGAAGAAGAAGACAAGATGACGTAGTCTACGGGAAGAAATTAGCAACTCTTTGCACATAATTATTATAACAAGACTCGTCGTTTCAATAGTTGCAAGCACCAGCTGATGTTTTTCCATGTTTCGTAGTGATGATTGTCGTTTGTTCAAATGCCCCACCAACCCCATGAAATCTTCTTGTAATTTTTATGTCGTGTACACATCGCGTCACGTGATTTAATTTAATTTTTATCATTAGAGAAACAGTTATCTAATGTATCATCAAAGAACTGAAAGTTAATTGAGTTTAACAGAGTTGCAAATTTACTTTGTAAAAACTAAAGCGTGTCATTGCAACCACGTTTTTAGGCTGCACATAACTAAATATTTAAATATTGTGTTCATACTTCACACAGGAGATGGTAGCTTTTCCAATACCGTCAAAATAATAATCTTTATTAATAAAATGCTTCGCATGAGTAATGCGCTTCTCTCATTAATTATAGTCACATTCTACAGTAAACGCTACTGCTCGGATGATTCAGGTAGCACTTCCCAATCGGCACTAATCTGATAATGCTATGTGAGAATGCGACTTGAACTAATTTCAGTACCCTCATGAATCATGGCAGTCGAGCAACTTGAATAATCCAATTCGATTCGAACTCCTTCATCCCTTGTGGAATGTGGCGATTTGTCCATTTGTTCATCCAAAGGAAGATTTGCAGCTGTGGGATTATGTATTCTAGCAATAGTTTGAAGGTGACCTTAGTAGGTGACTCAGAACTTCAAATAGAGGTGAAGAAAAGGGACACTTGGACTTGGCTTCATCACTAAGTGAGGAATTATCACATTCAAGTTGTAAGTATATATATATTCATCTGCCTATCATTAGTTGAAAGAAAAATATAGAGTGCTTTCCTGTTAAAATTATTTGTAATGTTCTTTCACATATGAGAAGTGAAGTCTTGTAAATGTTGCACCTAGTACAAACGCATTAGTTAATAAAATTGCAATATTTGATTATTTTTTTTATTTTTTTCAATAAAAAATTGAGACATTTGTTATAATCTTAAACGCTCGGCGTAAATACACTAAGTACATTTTCAAATAGATGAAAGGAACGTGTTCAGTTTTTCTGGAGCATTTGAATGGCCAACAATGAGAAATATGTACATAACATAAATTAAGTAACACTTTTTTTATTTTTGTTTAAATTTCCCATTCTAAAGTTAAAATGCAAAAGTGAATTCACAATTGTTAAACCACCTTTACATGCACATAATAATTCTCTCCGCACTACTGATCAATCCAAAGGAGCAAAAGTCAAAGACTAGGACTTCCAATATTTTTATTAAGGGTAAAAAAAAAAAAGGAAAAAAATATCATATTTTAGGTGATTGTTCAATTTCTTTTTGTCATTGATGATGTGGAGGAATAGCCATATACATTTTATTTTGGATGATCAAGAAAACTGCAATCAAGAGACTGAAAGTCCATAAGGTACCAAGTACTACTACAAACGTCTCCCACACAATGTATTATACCAACTTCTTGGGACATACCAATGCAGTTGAGACTTACAAACTATTATTTTGCAATAAAATTTAGCTGCCCACAAGTCATTTAATAAATTCTAAAAGAGTGTGTCACCACAATATACGTGTGGGCACGTACACACATACACACATAGTAAGATCAATAGGTGAATGGTGAGTTGAGTGGTTACACTGAGTAGCAACGTCTCCACACAATTATAACATAGTTAAGTTTTACATATACAAGAATGATCACCATTGCAGCTTATCCAGACATTAGTTCCCTTCATAATACTTACCGCAACATTGAAATTCCTCTGCTGATTCTCCTCATTTGACTTTACCAGCAACTCAAACCTGATACAATCTTCAGTTACCTGCATCGAACATAAGTTGCTTAGCGAATTAATAATTTAATCTTCGTTAAAAAATCATGGTTGAAAATATCAAATGGGAGTACATCAAGAAGCTTATTGAGTCCAAAACATAAACAATTGATGATTAACTTCCAGTTCGTTCCCACTCTCAGATTGTTTCAACTTGTTTTGTCACTGCCATTTTACTTTCCATAAGGACGCGATAATTACTTTAGTATGAATTGATAATGGCAGTCTGAAATATGTAGTTCGTACCATGCTTAAGGTCCGAAGAGGCGAACAAAGGGTTACCATTTGCTGTCTTAAATTCCTGGAGCTGCTTAAAATTCATCCATGGCTTCACCCAGACCTTTGCCTCGTATAACTTCTTACTGCCATCAACTGCCTCCAGCACAAGATGGTAGATCTTACCGGCCACTAACTGTTCTTTGCCCTCGACTACTCTTGCAAACTCAAGCAAAGTGTTCTGTTAAGATACACAAGTTTAAATTTAGATGATATCGTAAACCGGAAAATATCACGTCCAAACTGGGCTTCAATTCAACGATTCCAGATCATCAGTAATACACGCTCTTAATTAAATTCATAAGAGAAAAATCCATCGTGGAAGAATCGATATCTTCTTTTATTAGTATTGAAAATGAAATAACATATAACAAGAATGGGGTGACATTATCAACTCATGTTAATTGAGTCTCGCTTTCTCTAAAGACAAAGTTACTGAAAAACAACTGATGTATCTCGTAATGAAGATCTCAATCCATTCAAGTTATGAACCTCCAAAACAACAGGTGGTTAAAAATGCTTGGTGCAGATAAACCTTACAATACGAGACAATAGCAAGAAACAAACCAACAATATTTTAATTAAAGAGCACATTATTTATGTGGTTCGGAACAATTGAAAAGCACTACTTTCGAGTGAAAACAATATATTTTGACAGTCGGATTTCACTTGACTGTCCCTATGCTTGGGTAGAAGTTCTATATAAATGTATAGGCATGCCAAGTCCTGGCACCATGTTGAAGAAATAGCAGAGAAATTTGGTAATTCAAAATTCTAGAACAGCCAAAACTTTTCAATAGCTGCAGCCTCATTTAAACATGCTATTACTGCCCTTCAACCCCTCAACCTTACGGGCAGCCCTAATTGTTAAGGGTCAAGTAGAAGTTGAGTATTACGTAAGTCCACTCAAATAAATGCTCATGTATAAACCCATGATTGGTCGTTTTAGTTAGCTTCTGCTTCATGCCATGATGTCCCAAATTTGGTTAACTCCGCGTACACGATCGAATCAAAGTTTGAAGTTGGACTCGCAAACATGACACTAACAAATATAGAAGCCACGCCTATGTTTCGATCAATTATTTTCCCACTTCAAGATCATGCAAAAACATGAATCGAGGGGACGATAATTCGTTTCCGCGTAGAATATACAAAACCCAAAAGGAAAGAAATCAACTGAAAAACAAAAATCCAAGATTTCCATGTACAACAACTACTTAATGTTGAATCTCATAAACTTTAGTCCGCCCGATTAAAATCTCAAACAATTTCAAAAATTTTACAAAATCAAACACAACTGTCATCGGAGAACGAACCAAAGAAAGAAACCAATTTTAAAAGAAAATAGGAAGGGAGACTTGGGAGAAGAAAAAGACCTGTTTGTAACAGAAAATCGACCGATAACGTCAAACTCACCACCGTTTTGGACCATATTTGCGAACCCCACCAAGAATCTTCATCTTTCTCAACCGCTCCGGCCATTCCCCGCAGAATCCAGTATCACAAATTACAGCAATCACCGCCAAAATTAAAATAACGTAAAGGGCTTTATTATTCATGTTATTCAGTTTCAAGGCCATTACGACTTTTTCCATTCAGCATTCCTTTTCTTCTGAAGTAATTGTGGTTCTGTAATTCATGTTGCTTACTGCTGTCGGACTCTCCGTTTCCATTGCTTCTGAGAACCGCTGCTTGCGTTAAGGATGTTCCAACTTCCAACTCAGAATTCCGTTTAGTTGGGCCAAACATTGGGCCGTATGTAATTTTTTGGACTCATCTCATTAGTGAGACATTAATCTAAATAACCAGTCCAGGACAACTTGGGCTTTGCCCTCGTTAGCGATAAAATAACAGGAAAAACGTAATAATATAATTATCATCTGATGCATAAAAAAAGATTACACTAGCTACTCTCTGTGTTGATGAGAATAATTATAATAATAATGAGAGAAGTCTCCACTGACTACCTAACTAAGATATATTTTTTTACAAGCACCTAACTAAGAACACAGTATTTAATACAAGTTTCTGGTGCTTTGGGCATGCGAACGTAACTCCATCATTAATCCAAGATACAATATATAATTATGCAAGTTGTTGGTGTCATTAATGTTGGGTTTAATTTACTACAAATATTAACCTTGGATATTGCAAAAAAAATAAGTGATTGATGAGATCTTAATATAATAAATATCAAGTGGGCGGTGCACATAAAATGACTCCCTGGTTGACTAATCTTTATTTTCTTCCCATAATTATTTCTATGTTGTTCCGCGAACTTCTAATTTAATTTAGTAGTTAAAGAATAAGCTACACACATACACACGCACTTGTGTTTTAAATATATATATATATATATATATATTTATATAATAGGAATATAGAATATTAAACAGATCATGTGTAACGTGCTAATTTCTGTATGATGATTCCCTTCATTTGCCCACGGATTACAGAAGTCAAATGTCCAAATATTGTACATACAAACTAGGTCCATGCAGAACTGTGGGCTTTGTTAGGGACCATTTTAAAATTTTAAAAGTGTGTTTGTGCTTGTTTTTTTTTTTTTTTTTTTTTTTTTTTTTTTTTTTTTTTTTGTGGAGTAAATGGTCTGCAGGTACATAAGTAAGATAAATTGAATGTTTAATTTGTTTGTCTTCGGCAGGGGTTCTGTGAGAAGATAATACTTAGTAAAAATTTTATTATAATATGTAATGTAAAATTTTAATATTTTAAAATTTTTAATATATTTGAATATATTTATAAAATATATAAATATAACTAGACGATATGTCATTGTATAAAGTTAATGATTAATTTTTGAAGTATAATAGTGCGTGTGTGTGTGTGTGTGTGTGTATGCATCTATATATATATATATATATATATATTGTATTAATTGTAAATAGCTATAAAAATTTAAAAGTAATTAATTAGTTACATATGTAAAAGAAAAAAAAATTGAATTGAGTTTTAATTTGAATAAAAATTTTGTTAAATAGAATGATTGATTATAAGAAATTTGATAGGGTATTAAATGTTATATGAAACAAACACAGCCTATGTTTGGCACCCAATTTTCAAATCATAAAACAGTATCTCAAACTTTACATTACAAAGCATATTATTCAACAATATCTTCATCTAAATTTAAATTCAAAATTTTCATCTGTCATATATATAACTGACTAATTATTTGTCAATAACTATACTTATTTATAATTAAATCAATACTTATACATACCACATATATAATCATATTTATTTTTATTTATATCATATAATATAATTATTATCCCTATAAACTATCATATCATCAAATCATTATTATATATTTTATACATATATTTAAAAAAAATTATATTGTTCATCTTATTAAAATATTCTTTACGAATACGTTACTCATCACAACTCAACTTCTACCAAAAATCATATTAAACAAAAACCTCTCTCCCAAACATAGCCACAATGTTTATGTGTGTTGAATGGGTGTTATTGAACGGTTCAACAATATATAAAACTAATAATTAATATTTTAAATATATAAATATATAGATGACAACTTAACTTTTTAAGTAAAAATAATAATTATTTTTTAAAATATTATTGTGTGTGTTTATCAGGAATAATTATTTTTGAGATATTCCATATTTAAAAATTGTATATATTTTTGTATTGAGAAATAAGGCTTTATATTTCATTTTTATTATATTATTGCAAAAATCCATGACTTATAAGTAAAGCCGACTGTCCAAGAAGAGGCTCTCCAACTGGGATTTCCATTTTCCAATTACTATTTTGAGATCAATGTGCAGGAAATTACTTCTGTGAATTTCCATAAGTTAGAATATATAGTGAATACTTTCAAACGAATAATAAAATTGATGTACCCAAATTTAAATAAACGTCAAAATTCCCATTTTTATAATAGTACAATATTTACTTATTAAACAATCACGATTAAGCTTTTCTCTGTTTCTATTTAAGAAACACACGAATTTTCTTAACAAGTTGATTTTTTTTTAAAAAAAATTCTAATAAAAATTTTTGAGCCTCAATATGAGGAGGAAGTCCCTTACTAAGCCAAATTGAATATGATTATTTTCATACTACAAAGTTTCTTCCATTATCGTTGTTTTTGTTACTTCTGTTGACCATAACTTGTTATAATTGAAATTTTGTTGTGGTGGTATATATATTTAATAACGACATATAAAAAAAGAAAAATAAAATAAATAGTTGACTCGGACGTGACGTCCCACGTACCAAAAATCAAACAAATTAGGTGGGTGAGCATATTTTACAAACTGGAAAATAAATAAATGAAAAAGAAATCCACAAGCATTGTAACCTACCATTCAAAGTTTCAGAATTCAGACCAAACCTAACCCACACATGTGCGTGGCGCATGTGAGTTTGGCTGCCAAGCGGCCAGCTGTGGCTGCATTTCAATTTCCCAACAAATAAAAAATAAAAAAATGCTTTACTTAATAATGTAATTTATTGTCGAAATAGAGATTTCGCGAGGTTGAGATTTTGGGATTAATTATATTAATTTTTATAATTTATTGATGATTACTAAGATGATTATTGTAAAATTTAATGTAGAGATTATGAAAGAACTGATCGGTGGAGATCTTCTTTAAGTTTGTGCACATTAAAATCCAACTTAACCATTCGCTGTAGATCCTTAAAGGGGCATCTTTGGTTCGATAATTTATAATATTTTGAAGTAATTTTTTGCTCTGAAACTCACTCATTTATTAGCTCAATAAATTGAAATTCTCATTTGTAGGATTATTTTATTGCTTCTGGAAAACACGTTTAACATGAATGGATGTCTTTTTGTTTTGATCAAATCGTGGCAACATCATATTGATGTGATGCTTGTTCACTGCATAAACAAATTACGAAAATGAGTAATCTAGAGTTAATAATTAATTTCATAATAATGGTGATTCCCCTAAATTTTAAATTTTTGTGGAAGTCTAGTATGATGGTAAAGTTAAGGTCCTACAATTTTGAGACAGTAATTCCGAGTTGGACTTTAAGTTTATAAATTTATGTATTTTTACAATAGTTGTTTAATGATATTTATTTTGTGCACGTAATTGATAAATATTATTTATCATTGTAAATCGATATTTATCTGTCTATATTATGTATTAAGTGTGTGATGATCCTTAAATATCTGCCTTTAAATGTCACCATGGAAAATTCTTGAAATGCTTCTTTTATTTTCTTTTCCTTTCCTTTTTTGTTTCTTTTACTCTTTTATCTCTTTAATAATTGATTTCTTTCTTTTTCTTTTTATAAAATGTTTAATGTAATTTTAAATTTTGAGTAATATTATTTGAAAACTAAATTTTACTAGAACCATCTTATTTTTCTTTTTTAAATTATGAACAAGCATAAAACGTAGAAATTTCACAAATATAAAATAAAAAAAATAGACTTTCTCTAGGTGCCCATAATTCAATTTCTTTCTTTTAATAGAAATTCCATAATACAACTTTATTATTTATGACAGAATCAATATTATTAATAAAGTAGGAGGTAGCAATTTTTGTTTGATCACCTCCAATAATTCAACTAACTCCAATGATTTCTAAAGAAATCCTCAATACTTCACGCATAATATGGATCTAACTTAGCTAAATAAATACTGTGACAGCATCGAACATGCATCAATATCCAAAACAAGTATTGAGATAGCAACAAAAATTTAAAGCAGTTAGTATGAATAAGGCTACTTTGATGCAACCGATTTAATCGCAGCAAGAAAATAGTCCCATACTAAAATTTTTGAATTACAATAGAAAAATATTTAAAATATATATATATATATTGTTTATTTCAAATCACTATTTCTGATAATTTATTTTGTAACAGTTTGGTCCACACAAAATTCTTTATTAATATATATATATATATATATGTGAAAAAGGGTAAAAGGGAAAAAAATAAAAGTCAAGGTGTTATTGAACAGGTTCATGATTGATCTATTTCCTTCTTATTGCCTCAAAAATAAATTAAAAAGAAAATTGTGAATGTGGTTTATTGCATGTGAATGGGCACCCAAAAATCAACTGTATCATTCTCAATCAATTCCATATTATTAGTCAAATAAAAATGCAAAATGAATTATTTAGATGGTACTTTTGCTATTGCCACTTGTACAACTCCCTTTTTCATTGCGCAGGACCCCAATTTTTACCATGAATCAGCAAAGGTCCCTGCAAGTTTGCATCCACCAAACAACACATTCGAGGAAACACGCCCCAACTAACCACATCTCACCACTTACTACCTCAGTATATAACAACGACCTTCTTGTCCACAAACCCACGCAGATCAGTACCCTTTGTGCGGCCCGGTCAATGGCTCTCTCCATAATCCTCTCCCTATTGGCCATTTTCGTCGCATACAAGCTCTTCCAGCGCTTCCGCTTCAAGCTTCCCCCCGGCCCCCGCCCGCTGCCCGTGGTCGGCAACCTATACGACCTCAAGCCGGTCCTTGTCCGATGCTTCACCGAGTGGTCTCAAGTCTATGGCCCAATCTTCTCTGTCTACATGGGCTCGCACCTCAGCGTTGTGGTGAGCTCAGCTGAGCTGGCGAAGGAGGTGCTGAAAGACAACGATCAGCAGCTGGCCAACAGGAATAGGACACGGCAGATTGCCAAGTTCAGCAAGAATGGGATGGATTTGATTTGGTCTGACTATGGGCCTCACTATGTTAAAGTGAGGAAATTGTGCACTCTTGAGCTTTTCTCGATGAAGAGGCTTGAGGGTCTCCGGCCCATCAGGGAAGATGAAGTTACCGCCATGGTTGAGTCTATGTTCAAGGAGTGCACTAAGCCTGGTAAAGATTTGTTCTTGCCCTTTTAATTATTTCTCCGGACTTTGTGTTGTTGATGCATATTTGTAGATTAGATCTTGTTAGATTGGGAATTAATTATGATCTTGGTCTGAATGATATAGATGTTGTTTTAGAGGAGATGGATTTAGTTGAGATTGTTGCCGCTAAAATCTTACTTTACCAATTTTCATCTGTCTATTGTTTGCTTGACTTTTTGGCACTTGAGTATTTTTCCTTTTCTATCCTTTTGGTTTTTACAACATAATCAACTACTTCTGAATATGTGGGCAGATCTGCAGAAAGTGGGAGGACCTTAATTTTTCTCCCTTTGTATTTTCCTTAACTAATCGAAACTTCTACCAGTCGTAGTCTTATTCTTCTTCAAATTTGAGCTTCTGTTTATACAATTTTATTTTCTTCATAGCCACACTGTAGATGAAAGTACGGAAATTACTCTGATTTTAGTCAGAATGTCTTCCGCTTCTGTCCGATTAGCTTCATTTTCTTAATTATTTAACTGTGATAATGCAATGTTTATAGTTCCTTTGGGTTCATTGCTCACTTGCAGAAAACAAGGGCAAACCTTTGGTGCTGCGCGAATACCTGGGAACGATGGCATTCCTTCACATAACAAGATTGACCTTTGGGAAGAGGTTCATGGACTCAAATGGTGTAATTGATGGACAGGGACAGGAGTTGAAGGGTATTCTAAACAATGGAATTAAGCTAGGTACCAAGAAGTCCTTTGCAGAATTCCTCCCATGGCTGCGGTTCTTGTTCAAGGCTGAGAATCAGGCACTAATGGAGCACGATGCGCGTGCTGATCACTTCACCAAGAAAATTATGGAAGAGCACACTCTTGCCCGAAAGAAGACGGGGAACACCAAAAACCATTTTGTTGATGCATTGCTTACTCTCCAGAAGCAATACGACCTGAGTGAGGACACTGTTATTGGCCTTCTTTGGGTGAGCACAAGCAGCAATTTCTACTCCAATTGTTGTAACCTGAAGACCTTGTTCTTTTAGATTTAGGTTAAATGTTTTTATCAACTTGTGCAGGACATGATCTCAGCAGGCATGGACACCACCACCATCACCGTGGAATGGGCGATGGCGGAGCTTGTCAGGAACCCGAGGGTGCAACAGAAGGTACAAGAGGAACTTGACCGTGTCGTCGGAAAAGACCGTGTCATGACTGAGGCGGACATCCCCAACCTCTCTTACTTACAATGCGTGACCAAGGAATGCTTCAGGATGCACCCTCCAACCCCATTGATGCTCCCCCACAAGGCCAACACCAATGTCAAGCTTGGCGGTTATGACATCCCCAAAGGTGCCACCGTGAGCGTCAACGTTTGGGCCATCGCCAGGGATCCGGCGGTATGGAAGAACCCCCTCGAATTCAGGCCGGAGCGATTCCAGGAGGAGGACGTGGACATGAAGGGAACCGACTATCGCCTACTCCCATTTGGGTCAGGCAGACGTATCTGCCCTGGTGCACAGCTTGCTATCTACTTGGTTTCCTCCATGTTGGGACACATGTTGCACCACTTTAACTGGACGCCGCCAGCAGGGGTGAGGCCAGAAGATATGGACATGATAGAGCAACCGGGGACCGTCACTTACATGAGATCACCTCTCCAAGCTGTGCCAACACCACGACTGCCTGCCCACCTTTTCAAGCGTGTGGCTGTTGGAAATGTGTGAGTCTCAGGTGGTGTATGCTGCCAGCACTTTTGGCTTCTTCTTGTGTCTTGTAACAGGAGTCTCCTACACTATCATCGCCCACGACTTGTTAACGTTACCATCCATTTTTTTTACAGTGTTTCTTTTGGTTGCTTCTTCGAGATTAGCTTCTCTACTACTGTGTTTTAATCTTGTAACAGAAACATCTCTCTTAAACAGCTTTGAGGTCTATAATGTATGGTTATCTCGGTTTTATTAGTGCAAAATAACAGTCATGATGTGATTTTAGTACATTTTATGACTAATAAAATAATTTGAATGAGTGCAAATGTCCTCAGATGATTGCTCTGAAGAGCAAGATGCGGAAATCCCCATTCAGTTCAGCTTATTTATAGACAAGCCCTCAGTATTTCCCTCATTCGCAAGTATGCTCCTCCTGGTAATTTATGTTAATTCATTCTATGGCGCTACCTAGTGCATGGATTTTACTGTGTACTCCTTGAGCCAACGGTAATGCTAGTTTCTAACAGTCTTATAGACGAGGGGCAAAAGGATACATGCAATAAAGAATGAAACGTTACTTATCACCTGGGATATGTTTGCAACCCAATTTTTAACTCTAAAACAATTTCTCAAATTTCATATTATAAAACATACCATTTAATAATATTTTGATCAAAATTTAAATTTAAAAATTTTTTCTTTTGTCCTTACATCTATTTACAATCAAATTAATACTTATATATATTACACATATACTCACATTTATTTTTATTTATAATTTATAACACAATTATTATTCCTATAAATTATCAAATTATTAAATCACTATTATGTATTTCATACATATACTTAAATAAATTATACTATTCATTTTATAAAAAAATTCTTTCCAAACATACTATTTATTTCAATACAACTTCTACCAAATATTACATCACAAAAACATTTCTCTCAAACATGGGCTTGAAATATAAGGGTTATAATTATATAATACTTTGATTAATAACAAAAATTTGTAAGTGAACATTTATACCCTTTTAGAATGTTGGAGCTCTTTATAATATGGTTGGTATACATGAATAAAATAAAATGAGAATATAATAAATATAAAAAAGTAATAATAACAGAAATGAAACGAAAATTATACAAATTGTCAAATTGATGGCAATGAGAAAGAAATTACCCTTAAATGATAAATATTATAAATTTACTTGAAATAACAAAGTTATCCGTAAATGATGTACAATTGTGCACAAGAGATCCATTGATACTCATATTTTCAATGCTTAAATTGGTTGAAAAATTACAATTTATCAGTAAGAAAAAAAAAAAAACTTCCACACAAAAATCCTGTTTCTTTATTCTATCAATATAGTTTGGATTGACAACAACCAAATAGGTAATTAATTGAAAAGCATAATTATTTTTATATGCCACCAAGTTTTAATATTCTAAATAGAGTCTATGTAGAACAAAGAAAAAAAATAAGAAACCGTTTACGTGGTTGAAAGGGAAGATAACGAAGAAAATGGAAACCATGAAGGAAATAGTGTGGCAAACAGGGTATTTTGTATTGACATAAAATATTGTAAAAGGCACATGTGTGTATAAATATAAAAAAAAATATATTATACTTTGTTTATAAAAATTAAAGATAGAGAAAGAAACCCAAAATAAGAAAATAAAATAAATTAAAATTGAAGGAGAATATTGAAAGAAAATATAACAAATCAAAATTTAGTAACAATTAATATTTGTGCATATAAATAAAATAATAAAAAATTTTAAATATATATTATGCTCCATTCATAAAATTCATAGGATGATCAAAGAAAGAAAGAAATTTGAGGAAGAAGAAAACATATAATAAATATAATTTTAGGGAACTGAAATAAATCAAAATCAAAGGAATAGAGTGAAAAAATACATAAACAATTAAGAGAATTTTAATAATTATATATTATGCAATTAAAATTTCTTAAATTTTTAACATATATTATATATATAGATATATTATAAATTGTATTTCATCACATAGAAATATAAGTTTACTCTTAAGGCCATGATTGATATATTATAATTAGTTGGGAATAGAATAAACATTTCCAATTCCATTTATAGTCAATTTGTTGAAATAAATTTTATATGAGAAGAGTTATTCTAGAAGGAATATGAACTCCCATGCATCATTCATGGGTTTATGTATTTTTATTGGAGAGTTTTTATTTTTATTTAACAAACTTAACCTCTTATAATCTATGTATGCTACAGTAAAACTATAGTCGGTTTTGGTTGCACATTATGTAATTATTAAAATATCATCAATTGTTCATATATATTTTAATAGACTCTTTTAATATTTATTTATTTCATTTACTTTCCTCAATTTATAATTATTCTGGCATTCCTTTTTCTCAAATTCCTTTCTTCCTTTTATCATCTCGTGAATTCTATGAACGATATAAAATTTTGTCTTTAAAAATTATTTTTTTTTATTTATATGCATAGATATTGATGTCCATGAATTTTAATTTATTGTATTTGTTATATTCTCCTTCAATTTTATTCAATTCTACTTTCAAATCTTAAGTTTCTTTCCTTATTTTTATTTTATAATAACATAAAATATAATTATGCAAGCGTTTTTTTCATGCAAATTTTATGACGATGCAAAAAAATTCTATCTACTGCAATTTTCTGTTTTTTTATGGTCTTCTTTAATGCAATGACTTATTCATCTTTATTTTTTATTCTGCATTGATTTCCTTTTTCAAATATTGAAACGCTATGCTATAAAAAAAAAAAAAAAAAAGAGACAATATTTTTGAATTAATTATTATTTAGTCACTTTTAATTTAAAAACACACGTAATTATTTATAATTTCAATTGATGAAATTGATTGGTAAATTTTGTTTTTCAACCAATCTAAATATTAACTAAGTTTTTAATGAATAGTTGTATGAAATTTTATTATTTACAAATAATTTTGTTATTATAAATAAGTTCATAATATTTATATGATCATTTCTATTTACAAAGTATATGAATGAAATTCAATAGTGAATAATAATTTCATTCATTTTTCATTTCTTATGCATACCAAACAATAGATAATTTATAAAATTTCTATTTAATTTTTATATTTATTATATTCTTATGTCAATTATATCCCTATCTCATTCATGTATATTGACCTTGCTGTAAAATTGCCAAAAATACATATCAATATAGGGAATCATTGACCTCAAACTTTTGGCTTCATTTGAATTTTTTTAAAAGGATTATTTTTATGTAAAATTTATATCAATAATATAATTTGAAGTAGAATCAAATATTGATTCCACTTTTGGTTCAGTCCAATGGACTGCCAATAACGGTATTGTGGTCTTTTGACATATTTCTTAAACTAGCATAATATATATAAAATTAATTTTTCATTATTTTAATATCGTTAAAATGATATTACTACTTTCTTATCCAGTGTCCTCTTTCCCGTTGTGTTAGCCCTATTTTTATATAAACTGCTTTTTTATAGGCTAAAAGGAATTGAATAATTAGAATATTTATATAAAAAAAGTTATGAATAGATTATACCATATCTAGTTTTTAATACTTCTTCAAAAATTTGAATAGAAATTGAACGCCTGCTTCTTTCAAATTAAAAGACTTCCAAAACTTCTAAAATTAAAACACTATAAAAAAAATGTTTTTATTTCATTAATTCTATTTTTATTTGGATTATATTTCTTTTCTTTTAGCGTGTGTGTAATTGTATTCTATATTCTATACTTTATATTAAGAGTTTGACCCTTATTGGTTACATCAAATAAATTTACACGTATGCCCTTCCTCAACCTAATAATAACAATGTTATCATTTTTTGTCATTATTCTCTTTTTCATATTCTTTTTACTTCTTTTTATAATTATGATATCTTTTGCATTAGTATAAAGTAAATATTTAGATAAACAAATATATACTACAAGTAAGATAAATTAAATAATTATTTTAATTTTATACGTCATTAATTCGATCTATTTATACTATATATTAAAATTTTGACTTTTGACATGGTTATACTAAATAAATTCGCATATATACTTTTCTTCATCTTAACAATGATAAAATTATCATTTTATGTTATGATTTTTATTTTTTGTTTTATTTCTAATTATAATATTTCTTGGATAAGAATAAATTAATACATATAACAAATAAAATAATGAAATAATTATATAATAATTTTATATTATATAAATTCCTAAACTTACCATTATATATATGTATGTATGTATGTATATAGATTTCAGCGGACAACTTCTAGTTCATCTAAAAAGTAACCGAACCTCGTTTCAGTGATCAATCACGCGCCAAATCCTCTGCTCCCAAATAATCCTTGTCCCCGTACCAGCCAATAAGGGAATGCCACGTGGATAAACGAAACGCTAATAACCTTGCTCATTTACATTTTAAATACGTATCGATGATGGCCGCGCTTGATTTAAGGGCATTTTGGTCATTTTCCACACACACATTAACTCATTTTCTTCAAGAGAGACAAAAACTTGCCTCACAGCCATGGCGCTTAACATGCCTCAGAACAATTGTTTTGCACGTATGCTGCTATCATAGCATTAGTTCCCCATATTCCCATATCGTTCTTCGGAGCAGAGCTTCGTCAAAAATCAATCTTCCTAACGACCCCTCTTAATATACCTAGAAATTAAAACTGTCCAACAAACAACACAATGCCAAGAAATCTCGTCAAAAGAACTTCGCCGCTCCCATCTCATCAGAAGTGGGAGCACAAGACATCGAAGGATTGCACAATAAAGTATCAAACCCAATTTCATGCCATGCGTGTGAACCGTCCTTCCAAGGTTCAAGCCTTCCATGTTTGCACAAGCTTTCAAGGCAAAAGGCAGTGTACAATTAATCCAGGTCTGAAACTTAATTTACGCACCCCTCTAGCTCTAAAATTTTCATCTTTGAGCAGAAAAGCTTTGATCATAATAAGATTTCTGGAAGCGGAGACATGGATCCCATGAAATAATAAATTGAACTCTGCGCCTCGACGGCGAGGGATTGAGCTAGGGGTGGCGAAGAATTCCCATGGGCGTAAAACTCAGAATCTTGAAGCGAATTGATGGGCGTTTTTTTTGGGGTGATTATGAAAAAGTATTCGGCTTATTGGTTTAGAACTCAATAGCCAAATAAATGAGTCAGTGTTTAATTTACCCACGTTGCATCCACTTCTTGGTAGGGATCAGGGCCAGGGATTATCTGGAGACAGAAGATTTGGGGCCGAACAATCACTCCATTTTTTGTGTTCGCTTTGGTTGCCGAATGAACAGACATCCCGACCACCGTATCAAACAAACGTAACGCCGCAGGTTATCCTTGGGCAAGTTTCCCTCCTAAAGGCGAACAAACAGAAAGCTCTTGTGATTATACCCAATAAAGTAGTGGATTAAAAAGTCGTGTTGCAGATTATGGAACCGAACACCTGTGTCCGCAGCCGTTGCCCCACCCGAACAATCCTTCTCCATCTCTGCCCTTCTTCTTGCGCCTTTTCGTCCTCCCTTTCGTCAACGCGAAATGGAGTCAAGATTACGATTCCCGAAGCACTGTTTGGTTCTTCAATCTTCCTTCAAATCGATGCGAACTGGGCCTTCTCAAAGTTGTCCGTTGCAGATGCAGAAAGAGCGCTGTACAAACCATTCTCGGTGCTGGAAATCAGTTTTATCTACTCGGGATTATCTGAATAATTTCGACGAAATTGCAATTATTCAGGTTATGCCTTTTCTCTTTTAATATTTTCTTCGAATGGGAACATGCGATCATTTGGTGGTGATTATCGAAGAATTTTGTGCACGGTTTTGTGAATTTGGGTCGCTTAATCATATTTCATTCCTTTTTATTAATTGTGCAGTGTGGTATGGAAATCTTGTTGCTTGGCTATGATTTTTCAACTCCTGTAGATTTTCTTTCTTTCGCATTCGTTGCGTTTGATGTAATTCCAATTTATGTCAATGATTTGTTGTTTCCAAAGCTTGTCTTGAGTGTCCTTCAAATTTTCTGTGTGGCATGGGGTAGCTGAAGCAAGTTGGATCACTGGGGAATATTAGAGCTAGTGGCATTACATGCTAGTCGCCAAACTATATGTTTTCCTTCGAACTTTAAACATCAGAACTGTAACTAGAAGTGGCAATTTCTGATCTTACTCAAAAATTCGATTTGAACTCGACTCGTTCCAGATCAAATTTTTATGGATTCGGGTCAAAATTAAGTCATACCCATGAGCCTGAAAAAATAAATGTGTTAATTTCTAGTTGATCCATTAGGTAACCCATATATTTTAAATAATTTAATAAATATTATATAACTATAAAAATTTAATTAAAAAAATTAAATGATAAAATTAAAAATATTTAAAACATTAAATCTTAATTTTAATTAAAGAAAAAAAAATTTTATTGGCGAGGTAACAGATCAGATTCAAATAACTCAAAAAATTAATAGTCAAGTTTGAGTTAGATTTTTTGGCCCGTGAAAATAATTGAATTAAATTCAAATCAACTAGCCAAGTGTAATATTCAAGTCTCAGACTGACCCGTGAACCCGACTCTAACAGTAACTGAAAGAACAAACCCTGAGATCACTCAAAGTGATCAAAATTGGTGCTCAATTGTGTAATTAAGAAATTCTGTTCACCTTTACTACTTGATAAATAATTAAGTTTGTGCTTCTATTATTAGGAGTACAGGGGTATATAGACGTGTTTACATTGGGTGATTATGTAGAATTAGAATATTTTATTTATGTTAAATAATTTTTTTTTATTAATTAGAGCACTTGATAAAATAAGGACCGGTATAAACTTATAAAATTATAGAATATATAATCTTATTTAAAATCTATGATAAAATAATCTAGATGTTAAAGTTCTTTTATAAATAATTCGAAAAACTATTCTAACCTTTTATTATTAATTTAATAATTTGCATACTAAAATTATAATCAAAAAATAAATATAATTACTTCAAATAATCAAGTTTGTTAAACATGATTATTAAGAATTAGTTAGTCTATTAAGAAGATTTTATCCTTCAAAATAATTATTTGCTTTATAATTCCATTCTCCAAAAAAAATGCTCTATGTTGAAAAGCCAACCAAGTAATAAAGGTGTTATTAGCAATTAAACAGTGATTTTCAAGAGAAGAAGGAGACGTATGTTACTTGACAATAAGCATACTTTCACGAGTAAAATGTCCAAAAGGACTCAACTATATTATTCTCTTCTAAAATTGACTTATGAACAAATGAGAGTAAAAGCAACAAATCACTCAAATCATATTATAATAGAACAATGCCCGATACTCGACTGTAAAAATTTCATCTGATCCAATCTCCATTAGTCATAGTAAAATTTGAAACACACTCCTTAAGTAGAAAATGAAAATCTTGATTGAATTTTCATTTTAAACAAAATAAGGGACTTCAAAAATTTTGGGCGCATTGCATATCAGTAGTTGAAGATTTTCAAATAGACAGAGAATGATGTGTGAGGATTAAATTATAATTTTGAAGAGAGAAACAACACAGACAAATTTGACATGCGGTATAGGCATAGCATGCATGCATGAGTGAGTGGTCTAGATCATAAATTATATTATTCTTTTGAAACTAAGACAGACAAAGCCACTCATTAGTAACTAAATTACTCGTGAATAAATGGTAAAAGGAGAAGATCACTACATTCATATTATAATGGATTATACTCAATTGTAGGAATATAATTTGATTTCATTTAACTTTTTGTAATCACTATAAAATTTAATTTGATTCCCATCAATAAACTTTTACACGAACACTGACCAAATGTCCCGCATTTTTTGATCATTGAAATTCATCAAATTCTAACATTAAAAAATTTTGATCTTGTATACGTTTTGTTGTTAATCCTCAATGTTATTAGTCAATAACCTTTTTTATTCACGTCTTCCATAGTATCAGGAGGAAAGACTAGGCTGTTTCTTCTTCATTATTCAGTTGACGACATCTCAGGTGCCCGGCACTGTGTATGTTCTTCGCCTCCACAGGCTTCCATGGAATGAATTTCATCAGATAGAAAATATCTCCCACATTACAGCATGACAGTATTGTTTCTGTGGTGTTCAATAAGAAACTGTATAGCATGCCTTGGTTTATTACAGTGAGGTGAATAGTTTCCGTGTTCATTATAGTCTCATGGAACTAACAATAATGCGTAGATTTTCTTCCAGATAATCGCGGATTCATGGTCCGTGGGATGACTACAAGCAATGCAGATGTCATAAACAGAATCAAAGACATTGTAAAAGAGCCTGGAATGTGTTCTCAGAGTCTGGCCACCGAAGCAGCTGAACGAAACACGACATCACAATTATTGGGTTCTTGTTTCACGTTTCTACTGCAGATGAGAGGATCTATGGATTCAACAATTTAATTACATTATCCAGAATTTGACTGTGTAATTGATTCATAGCCCTGGCTTTTTATTTTAGTTTTTTTTTTTTTAATTTTTTGTGCTGAATTTGTTGGTGATGAATCAGGCATCTTTGTGTTCTTATCTGCAGAACCTGGACAGATAAGACTCATTTATTGACCTGTAGATTGTTGGCTATCTTTGTTTTCATTGTCAAAATGATTTCTCTCCTAAAAAACACATAAGACCAGACCAGACATAAAATACTTTTAAAATACAGGCTCTCTTTGATTTAATTTTTGACCCAATCAAACAGGCTTTGAACATTACATTTTCTAAATTTTGTTATCATTTTATCTCTTACATTTGTATAATTTTAAGAAACACACCAAAGACTAAAACAAATATAGCCAAAATCTCTCTCTCTCTCTCTCTCTCTCTCTCTCTCTCTCAATTGTATGTATTCAAAATTTTCAAAATCTAATGATTACTTTTATTTAAAATCAAAGCATTACATCAATATTGTATACACTTACTCAAACTTATATACATTACATGTGTTATTACATCATTCAACTATCATTACAATAATAATTAATTGAAATATACACACTCACTTATGTATATATACACTATTCATATAACTTTCACATTAAATATAATAGCACTACTAACTCCTCTAAAATCCCACAACTGTCGGCATGTAAGTTGTTGACTTTTTATTTTTTAATTTTAAAAAATAATATACTACATTTCATTTATTTTTATTCTGTTGAGAAGTATAAGAAATAAAAAAATATCCGAGTTTCTGAAGAATGGCATGAATTAAGTTGTAAATTATATATAAGTAGAAATATCTGATGTCTAAGCCGATTCAGTTTGTGTGAGACTAACGAAAGATATATTCTGTGGTTTTTGATAAATTATGTAAATTTGTTGCCATGAAGAAAATTTTATTTTAAAGCTATGAATCAAAAACCAAATGCCGCCTTTTCCTTTTGATTTTAAATGATGGTAATAAAGCACAAAAAATGCATACAAGTATTGTTGCCAATAATAGCATAACAAAATAAATATGCATTAAATTTTTCAGAAAATAATATAAAATGTTTCGTAAATCTCGAATATTCACAAACAGTACGGATACTATGCACTAAAAAAGTTCAGAAACTAAAGATATTCCATAAAGAACAATAGACTATAATAACAAAATCGAATTCATTTATAGTACGAATATTATAACTAAATTTTGCTTATAGTCGTCTTAAGTTAGTTCATCAACTCAACATAGATGAACACAAAATTCCACAATATTCTAAAATGAAGGGGGGAAAAAATAAGCCTTCACGCTATTAGCATGCGGATTAGACCACATTGAATGCTGTTTGGCACAATCTACATCTCTTTTCCTTATACCAAACATATTTTCATTCATCCACATCCATACTAATTTATGGTTGTCTGTTTTCAGCATTCAAACAAAATTTGAGCAATATGTAATGAGATAGCATCAAGTTGGACGAATGCCATTTACTGCTTCATGACTTTGATGAAAAAATATAAAGTAAGTAGGTTCACAAGATTGCAAGTGAATTTGAATGAAAAGAATCTAATTTAAAGTGGCTGGCATTGCCTTCCTCTTCTCATCTAGACATCATATAGTCAACTTGTTACTAGTTCAACCTTAAATAAAGAGATATGCATAAGCATAGTTGTAGACCGACAGAAGAGGAATAATGTTGACGACATTCTGAGCTTCTCCGTTTACTGTCCATACTATGGCTCGGACAGTCTTTAACAACTTTCCTTCTTAGGTCAAATGCAATGGGATTGGCATCAATTACACGAATAATCACTCTCTCATTCTCCTTGTATAAATGCACAGCTGGTTGTTGTCATCGACACGCCTCCTCCCTCATTAGCTTTGTCCGAATATTATTTCCCCTTACCCCATATGGAGTTCCGAGGTCTCCATGCCAACAGCCTATACCTCTCCGATGGTCCAACAGAGGAAAAAAACATCGATCCGGGCCAATTCAATGGTGGTGATGGGCCAGAAGAGCTTCACCTGGCGAATGCAGATCAGGACCGCGAGTACGGCTGCAAGTACTGCCACAAGAAGTTTAGCAACAAGCAAGCGTTGGGCGGACACCAGAACGCCCACAAAGTGGAACGCGCCATGGAAAAGAACGCCATGGAGATGCAGGAGAACCCCTTTGGATATCTTGGTGGCAGTGCTTTGCCTTATCCAGGAATGACCAATTCCTCTGCTTCATTTTCCTATTCTTACAACAAAACTAACGAATTTATGAATAGGGCTAGCATAAACAGGCCTTATCCTTCCCAACAATCACTGTACCAAGGGAATTCCGTTGGGTACAATCCTCATTCTGTCTTGCCCATGTCCGGTGAGCCTTATGTTTATCACCACTTGTCGGGGTTCAACAGTGGTTATAACTCCAACAGCAGTTACTCTGAATGGGCTGTGCACTCTCAGTTCGCAGCGCAACCTTCCCCCTACGTGCAGAATCAGGCTCACAATCCTCGGTGTTTGGCTATGGGGTCAAGCAGTTCCATGGCTAGGCCTGTTCCCCGTCAGGGTTTACAAGCTTATGCTGGTTCAAGGCACAGGATCCGTAGAGGCGAAAACATCAATCAGGTGAATGATCCAGGAGGCTATCAGGTTGACAACTCGGATGTGGATTTGTCACTCAAGTTGTGATCAGCTTCTTATCGTTAGTCTTTAAACTATATCATCAATAACAATCTTATTTTCATGTTTCCTATGTCTTGTTGTAATGACTGGTATGAAGTTCATGATCTCGTAGTTTGTAGCTAGTAACTGGTCTGTGAGATCAATGATCTTCGTGTTCCAGTTAACGTTGTGGAATTTCATATATATGTTTCAAGGAAATGATTAATTAACGACTTCAATTACTTGCCTTCAGGTATGGTTCAATTAACTGATGAAATTGTTCTTACGTAAGGTATTTATTTTCTTTATATAGATTCATATTCATCATTTTTACTTATTTATTTTATGGGAGGAAGGATAATAAAATTCTATAAGAAAAAAATTGAGAAAGCTAGAATTGTTGCACTGTTTTCATAATGTAGGGGTTTACGCGCACAACTTATACTATATTTTAAAAATATAAGGCCCTATTTGGATTGGAATATTTAAATTTAAGGAAGAGATTTGAAATAAAGGATTTCAAATAACTCTAAAACAAAAGAATTTCAAATCCACACAAATACTAAAAATATTTTTGTTTTTCAAATTCACACAAATACTACAAATATAGTTTAATATGAAAGATTAAGGATTTGAAATGCATTTGCATCAAACTAAGAAAATAGATTCATTATTATGAATTTAAAATCCACTCTTTTCAATTTTTCAATCCAAATACCTCCTTAGGGATTTAACTGCAACGCTTGGATCCAACTCTACCCAAGTTTCTCTGGTTCGCCCCAACATTTCCCATTTGTCCAACTCACCAAGCAATACTAAACCACCCTTCATTATTAATCTCAGTTCATTCCTCTCAATTTTTTTTTATCACTTCATTCACTTCCTTTAATGTTGATGCATTCATTTTTTTTATTGTTTCTTTGTTTAATCTTTTTATAAATTTTATAAACGATATAAAAACATATATCTACTAATGTTATTATTTTTATTTCTATGCACTCATTTTAAATTTTAATTTATTTTATTTTTCTTCAATGTTCGACTCTCAAATTCAATTTATTTTGTTTTATCTTTTTTCCAAATTTATTTATTCATATCTTATTTTCATCAATTATATAAAATACAATTTATTCAATTATATAATTATACACACACATCGAGTGCACTTTTTATCACTAGAGTGTAAATTAACTATACAACCTTAATGTAAATTGAACAGCAGTTGCGTTTGCACAAAGCATTTATTTTTAAGTGTCTAATTAGGAAAACTGCAAAGCCAAAATAATAAATATTCTTAATAAATGAGTAAATGAAAAAGTGGAGTAAACAGATGTGAAAATATGAATGTTAACAAATATCTTTAGAGCCACTAAATTTTCTTGGACATTGATAATGCTTAAACATATGTGTTTGCGCGTGTAAGCACATATATACAATTTTTTAAAATTTAATATAATCCTGCTAAGATTATAACAGAAAATACAAATTTTTTTCATCCAGTAAAGGAAAATCCTTGTTATTTTAGTAAAATATTTAATAAAATATAAAATAAATTTATGTGATTAGGATGCTTGGTTTCTACCAAATGTAACACATGCAAAAATGCAAAGCACATAATGTAATAGTTCGAGATCTAATATATTTTGAAAGAAATCGAAAAGTAATTTACTCTAATTAAAAAATTGTGGTTTGTGCTACAAAGCCCTTTGAACGAAACAACTGATATAAGTTCACTAAGACATATGAAAGAAGTTGGAAAACAAATTCTAAAATTAAAAACTGAAAAGAATTCACTGAGACCAAAAATTTGTTGGTAATGAAACCTCTTTTTTCAACCTTATGAGATTCTCCTTTTCGGGAGTGAACTCTAAAATTTGTATTGAATAGATAAGTAAAATTGTGACAAATTGATATATATTTGTAAAAAGTTTTAATCTTCTCTTAATATTTGAAATATATTATAGAATATTAATATATGCTATTTAGAATGCAAAAACCCCTTTTTGGTCATTTTTGTTATATATCCTAAAACGGATTCTTTAAAAAAGTAATAGTAACCCACTTCCTTTTATTTTTTTAATGTAAATAAATTAATAAAATAAAGGGTTCATCAATAAAAACATACGCTCTCCTTCAATTAAAAAAATGCATGCTCTATATAATAACTACTTTTGACTATTTAATAAATTTCCTAATATACTCTATGTTATTTAGAGTGCTTTAGGTCCTTTTTGTTCTTTTAATATATTTCATAAAATGCTCTCTTTAGTTAATTAATTAACATCACTTTCCACTATTTTGTAAAGTAAATAATTAAAATAGTGGGTTTAATAGTAAAAATATACCATCTCCTTCATACCCCATTTAATAATCCAATTATAATTTTCTTAAGAATATAGGAAATGAATCAAATACTAGTCGGAGCTTTGAATAAAAAAGAGAAAATAAAAAAACGACAAAACAAAGCCAATGTTTAGATAACTTTTTGACTTTTCTAAGTAGTGCAATGCCTTTTTGGTGTGAAAGTTCTGATATGTTATGTGTTCTATATATACTAGGAAAATTGACACATGTATAAAATTATAAAATATTCACATTTTAAATAATAGATATTATATTATATAAAAAAAATATTTAAAATAAGAATGTAAATAAAGACGAAAAGAAATTAAGAATGAAAAGTTTGAAAATGTAACTACGTGATTTTACATTAAGTAACTAAAAGGGTAAATACATAATTTTACCATACTAAACCAAAATGAAGATAAATCACTTAATAACATAGTATAGATAATATAGATAGCACAAATTAACCGGAAAAATGAATAATAAAGAATAGAAAATGATAAAAAAAATTAAAAATAAAGGTAAATGTGTGATTTTATATTATGCAATTAAAAATGATAAATATGTAATTTTACTTTATGTAATCAAAATTAAGGGTCAAACACTTAAGAATATGGTGTGGGTGTGTGTACATATATGTTTAATTATACACCATTAAGACTGTATTTTATTGTTACTATATATTAAGGCTCCCTGTAATATGTACACTGTTTGCAACGCAATGTCCCATTTATTTCCCTTAATTACAATCTCTAATGCAATCTGATGTATATTTGACAGTCTGCTTGTTGTAATTATGTTTCTTACAACATGTACAGGCCAAGTAATGATTTGGGGATAGTTTCAACATCAAATCAATGTTCCAAATTAATTGTGGGGTTAAGGATTTAATGTTTTCATATTTGTATCTTTTTATTATTATTATTATTTTATGAATATCTTTTAGTTTCAATATCTAATCAATGTTTCAAACTGATTGAGTGGATTTAATATTTTCATGTTTGTTTCTATTTGAGAAATTTAGTTCAATATGTTTGAAGGGAAACAATTACTTTATAACTAGCGATCTTGCACACTTTATACCTGTGCTTAAACTATCTACAAATTAATTTATTAATACAATAAAATTTACATAATAATTAAATATAGATAATATAAAAATATATTGAACTCATTTTACCTAACATTAAATATAAATGCAAAAGTTTTAAATCATGGTCTTTTATTTAAATACACATACAAAATTGCACTAAAAATTATATTTCGTATTCTATCATAATTTGGGTATAAAGGCTATGTAAAATATATTGGTGAGATTATAATGACTTGTACACGTGCATAAATTATTATGGTAAAATTATATCGACTAGAATTCTTTTAGGCTATGTTTGTTTCTCCCTCTTAATATTCGCACAATTCATCAAAATATTACGATACTAAACATACAATTCAATAAATTTTATTCAAATTTGTTTTCTCTTACATATACAACTAACTTATTACTATTCAATCATTATATTTATTTACAATTAAATCAAACTTTATATATATACATACACTCACTCACATTTATATATATTTATATCATATAAACTAATAATTATCCCTATATATTATCACATTATTCAATTATTATTATATATTTTACAAATATATTCAACCGGAAGTGATACTTTCCTTGTTAATATAAGAAATTAACTTAGAATAAGGGGCCATTTGACGACTAGTTCTATAAACACTTTTCGTGTTCAAGTGGTACCAAACTAATAGCTTCGTAGAGCACTTTTTTTTTTTATTATATCTTTTTTTTTAAGTTATATTTGACAATTGGAGTAGTTCGTTCAACAATAACAATAATCAGTGATTTTGACATATTCTATATGTGTGCTTGAATTTATGTAATGTAACATTAAAAATAATTATTTAATTAATTTTATCATAACATATATTAGTTTATGTAAAATATTTATTTTTATACTTATGTAGAAAAATATTACAATTAGAAAATATGAAAATAAAAGAAAAAAGATTTAAAAAAATAATAGCAAAAATGATAATTTTGCCATTTTAAAGTTGAATAAGTGTATAAATGCAAATCTATTTAGTGCCAACCAACAATTATTTTAAGAGTCGAACTATTAATTTACATTACTAGAAATTAGAGGCACACTTGATGTGTGTGTATAATTATATAAATAAATTAGCAAAACTATTTAGACCTATATTCTATATTATTTATAACATAAGAGAAATAAATTTAAAAAATAGATAAAAATAAATTAAACTTGAGAGAAATGATAGAAAAAATAAATAATAAAAATTTAGGAAATATAATAAATAAATAAAATTGATGGGAAGAAAGTACAAACAAATATATAAAGAGGTAAGTGTGTTATGGAATATTTGACGTTATTCAATCAAAAAGAGGTTTATATCCTTAATATATGGTAATAGTGATTAGAGGCACATTCAGTGTGTACATAATTTTATAAATAAATTAATAAGTTTATAAATATGAAAATTAGGACATTTATAAATTGAGATAAAAAGAAAGAAATTTGAATAAAAAGAAAAATAAAAAATAAAATTGAAGAGAGAAATTTTTTTAATAAATTCATTTAGTCAAAATTGAGGGAAGAGAATTATGTAAATGAAATTAAGAAAAGGAAAGCAAAAAGAAAATATATAAAGAAGTAAAGACACAATATTAATATAATAATTTGTAACCAAAAGTGGCTTGTAACCTTAATATATAGGGTCGACAGATAAAAGATATAAATTTAAGAAAGAGATAAAAATAAATAAATTACATTTGAGGGAGAGATTTTAAAAAAATGCAAAAAATAAAATTAAGGAAAGATAATGAAGTAAATAAAAATTGAGGGGAAGAAAGTAGTGTGTGTGTGTGTGTGTTTGAATATATAATAAGGGCACTACAGTGAATTAACATTATACAACCAATAAGAGATCTATGTCATTTATATATACTACTATTAATAATGGCACACACGATTCATGTGCTAAAATTTTTATGACCTATAAATTTTATTGAATGTAATGAATTATAATAAAAAATAAAAATATTTTAAAATTAAAATTTATGAAATACACTTAAGGAGAGAATATAATGGAAAGTAAATGAATGGAATGTATAGAATTATATTAAAATAGAATTAAAAAATAAGAAAAGTTATTAAATATTAAAATAAGAGTATTATAAGAAATTGAATCTTTAATTAACCTCAACGCATAAATGTGTATAAAATCTAAAACTTAACATATTATGTGTATGCATAAATTATATTTTTATTATAGAAATATTTTCCATTATACTCCATGTATCTTTTGTTTTTATAACTTATCATCTAATAAAAATTATAAATTTGTATGTGCATAATTAATAAAAATATTATATAATTTGATCAAAAATAAAATAGTAATTACTTATTTTAAAAATAAAAATAAATTACTTATTTTTTGTTATTGTTTTCATTTTTTCCTCTTCTTTTTTCATAATTATAATATTTTTTTATGTTTGAAATAAATATTTAAATAAACTATATATATACACTTCATATAAAGTAAACTAAATAAATATTTCTAACTTTATATTATATAATCTAAAACACACAAATGGGGGGTGCCGGAATTGTTATTTGTTGTTATTTTCTGTTATTGTTATTGTTGTTCTAATAATAATATTATTATTATTAAATATTCTTCTTCATATTGTTATTAAATAATTATCTTTTTTAATACCACAAACTTTTTAATTGAGTTTAACCATTACATATTATTTTCGTTTCAAGATTCAACTCGCATATTCATGCATTTACCTTTTGCACTGCTTCAAAAAGTCCACGAGTGACCTATTGTTATTCCTTCCATGTTTTTCATAATAATTAATGCAATTTATTAGCCTCTTTATGTTTGAAGAAATATGAACAGTTGCAGTGCATTTATTCCAAAATCTTAGTTACGGAAAGGAAAATAAAAATGCAACAAGAAATAGCGGAAATTAAATAATATTCATGCATTTACCTTTTGCACTGCTTCAAACATTTCCGCTATTTCTTGAAGCAGTGCAAAAGGTAAATGCATGAATATGCGAGTTGAATCTTAAAACGAAAATAATATGTAATGGTTAAACTCAATTAAAAAGTTTGTGGTATTAAAAAAGATAATTATTTAATAACAATATGAAGAAGAATATTTAATATTATTATTATTATTATTATTAGAACAACAATAACAATAACAGAAAATAACAACAAATAACAATTCCGGCACCCCCCATTTGTGTGTTTTAGATTATATAATATAAAGTTAGAAATATTTAGTTAGTTTACTTTATATGAAGTGTGTGTGTGTATAGTTTATTTAAATATTTATTTTAAACAAACATAAAAAATATTATAATTACGAAAAAAGAAGAGGAAAAAATGAAAACAATAACAAAAAATAAGTATATTCTTTACATTCTTTCTTTGTATTGTTTTGACTGCATTCTAACATTTCCATGCTGCATTTTCACTTCTCTTTGTTTTTCCCTGGGTCTCATTGTTTTTTTCTCCACTTACAATAGTTTCCATCCACATCATGAATGGTTTTTTTTTTTTTTTTTTCATTTAACTTCATTTCCTGTCAATTTTCATCCCACCTTTCATATTTTTTATTTTCAAAATAATCTATTTTAAGAGTATTTTACCAATTAACCATTCTTGTTCTTGTATATATGTTTGTATAGTTGAAGGTTAAAGAGGTATTTTACTGTCTGCAAATCAAAAATTGAACTCTGAAGTTACAAACTTACGAACATCGATATAAAGAGGGTACAAATGATAATAATAAGAAGAAAAAGAAAAATGTGGTAATTTGATTTATTTTGTTTTATGGTATGTCTAATTAAAGAGATGAAACATATATTTTTGCAGAATTTTGACATAGAAGAGATATAAAATGATAAATTTGAGAATCGTTTTTGAAAAAGCTAAACAAATCACGTGTCTAGTTCCACTTCTCGAAAAATAAATTTATTTAAGGATTGGCTTTTACGTAGGGGCATTCCATTTTGCACATAAAAAATATGTTTTGGGTTTTTCACAAGTAAGTATTGTTAAAAGTGTTGGAATAATAAAATTCATGTCTAAAAGATATTTTTGGCTTTGAATAAATAAAATAACTCTATACTTTTACATTGAACTATAGAGACTATAGGTATAGCTAGATTGACACATTAGGTATGTTTGTTTCCTAATTAGCATGGAGAGGAAATTTTGAATAATTTTAATGAGGATAAAAATTGTGTTTAGTATTAAATTGTAAAAGATAGAAAAAAATTAATTATGTTATGTTTGTTTTTAAATTTTGGTGTGTGTATTAAATGTTTTTATTTTGAAAATTATGTAAAAGTAAGAAAAATAAAGAAATAAAATTAAAAAATATAATAATGGAGTGTGCACTTTTGAGATACAAAATTTGAAAACAAACATAACAATTTAATATATAATAATGATTGAATGATGTAATAGTATATAAGTTTATATGGCATTAATATATATAAATGTAAGTTGAAAAATTATAGGGATAGTATTAATTCGATTTTAAATATTTATAATGATTGAAAAATAATTAGTTAATTTTAAAATATAAGAAATAAAAATTTTAATTTGAATTTGAATAAAATTTGTAAAATAAAATGTTTTATTTATAACATTTTTTAGTGAAGTTGATTAGTGATTATATTGGAACCAATTATAGCCATTATTTTAAAACTATGATTTTTTTTGAAATGCCTACTGTTCAAAAATTTTCTCACATCTCCTACTTGAATTTTGTCAAACGTTGCATGTCAAAATCTATTTTCACAAAATTGGGTGGGGGGAGAGAGAGAGAGAGAGAGAGAGAGAGCAAAAAAAGGTATTACTGATTTATGCAAATTCATTTTTATTGTACAATAATTCATTGTAATGGTAAAATAAAATCGTGAAAAATGACAAAAATTAGTCTTATCTTAATCTACACTATATTATAAAAAAAATGGAGGTAAATTATAAAACATATAATTAACAATGGCTAATGAAATTAATGATCTTATTTAAAAATAATCAAAGTTAATTCAATAAATTTAATAGCTCTTAACATCCTAAAATAAAGCCAATTTAATGATAATAAATATAGTACAATTCAAAGCTAATCAATAAATTTAAATAAAACAACAAAAAAGGAATATTATAAAAATCTGACATTTAAATTAACAGGAGAGACGTGTTTGGATGTCAATTTCACTCCATTTTCTTCCCATCAAAATCTTAACTTCCAAGTATATTATCAATCAAAATAACTCTACATCCCTTATGTTGTTTCACTTTTGCTTTCTCATTATTCCTAAATTTTCGCCTCATCCTTCATCCTCTACAAAATTTGCATCCAAACACGACTTAAGAAATAGAGTCCGAAACTCCACGTAGATTTATGCAAAGAGAGAAATTCGCATGCAATTTCCTTAAAATTTGTCAAGAAACCAGGGCTGGTGTTCAGTTCCTTCTCCTTTCCTTTCTTTCGTTTATTGTGATCTTGTCTGTCCTTTCGCCTCTCGTCCGTCTCTTGAATTTCTTTGCTTTCTTTCCGTTATTATTCCTAATACTCGCGTGCGTTCTTCTGAATCCCGGTTCGATTTATTTCGAATTTTTATGTTCTATAACCCAGTGGAAAAAAGTAAATCTTGGGTGGATTTACTTCAAGATTTGGTGATAAGTCCTGTGATGCGATGGATGAAGGGAACGGAAAATCGGGAGACTTAGAACAGTGGATGAAGGAGCTCTTGCCTGATGCTGCCGCAGATAATGGGTAAAGTTGAATCTTGTAGTGAGAACTCTAATGCATGCGTACTTTTCTCTTTTCTTGATCACGTTCTTGATTCGACCTTAGAGTAAGAATATTGAAAATATATGAAATCTTGACGCGTTTTTGTTTTCTTATTTGTTTATTTATTTGGCTTGCTGGTCAAGACTAAGCGGGAAATCCCACCGCCCAGACATTTGTCGCCCGGGACACGGCGGTGGAAATGTTAGGGATCCACAATAATTAAGTAAAACGCTACAATGTGTTCGTAGAGTGTTTTCTGGACGTAGTGTAAGGAACTCAACGTAATAAATCAAATGAATATTTTTATTTCATAAGTGTTAAAGAAAAATCATTAATACGATGTCATTGTTTGATTTACTCTGAAGCCCCGCCAGAAATTTTCACATCATATTTCGTAATTTTATAAGGCACAACTGATATTAGGGTTTTGATGTTTCTTCTTTCTCAATATGACGTAACCTCTGATCTCCGGCTCCAACCTCTGGTGATTGCGGTCGAATGCTTTTCATAATGTTGATAACACTTCTTTTTTATTTGAATTTCCAGTTTTTTGTGGCGTTGCATGATTTTAGAAAACTCATTTGTTTTATCATCTGAAACGCTTTAAAGTGTCAGTTTTGGGGATTATTTTGTTTCTGACTCTTCAATTGGTTCTAAATAGTGATTTATTTTAATACGTGCAGAATGGGAGGAGACAGAGTTACTATGCCGTCTTCTAGTTTAAATGATTATAATCGTCAGATTAGGACCACAAGCCTGGGGGAAAACTGTCAAGTTGCTGCAATTACAGTAAGTTTTTTTTATTAAATATCTTTAATTCTTGCATTTTAAGTACTATCCTTATAGTTCTGTTTAAAAACTTAATATAAACTGAGTTCTCTTGGTGTTCGTGTTTAGAAATTTTGTCCCTTTTCTTGTTGACGGTAATATCTGTTACACCTGATCAATATTGATCCTAAATTTCTCCTTACCATTTATATCAATTGAATCTTTAATAATACCTTGTGGTCGGTGTATCTCACATACAATTATAAGCCTGTCTAGCTATACAGATGCAAGTGTAGGTCTCCATATGCCAATATTGAGTTAAAGAGACGAAGTGACTGAAGTAAAGTCCATGTGCTTTTCTAATCGTTTCTAAATGTTAACCTTTTGTTATTTTCTTCTGGTTATACTCCTATGATTTTAAAATGAAAATGTGATTCATAAGGTTCCTTAGTTTTGCAAAGTAAAATGAAAGATCTATCATTAGTTTTATTTTCATATTAGAATCCAACTATAAGTTTTGAGATGAAAAATTGACATTTTGCTTTTCTGTCAAAATTCGTATAGAACATTTCTCCAGTAAAATATGGCTGGTAAGTTTTTGCCCATCGCTGGTTTGTTACTACAAAGAGACATTCTTGCTGAACCTTCATTTATCAATGCCATAGAGCAGTAAGACGGTGCTAAGATAAACTATCTCAGCATTTATGATTGCTTCATTCATTATATATTTGTGTCATTTACACCCGTTTTTCCATATGTATGTACACTTTCTAAATATTGTACCTTTATTGATCTTGTTTTGCATTTGTTTTTCTACAGTCCAATAACAATCTGAGCACATGGCAGCATTCACAGCATATTTTAGGTAATGATGAACTACTCTGTATACGTGAATTTGGATATTTGTTGATTTAGTGGCATTTTCATCAATATACACATATTTGTCAGGTGAACTTATTTGTACACATGTAAATCAAATTTTTTGTGACACCACTTTTTCATGTATTTTTTATTTTGCTATAAAATTTCATCCTCACAAAGATGCTATGCTTCTTCATTTTGAACAAAATTTTCACATATGAATAACATTGTTCAATATCCACCAGCAGTGAGGTTGCATATCCAATTGTGCAGCAATAAGAAACAGCCAAACCCTCGACCTTCTCAGGGTCTAATCACCTTTTGCATAAATGCCTAAAGAATTTTAACCTGTTTGTTTGCAATTTATACCAACCTTCATATTTTCTTGACATGGGATTGAAAGGAATTTAACTCAACCATTTCTGATTTATAATGAGATGAACACTAGCAAGATCCGCACTTGTGGATTGTACAGTTTTATCGGTGAAGCTTGATTTTAATTGTTAAGTTAGGCATTTGGACTGTCATGATTACATAAAATTCGTCTGCGTGCACTTACCTTTTTTGAGGGATAGAAACAGATGTCTTACTTTAATACAGTTTCATTTTCTTTCATGATTTTTTCCCTTGCCTTGCCTTGCACATGCAGACATATTTTGTATCATACAGAATGTGAGTTGCATCATGTAGAGGAAAATATTTAATGAACAAGCTATTATGCCTATGTGTTTGCAGATAACCCTGATAATCTATTCGGACAAGGTATGACAAGTAATTTACCCTCCTTATTTGAAGATTTCTCTCAAATTCAGACTCCAAGCAACATGGTCTCAAAGTTAGGCCAACAACAACAAATGCAAAATCAAGTCCTTGGGCAGGTGTCTGAGAGACCAAATATTTATCATTTCCAGCCCCAATCAAATACGTATCCAAGTAATCTAAGACAACATCAGCAGGTACTTCTTTGTGTGCAAGATGAGCACTTTATCTTCAGCCACGAAGTAAAAAGAATGTAGGAATGTCTGCAAAGGATTAGGACCATTATTCCCTACCATCCCTCTTGCACAGTTTTAGTATGATGCGGTGTCCTTTCACTCTGTTACAGAGGCAGTAGGGCAGACAGCATCTTATCTCAGTTCAGCTTTGAATTACACGAAAGCTTTTAATTTATCTGTTTTACAATAGAAACTAACAATGTTTCTGAAATTCTGAGACAACAGGCATCAATTGGAGCATATTCAACTTTTCATGTGATGGAACATCAAGAGACATCTAATGTTCTTCAACGCACTGGCCAAACAGCATTACAGAGAAGCAGCTTGGAAACACACACTGGTTTTGTACCTCAATCTACCGCTCCAAAATTTCAGATGCCTGCATTTCATCAGTCTCAGAATGTTAGGTCGGTCAATCAACTGAAGCAAGGAAATCCGTCAAGGACAGTGCTTCGTGGGCAATCACAAGGTACTTTTGAATTATAAACGTGGAGCATTGTGTGTTTTTTCTGTTTCTTCAAAAACATCTATTAAAGATATAAGAGGATAAAGAGCAGTGATCCCTTATACATCAGCTTATGCTTAGACTTATCATGATCTATAACACAGTTTCTTGTCACTTGAATTGAGGTGTTGAAATTTATTCTTATACTAGCTTTTATGGGAAATAAATTGTTTATTGTCACTACTTTCATTGAAAATCGAGAGCAAGTGAAAAAGAGTTGCATGTGGATTGGTAGCTTCTATGAAAAATCCACCTAGTTAAAGTAAGAAATAATGGACGAGAATTAGGAAATGTTAATTCATTCCCTTCTCTTTTGTGACAAATATTTAGGAGTAAGTTCATTCACTTGTTCATAATAAATTAACGAAGTAAATGACAAAATAAAAGAGAGCCTTCACTGATGAAAATCACTTGTAAGGAAACAACTTCCAAATAAGTCAATCCCCTCATATCCTTCAAATATTATTATAAACAGAAATTAAATGCAAGGCATTCTCGGAAAAGATATTTACTTATGCCTAACTGAAGTCCTATTTGCATTGAACTCCGGTGTCTCTTCTATTGCTTATTGCATTCTATCAGTATACATCCTAGTCCTAATTTGTGTTTGATTTCCTATTTACGTAATTTTTCTCTTGTTTAGACATGTTCAAATTTCATGTTTCATTTATTCTATTTATTAGGCATTAGTTGAAGTTACACATTTTAGTTTGCTAAATAATCCTTTCTAATGAAATAATTTTTTCTCTTTCAAAGCATTATTAGAATCTACTCCAGAAGTTGAGCTGATGAACTCCTTTGATTGGGTTGACCAAGCATTCCAGAAGGTAATGTCACTAACACTGTAATCATCATCATTTCACGACCATCTTTTCCATTTCAAGAAATTAGTTATTTTGTGGTGTTCCATATAATAAACGTGAATGGATTGTAAGTTGTTCATAGCAGCTCTGGCCTTGTGCCCCCTTGCAACAGGGTTTATTGAAGTGAACTTTTATCTTAATGGAATTAATATGAGAAACTAGAGGTCTGGAGTGTTTCTCTTTTCTTTATACAGAGGTATAGGGAACTCAGATAGATAGCCTATTAAGCTGTTTCAGGTGAACGGATGGAAAACTTTTGCTTCTTTAAACAAGATCTACAAAGATACCTAGGCAAATGATATCAATATAATCGCTGATGACATTCTTTTACCAGAGCCTAGGACTTTTAGTCTTTCTTGCCTTCACTTACGGATCTAGTTAGCTTCCTTACATTGGACCTGTTTTATTACTGACAAATGATCTTCTTTGACTTATACTTCCTTATCTGTTTAGTGTTCAGGCTATTTTTCATGTATTGTCATAAGTAATTGTATAAATTTCCATGAATTGTGCCACAGCTTCTGCTGATTAAGGAAAAGTACTTATCTGAAGTGATCATGTTTCTCAACAGAGCAAGAGAAGAGAGGCACCGGGTATGTGCTGCATCTATTTTATATAACAAATTATGGCATTTATAATGTATCGACATTCACACTAAATTGTTTATGCCTTTCCCCTTGAAGTCAATAATGGGTTTGTGATGTTACTGAACAAATTATCATTCAGACAACTGATGCTGAGACAGCTGTCATGTCTGAAAGGAAGCAAAGTTTGGCCGAAAAGATACTTAAATTTCTAGCTATGTCCGGATCAGATATTTCCAATTGGAGACAAGAAAGACTATGCCAAATGATGAATGATGTTTTAAAGGCCTTGGTCCAAATAAGAGCTGCGAATTCTCATGTGAAGCTGAATCAACAAGTTCAGGCATCAGGCACTCACTTGGAAGCACCTCAAGTTCAGTCACAGCAAAGAGAAAACCATCGTCAGTTTAACTGTACACCTGCAAGTTTTAACCAGTCTTTAAGACAAGGACGAGCTTTGAGCTTGCCAGAAGGCTCTGTGAATTTGACCAAGGTTGGCTTTTCTGGGGGAGAACATAAAGTTGATGCTTCATCTGTAGTGAATTATAATCAGCATAGTCCAATGAGACCTGCACAGCAGTGGGCACCACATGGAAGTGTGGTACCATCACCTCCTCAGAAAGGTTCTCAAATCAGCTTTGACCAGAGATCCCTTAGAATGTTGCTTCATCCTTCAGATGGATTTGCTCAGCACAATAATTTGGGTACTCCACAGCAGATGGTCACGTCATCAAGGAACATTTTCAACTCGTTGGATTACTCTGTTAGTCCTAAGGCTCAGCCCCCCCTATCCGTGTCTCCACAGAATAAGCAGCAGGATACAGCAATGAGAAGACAAAAAAAGAAACAGCCAGTGCAACATTTATTGACTGAGCAAAACAAGCAGCAAATGTTACAGAAAAGGAAAGAAGATACAAATTTAAGGCGTTTTGCGGGATTCAATCAGAACTGGTCTCCCCTACCACCATCAAGTTTGTCCCCATATGCCTCATCTCCACAAAATTCACAACAATCTTCCTCACCTCTTGAGCGGAAAGATTTATCATCAAAGCTTTCCAAATCGGCAACACCCTCTCTATCTTCCTCGCCATCTGGTCTTCCTTCTCCTTTGGCTCCCTTGACTCCATCTTCTATACCAGCAGATTATGCAAAGAGTCCACTGTCCCTTGAAGAAAGTAGCAAGTTAACCAAGCCTTCTGCTGCAGCATCCCAGCTCCCATCACAAGACACAAACCAAAACCAATTTGTTACTGATACACAAGGGTCATCCAAGTTTTGTTTGCATTCAAAATCTACTAGTCCTGGTGACAAGTCACTGTCATGTGACAAAGGAGACTCAGTGAAGTGCTTGGTCAAAGTGGTTTGTTCAGTTCTTTATTTGCTAAGCTTGTCTCAGCGCTCTGATGTGTCACAAAAACATTTTCTTCTTCACTTGCATATGATTGCATATTTTCTTTCCCATCTTATATTTTGGTTAGTGTTGTCACTCTGAAACTTTCACTTGATGCTTCTTGCAAAGGTGTTGATTTGTAAGTGCATCTTCCTGATGAGGGTGGAGAAAATAAGGAAGCACAATTTTTTAAGCTAGTCTAAGCCAAAATGAAGAATAACAATTATATCATTAATAAAGTGCCAAAGAACTCTAGAAAATGGGAAAAAAATGTCAATCAAATAAGACAGTGCTATTGAGGAGAGAAAAGTTAGTGAAGTAGAAGTGAAGAATAGACTAGTTTTAAAATTTGGTTACGATAGTAAAAGCAAAATCATTCATGATCTTTGGAACAGTGAAACTGTCTATCATGTGATAAAGAAGATTTAGGGCCACAAAAAGCATAGTCATGCCTTGATTTAATGTGATATCTGCTGCATTCTGACTGCTGAGCGTGCCATTTGTTGCTAGTAGTTGCAGTTTAGTTGTATGTATTTGCACATTTTTAGACTGTGCTAGCCTTAACTGAAATTTGTTTTACTTTCATGTTGAAGGTGAAGTCAATGTCATCCAGAGCGTTAAATGCATCTTTACGGGATATTGATGCTGTCACTAATTTAACTGATTGCATGGCTGGAAATCTCTATGCTGAACCTGCCAAAGCCATCTCCCACGACCTGGCTGATGATGTTAGCAATTATGACCATGGGAATTTCATTCTAAATAGCACTGCCAAGTCAAGAATGAAGCGACAACTGGACACCGTAACATTGAATGATTCAACAAGTGAAACCGGATCCTGTGCCAGTGGAAGGACAAAGAGACTGAAGAAAGAGGTACCCTTGTGCTTGTTTACATTCTGCATGGATCAGATTGACTCCTCTGAACCTCCAAGGAAAGCTTAAGATGATTTTTACTTGTCTAGCTTATATCTTTACGCATCTTGCAACTCCTGAATGTCAATGTGGATTCCGCTATGCATGGTTTTGTTTATGTTCTATTCTTTAGTATCTCTCCTCTCAGCCATATGCATCAATGATTGTTCAGCCACATGATCTTCTGTTGAAAGAGATCAAAGAGGTTAACCAAAAGCTCATTGAAGTGGTGGTGGATGCGGTGAACGTGAAAGATGTTTCCAGTACAGAATCCGATGAAGGAACCCTCATTCACTGTTCATATATTCCCATGGGACTTTCTGGGAATAACAAAATGCCAAATACATTAAAACAGATGGTAACGATCCTGGGAATCTCTTAACACCTGTGCTAATAGTTCATCATGCTGGACATTTCAATTTATTCTTTTTCTCCTGCTTTCAGTTTCCTAACCTCATGCTGGAAATGATGGTGACTGCTGATTATCCCAATTCTTCTCCTACTGTATTGGAAACATTACCTGTTGGTTGTCGGTGAGAAATGAAACATTGTACCCCAATTTGTTTCTTTCATTTGGGAAGATAAATTATTCATCATTTGATCTGTGTGGAATTTGAGTGCGACGGCACTCCAATATTCCAGGACCACCGTATATTCTCTGCCTAAACCTAGACAATTTATTTTGCTAAATTAGGTTTCATTTAATTTGTATTGGTTCCGCCCTGCAGTGATGCTGAAGAAGGCAAATACCTGTGGATGAAGGCAAAGGCAAAGTTCACTTTATCACTTCGAAAATATTCTCAGCCCATATCAGTTACACAAATGGCTGAAGCCTGGGATATTTGTGCAAGGGAAGTGCTTCATGAGTTTGCAGGGCAAACGGGAGGAGGTAGCTTCACTTCAAAATATGGCGAGTGGGAAAACTGTGTGCTTGCTGCTTAGTTATTGTGCACTGTAGGTCTCAATCTGAAGAAATACTCGTATTATCAGTTACTTGTTTTCCACTTTGTGAAATTCTCATAACTGTACAGTTAGAATATGAAACGATGTCAAACACTAGATTGGAGAAATCGGAACTCCATACAAGTTCACAGACAATTTTCACCATTGAATTCATCAACACAGTTGATACTACACTAGGCTTGTGGGGATCAATTTGATCAAGCCTTTAAGTCGCCAGTTTTGAAGATGCCAACATTTTCGCGTCCTACACCACCAGAGCACGAAAAGCAGCACAGAGATCAAAGAAGAGAAATGGAGATCCACTTAATTGTTGCAAGTCCAAAAGATACAACTCTCCACTTGCTTTGTAGAGCTGGGAAATCATCAGGATAATCACATGAGAAATCAATGATGTACCGAGTGAGTACAAATCTAAAACAATGTCAAGACAGATGAGCACCACAAAAGAAAATTTCGTACAAAACAAAATTAAAATGCGGCCAGATTTCCCGCAATCAAAGAACCAAATGATGACATGACTCAACTACAGTCAAAAGTTCAAGATAAGACACGCTTTATGTGCCTTTTCTGGCAAAAGAAACCTGGATTTGGTTAAGGAAATTGTTCATCAGTGTGACAAACCAGTGCCATGATGATCTAGTTATATCTTGGGCAATTGGAAGCCGACTATCTCAATTTAGAGTGCACAAAAGCCCATAAAGAACTTATGTTAGCATAAAGGAATTAAGCTATCTAATATACATTGTTCATGCACCAGTTGTTCCAGGGGATCTTGACATGGGAAGTGAGGAATAAACAGCTAACCTGAATTTCAAATTTGATAACATCCCCAGATCTCATAGGAATTTCTGCTGTAGATGTTGAGTATCTCGAAGGAGGTAACCACAAGCATTTCATATTATAGTGCCCTATTCTCTTCCATTTCACATTCAAGCTATGGAAAACCTTTAGGACATTCAACATCGTGAAATGTGGGGGTGCTTGAGACTGTATGATATGAAATGAAAAAATAAATTGACAAAGGAAGTTAAACTTCATTAAAAAGTATTAAGCAAAACCCATTGAACTGAATGATAAAAGATTACCTTGAAGCCAAGAGTCCAATTAGTTTGATCAGGAAAAATTGGTTGTGTGGATGGCTGAACAACATCAACACATTCCTGTCTCAAACAAAATGGAGTATTAGAAAATCAGCTATGTTGCAGTAATTGACTTCATAACTTGTTCATTCGCTTTCAATCACAGAAACAAAAGGAGAAATTTGATTTAGTTCCTTGTCTAGTTACAGACTATTTAAGAATAGGAACAGGTGGAAGGACAATCGACTTAAAAGAATCCTTCACTATCTATCAGGAGAAAAAAAATAGATCTTTTAATAGCGCTATGTGGAGATAGTAGTTCATCTCAAAGTGAGGAACTATTCCTGTCACCACCACATTTATGAGAATTGTAAAACTCTAAAGTTGCTAGAAACATTCACTTATAAACCAGAACAAATTCAACATTGTATGATGCTAACTTTGCCGTCAAGTATCTGATCCTTTATATGATATAGCCCATAACATTCGACAACGGTATGAACCACACACTTCATGTAATTTGTGGTTTTCCAACACTAGGTCCCAATTTTTGAGGAGATATAAAGTCAGCAACCATATCTATCCAACAAAAAACCTTCTAAATATGTATTACTTAGCAGCCACTATCCTATAGCGTTAGCATAATCCTAAAAAAGTGGTTGAATGCATGAACTGGTGCTCTATAATGTACTGCAGAAATTGTCTTCAAAATGCAAAAGTTAACTTCACCAATTCAATAAATGTATATAGCCAAAATAAATTTTGAAATTCAACAAAAATAATGTTAAGGAAATTGAATAGTTGCATCAAATGAACTTCGCATTAGGAAATAATATAGGAAAATCAAAATGCCAGTTGAATGGGATAATATTCAAAATGATGACTTTCATCCACCAAAAAAATAATTGGCAAACGTACTAGGGTTTCTAGGTTCTGATGATCCTGCTGACTGGCATGGAGTGGAGAGCGGCTATGGAGCAACATAGAGTACGCAACAGTAGCCTGGAACGCCAAAACATCATGGATATCGTGATGGTGTCAGGGGAACAATGTGAAATGGGAAGTCTAGTTGTGATATAACTTCAGTACCTTATTTTGCAGATGATTCTGAAGAGATCCAATGACTTCACAGATGTCAAAGCCCATCTGAGCCATATCTTTCACCACATCGATATCAATCTTTTCAGAGTTACAAGATTAGGTTAGCCTTCAATTAGATCTTATACCTTTCAGTAGATTCAAACGTACATTCAGGAAGCTAAAGAAAAAAAACTTGTGATTCTAAGCCCAGCTAACAAATCTATATTTTACTTGTTTGTGCCCATATCACTATACAAGCATAAGTCAATACAATTATGTCAACCTGCTTAGCAAAAAAATGTACTATACTAGCTTCACATGATGAAAGATGACACATGAGAGCATTTTGGAGTTTCCAGAGTACTCAGACTAGAGTGGGGAGTTTCCATCTACATATGTCAGTATGCTGCATGGCCAGAGAGCATGGCAGCTATGGCAATTGCTTCTGGTTATTATAGTTCTGTAATTCATCATTGACATATATGGTCTAGAACATAACAGCATCAAAGGTGTTGGTGATATAGTACTCTTCTGCTAATTGAATCAGAATATTTTTGGTTACCACATAGCAAGGAAGACAAGAATGATTTGCCATGACATATAGCATGAAAAACAACACGTGTTCATGTTATCTAAAAGATTGCACTTACCTTTTCTTTTCTATTAAAAACATCAGGTGATGGGATAGCAATGTACAGTGGAAGATGCTTCTGAAACCATGGATGACGACGTATTTCTGGAATTGATATGCGCTTCATAGGATCAACCACTAGGATTCTTGAAATCAAATCTCGTGCACTCTCAGATAAGTGATTTCCAACAGGGTATACTCCACTCTACTGACAAAAAACGCTATACAATTAACAAGAAATTAATAAAAACTAGATAAATAAAAAATCAATCTTCAATCACCTTTATTTTGGCATATAGTTGTGGGATGTTATCATCATCGAAAGGAAGCCTTCCACATAGAAGTGCATATAAGATAACCCCACAACTCCACACATCTACCTCTGGACCAGCATACAGTTGTCTACTGAGAAGCTAGTATAAAAGTTAAGGTCATTTACATTGGAAAACAAAGGTATGCAAACATAGGTCTAGTTATAACAGTTAACCTCAGGAGCTGCATAATTTGGGCTTCCACAGTATGTCTTAAGAAAATGCCCATCACGCATAATATTCCCCAGACCAAAATCAGCAATTTTCACATTATGTTGAGAGTCCAATAGTAGATTTTCGGGCTTGAGATCACGATGCACCACCAAGTGTCGGTGGCAATATTCAATGCCAGAAATTATCTATTCTGACACAAATTGAAATATTTTTAATTAGAATAACTTCCTGCATCTGGCTTTGTAACAGAACAGGAAAACAAAAACTATATCTAATCAACAACATTAATCTAAACAAAAGAGAGATGTTCTGTATGACGGCATAAGTGCATAAAATAGGAAAACATGACTTTTCTCTTTCTTTGGCAATTGAAACAACAGATTATGTGATGAAGCAAATTAAATGAAGGATGGGTACAGTGCATATGGTCTGAAAAATTTTACAATAACAGGGTAGAAACTCTATGTTCCGTGCATTAGGCTATCAGCTTTATTAGAATCAATACCTGTTGAAAAAAGTGGCGAGCCTCATCCTCATTTAGTTTTCCGTTTTCTGTCAGATAATCAAACAATTCACCAGAATTCATCAATTCCATGACTACATAAACATTTGATGGTGTATCTATGACCTCAAACAGACGAACTATGTGAGGATGAAAAAGTTGTCTCATTATGTTGATTTCTTTTCTCACTGAAACATCAATGTAAATGATATCAGATATTTTCATGCAGGCTTAGGAGGTAACTTAAATATCAAAGTAAGCAACATAAATGAAAAGGTAAATAATGATATCTCAATCACAGTGGGATCAGAAAGTAAAACAATATCTGTTTTAGTATGCTGCTAACAGTACATGACAATCTAATCTCAAAAAATATTACCGTTAAGAGGAAGCAACCCTGAGAAAAAAGAATTGAAGAATAAGACAACAATAATTGCCATTCCCTCTCACTGGCCCTTGCTATAAAGACTAATCTACATTTGACCAAATCTAATCCATTCTCAAATCTACTGTAGAAAAATAAAAAGCAACAGTGGCTATTAGGATAGCACTGCAAAATTTAAGGTCAAATCTAATAGAAATTAGGCAAGGTAATCTATCACATGACAGATCACACCTATTTCTTTCATTGCCTGGAATATGGAGAAAAGAACTTGCTGTACCTTTATCAGCTTTAAAGTTATTTATTGATTGGCGATCAAGTATTTTTATTGCAACTTCAAGCCCTGTCAAGGTATGGACAGCTAATTTCACTTTTCCAAATGCACCAACACCAAGAGTCTTTGCAAGCTTGTAGCATTGTAAAACATTATGTCCCAGATTACCCCTACCGGAGCTTCCATCCATCTTCGAACTGGCAGAAACAGCACAAAAAAGGTGATTGTGGCAACGGTTCACGAAGGGAAACAGATATAATTAACTCCAGTGCAAAGTCAGAACGTTCTAGCATGTTTTCCCGTTAGGCGCAACAAGCATACATCAGATGTGGAAAGTATATTTTTAATTTGTTTTCATCCATGACAAGGAAAATATCAGCTCCGTAGAAACACTGAAAATCAGACCTTAGAGTTGGCAACTTGCTTTACATGACAATGACAAATGTAATATATAACTTTAGGATTAGGAATCCTTCCATCACAAAAAACAAGAAATGAGCAGAAAGGGTAAGCAAATATGGCAACAAGTATGCTCAGCTAGAGATGGTCAATCAGACAGCAGCCCAACGTCTTTCTCTGTTCATGGTCTGAAAATGGCCACTGAAACTGAATTTTAATTAAATCGAATCATTTGAAGTTAAACGTAACCATTGATCAAGAATTAAAGGTACGGTTCACAACTGTTCCATATGTTTCCAGAACAAACAGAAAGTGATCAGAGAAACAGGGCAATATATGTACTCAAGTCCTAAAAAATTTCCGTAGACCAAAAGCTCAAGAACCAAAAAAATAAAATAAAATAAAATAATCAACTTCACAAAAAAGCATGAAAAAATTTTCCAAGAAAACAAATTCATCTCTCTGAAAATGGCGGATACACCGAAAAAACAATTAACAAGCTGGGGGATAGCACGGACTATTTCCAAGAATCCCACTCCTCACAAAAGATACCCTAAAAACAAACTCAAGCGATTTGAATACACGATTAAGCATGTACCCATACCTATCGAATCCAGCGTAAGACTGCAGCAGGGATGCACAGGAGTCGGATGAAAACTTTGCAGCGCTCAGAATGTGAGTGCTTTGTGCTTCTTCTGCTTGTCGAATCAGACAAGCATTAAAGCATGCCTTTGTTTGCAACGTTGAAAGTTAAAGCAAGCAAAAGAAAACAAGGAGGGGGGTTTATTTGTATTGGGGTCCTTGTGGTTCTGATCATTTGCAGTAGTTACCCCCAACAAAAACAGTGATTTATGACCTGTACAAACTCTCTTCCCTACAATCGGAGTTCCTGCATGGACACCATCACAACTAGATTATTCTCTCTCTCAAAATCCATCGGCAATTTACAATCTTTGAAAAAAATTCAAACGCTTCATCAAAAAGTGATCTCTTTCGGCTTACAAAACAACATAGCCTTGTGCAAAAACCTCATCAATTTATACATCTCATGCGACGCATATCAATCTGCGGCTTTGGTTTTTCGAAATATAGAAAACCCATTAGATATCACGCTATGGAATGGCTTAATGGCAGCATATGTGAAGAACTCCATGTTTGCTGAGGCTTTGTCCTTGTTTGAGGAATTGTTGCAGTTCCCTTATTTGAAGCCTGATAGTTACACGTATCCAAGTCTGTTGAAGGCTTGTGGAGGATTAAGGAGAGTAGATTATGGGGAAATTAGTCATGCCCATTTGGTGAAAACTGGATTTCTGTCAGACGTAGTTATGGCCAGCTCCTTGATTGGTTTGTATGCAAAATGTGGTCTCTTTGGATCAGCTGTCAAGCTGTTTGATGAAATGCCTGAAAGAGATTTGGCATGTTGGAATAATGTGATTTCCTGTTATTATCAAAGTGGGCAGTGGGAAAAGGCGTTGGAGTATTTTGATAGGATGAGGAGCAACGGATTGAGGCCTGACTCTGTGTCGTATACAACAGCAATTTCTTCATGTGCCAGGCTGTTGGATTTCGAAAGGGGAAGAAGAATTCATGAAGAAGTGAAAAGGAGCGATCTTGTGATGGATTCTTATGTGAGTGCTGCTCTGGTAGATATGTACGGAAAATATGGCCGCTTAGATATGGCTAGGGAGGTTTTCGAAGAAATTATGATCAAGAGCTTGGTTTCTTGGAATTCTATGATTGGAGGTTACAGTCTGATTGGAGACAGCATGTCATGCATTGAACTTTTAGTGAGGATGTACAAAGAGAAAGCTAGGCCTAGCTCAACAACCATAAGCAGCCTGTTAGTGGCCTGTGCTAAATCAGCACAACTACGTCATGGAAAATTCATTCATGGCTATATCATACGGAATAACATTAGGAGTGATATCTTTGTTGAAATCTCACTAGTTGATTTGTACTTAAAGTGTGGAAGCGTTGCACTAGCTGAAAAAGTTTTCCATCTAATGCCAAAATCAAATATTGTTGCTTGGAATGTTATGATTTCTGGGTATGTATCAGCAGGGTGTTACTTCGAAGCCCTTAGCATATATGATGATATGAGAGAAGCTGGTATAAGACCTGATGCAATTACTCTCACCAGCGCTTTGGCAGCTTGTTCACAATTGACTGCCCTGGAGAGAGGCAAAGAGCTCCACAAATGCATCACTGAGAGTAGGTTAAATTCCAATGAAATATTACTTGGATCCCTTCTGGATATGTATGCCAAGTGTGGTGCAGTAAAAGAAGCTGAAAATGTGTTTAACCAGTTGTCCACAAGAGATGTAGTTTCTTGGACTTCAATGATTGTGGCCTACGGATCTCATGGTCAAGCATCGGAAGCTTTGAAGCTATTTGAGGATATGCTGCAAACCCATGTAAGACCTGATAGAATTACCTTCCTGGCAGTAATTTCAGCTTGTGCCCATGCAGGATTGGTTGACGAGGGACAACATTATTTTAACTTAATGGTAGGCTACTATGGAATCCAACCTACAACCGCAGAGTACTCATGCCTTATAGATCTTCTGGGTCGTGCTGGGAGATTGCATGAAGCTTACGAGATTCTCCAGAAAAACTCTAACTCGAAAGAGAGTGTTGACTTGTTAAGTACATTGTTTGCCGCATGCCATTTGCATGGGGAACTCAGCTTGGGGGAGAAAATTGCTAATCTCCTTATTGAGAAGGATTCAGATGATCCTTCAACTTATGTTGTTCTTGAAAAAATGTATGCTTCAAAGAAGAAGTGGGATGAGGCACGCAAGATTAGATTTAAAATGAAAAGGCTAGGCTTGAAAAAAAACCCTGGTTGTAGTTGGATTGAAATTGATAAGAGAATTCAATCCTTCTTAGCGGAGGACAAGACATTGGCACAAGCAGAACCTGTTTATGGCTGTTTGTCCATAATATATGGCCACATGGAGGATGAAATGGTAGCACAAGGAGAGCTGTAATTGGACAGAAATTCTGAGCCAAGAGTTCAGTTTTGTATAAATGTGCTGCTATTGTCTATGTGATAGCAGGTAATGACTCAAAATTCAAAATGTTTTCTTTGCTTATTGGATCACAGAGGACACAGCAGTTTTGGAAAATTTTTGTCTAGTTCTCAGAAAATTAACCTCACTTCCTCCTAGTAAGGTTTGTATGCAGACATGCTTCAAATGTCTGACATGATTGATTGACAGGTTATCAGCAGAAAGCTTCGTAAAACTTTTAGAGCTTAATGTCACTCTCAAAATAATGTAATCTTTCTCATCTGAGCCTGTATGCAGTAATCTAATTGCATAGTCAGGCAGAAGATATTTCTTAATACACTCATAGCTCACCTCATCAATTTCTTTATTTAATATAGGGTCTCATAGGGAATGAACTTTGCCTTCTTTCACGGAGCTTATCTCATTCATTCAAAAAGTATGTGGCGTACTTGTTCCGAGCTCCGAAGCCTACTGACTATGGTGTTCAGTGTTGTGAACGTGTCTTTCCTTTCCATTTTGTAGGGATTTTAAACTCTGGGTTTCAATTCATCAATGGAACTGGTTCTGCATCTGACATTCCCAAATTCATGGACAAGCTTGTGTTCGTTGAGGCTGTTTACTGAATACTTTATAGTGGCCTTTTATGCTACATCAGTTTTTGTCAGGTTTCCTTTCAAGATGAACTTTCAGATTCATCTAGAAATTACAATATTGCAAAATAAGATTTTCCTTCAAGTGACGATACTGTGCCTGTAATATGGATAGATACATACACTCGACAGATAAAGATGGCAAACTATATGAATTTTTGCCAAATTCATTGTGAGGGTTGTGATCCCATAAAGACATATCTCTGCTTGGCATTCCATCCATAGGGATTTCCACCTTGAGTCGCTCATTTTGGAGCAGATTTCAAGAGACAAGACACACTAGAAAGGAAGATGCACTAGAGGTAAACAATTCCTTTCCGTCAGATATTAACGCTGTCACCGCTGGATATGATTTTCTACTACCTCGGTTCTTATGAAGAATTAGTTCATGTTAGATCGGACTAACAAATACTTCTTTCGATCCGCAAAACATTGGCAGGTTATACAGCTCGATTCTGTCAACATGCCCTCATTCTTGACAGAAATTACGTTGAAGGGGCCCTCCTGATTTCCTCTTTGGCATAGTTGCAGCAGCTGATCCTGTTGGTAGGATGACTTCTATGGGAAATCTGGAGATCACATCAATCCAATATGCCAAATATAATTTGATGATGCAAAGTCTTGAATGGGAAGCTCTGCAAGAAATACACGCGATTTAGTGTCATCTTAACCAAGAGTGGATCTTGAAGTCCTTTGCATACGGCTGTATTACTATTAATATTTTGAATCTTTACTTGAAAGATGAGACTCAAATTGTCCAACAATGAGTAGTGTGTTGGATTGGATGAGAGTATTTCATCATTTTATGCCCCCATTCTAAATAAAGGAATCCTATTTTAGAACAATTGCGTTATCCTGACAACACTAGATTCTTTTGTATAATTGTGATTTAAGAAGTACAAAAATTATGAAATTTAAATGTAGTACTGCTACTGCCTACTATTTTTATAATTTGTTTTTATAGTTATTATTATTTTATAGGTGGGTGAGGAGATAAATAATTGAATAATTTGAATGAACTAGTACCCGAAGCTAGTTGTGATTTTCTTATAGAGAATTAGAATATAGGAGTATTTCTAGAGTCTAAAAGAACTCAGATCACTTCGATTTTTTTATTATTGAATTTAAGTTTAAGTTAAGCAGTCAAGTTTAAGTTTAAGTTAAGCAGTCAATTCTAGATTCTTTAATTTTTTATTAAAATTAATAAAAATTGAACGCTCAAGTCTCCCTCGTTTTAATCAAATATTTTATCACTAAATCAAACATTTTATTTTAAAAATATGTTAATAGCACTTCAGGTTTTGAATTCTAAACTTAGGATCTCTCTAATTCAAAAGAGGCATCATTTCATGCCGCAAGCCCATTATCTATATATACTTACTATTTATTATGGGGAGTCTACTAAACTAACTTTTGGTAATTTATTGTATTTCTAAAATACCCTTTTAATAGAAACATATTCTGTGTATTATAAATAAAATCCCAAAGATAACTAGCTTTCAGTATCTCCTATAAAATAAATTGTCCCTCTTTTATTTATTTAGTTTTTAAAGTTTCTTCATCCCTTTTTTACATATTCTCTTTTTTATCATTTTCAATTAAATTTTAGTTGATTTATTTCTTCTTATCTAATCTTTCTTTAATTTTTATATCATTTTATATGCATTTATTATATATATTTTAAAACATAATAATTTATATTTTATTATCATGGATAACTTTATTTAATTTCATTATGTTTATAATAAATAATTTTTGTTAGAAAATGAATTATAAAATAAAAAAGCATACACATATCATAAAATATTTATTTAACAAATTATAACTCTAGGTATGTACAAAATAAATTATTAAGTTTTATATATTAATCATGCATATGCTGCTAGTGATGCTCAATGGGTGAGTCTTACTAGTTAGGCTTCTTTCTCCTTTACACTCAAAGTCTAATTTTGGTTTGGTAAGAGGAAACCCACACCTCATCACCTTTTAGCAGTCCTATCTATCAAAAACAGTACTCTGAAAGCATAAGCATAATAGAGTGGCATTTATTCTCTCTTACTTATTTTAATCTTTTCTCCTTCTCATACCCATATTTTATATTTTGTTTTTCTATTTTCTGTCATTTTCTTTCTGCAAGTTTTTTACATTACTTCAACTTGTTTTATTATGTCTGATTCTTTTTTTTGTATTTTTTTTCCTTCCCCTTTCTCTTTGTGTATTTTCTTTCTTCTTTTTACTTTTTGTTTTAGGTTTCTATATTTTTCTTTACTTCTTCAAATTATTTTTATTCATTATTTTAAAAAAATAAATTTAAAATTGCACATATATATATATATATATATATGCAATCAAGATGTGTCCATGACAATAGGAAAAAAAATTGAAGATAAAATTAAGACATGAATAAAAATACAAAAATAAAATTACAAAAACACACAAAAAAAATAAAACATAAAAAATGAAAAGAAAATAGAAAATACAGAAAATAAAAGCAGAAATTTTAAAAAAAACAAATAGTAGATAAATTTTAAAATACAATAGTAAGAAAATACGGAAAAATCAAAAATACAAAGAGATAAATTTGAAATAAATAGTAGAAAATTTTCAACCGTTATAAATAAGTGGAGAAAATAAAAAAAAAAATAAAAGCAGAAATGAAAAGAAAATAAAAAGTGAAAGGAGAGTGGGAGAAAAACAAATAAAATAAGAAAGAGATTGAATCTTGTAGAGCATACTTTTAAGAGTAGCATCTATTAAACATTTGCAAGACCAAATTTTTCATTCTTTCAAAATGGTATCTTGCTTTCTTTGCCTTCCACCTAAGCTACTCTCTCCAGCATATTTTTTTTGCCACCCATTACTGTTCATTGCTGCCAAGCTTTTACATACATCACAACATTATGTGATTCATCGTCAGTTGATTACCAAACGTGTAAGAAAAAGTCTTGCCATGTTGAATCAAGCTCACTTCGTCATATCGGTGACACAGATGACTCAAGTTATGTGCGCCGAACTGTTGCCAAAAATGGAATTACTTATGTTGTTTCACTTTTTCTCTACACACTTTTATTTTCACTTTGCATTATCTTTGGACTGTAATTGCCTTCAAAAGAATGCTGATAACCACATCCTCATGGGACTGTTAGTGCTGCTTTCTTAGGAATGCCATTCGGCTGAATGGCAACAGTGGCTTCTTCCTTCCCACCAGGAACCTGTTGCTTATCTGACTCTCATCGATTTTACCAGCTGTAGTAGTTCATCGTCTCAGAAGGAGGCTATAGTCTTCCACTTCCAAATAACCATTTAGGAAGCTATAAATCCTCTCCCCTTCGTCAACGAACTAAAGCTACGTATGTACTACAAGGCAATGGGGAGTTGGTTGCTAGGGAAAGAGTAAGTTCAGATGTTGCAGGCAAAGTAGAGGCTACAAGTATTAGAGTCTTTCCATACTGACCAATAGAACTTTTTCAACACTTCTTTTTCTCAGAATACATGGGGGGTGTTGCTCTGGCCTAATGCTATGTCTAAGACATTCTCTATCCCCTTAGACATTGAGAAATGTTGGCAAGTGTATACTCTATATATACATACATACATATATATATATATATAAGTGTGAATATTTTTGCCCATTGTGAACACACACACACACACATATATCATCAATTAAATGTATAGTGAATAAGGTTATATAGATAAAAATAAAATTCAATGTATAATATTTTTATCTTTTATTGGTAGAAAATTAATCATCCTAATATATCTAAATTACTTTTATAATCATCTTTAAATTATTTAAAATAGAAATCTTTTAGTTGCGAGAAACTAATAGAATTTTAAATTAATTATAGATTAAGTAAAATTAAAAAATTAATAGAATTCTAAAATTTTTAAAATATTTATAAATTTAAATTCATAATAAACTAAAATTGTAATTATATAATTGTATTTAAAATTAAAAAATATATTCATTGGAGGCACTGGCATCATAACTATATGACCTATTAAATAGAAAATGAAAAGGTATGACAAAAAATTTACAAACATAGATATAAAATTAGTTAATTAAAGTACAAATGAAAAAACAAAAAAATATAAAAATCGGCTAAAATATAAATAAATTTTATATATAAAGACACCACTATAGGTCTGAAACAAGTGAAAGTTTGATCATTAAATTTTTTGAACATGTGGTGATTCATTTTATATTAATATTTGATTTCATAGTTAATATATTTTTTAATAAATATAGTAAGAAAAATAAAGTTACAACAAAGTGCTAAAAATTTAAATAAATCACGTATGAAGTAAATCAATATTCCAATGAATAAAGTAGTATGTTATGAAATATTTAAAACAAATATATTTATAACCTTCAACTTTATTATCTATGTTACTATTGCAAATTATATTTTTTAAAGTATAACAACAAATTCATTATAATACACTGATGTAATGATTATATCACCTAATAAACATAGAGTAAAATAATTTGTTAACAAATTATAAATATAAATATCCTTTTTGATTAAAACACTATTAATAGATATATGTGAATATAATATTATAAGATTAAAAAATATAAATTTTTATTGTGAAAAAATTGCAAATTGAAGAAAGGCAATCTTATTAAAAAGATAGTTGAAGAAGAGTGTAAACAGAATTTTAATTGGCAATATAGGTAACTAATCTCAATATGTTGTGGATAGAAACTAATAATAAAATAAATGAAAATATATATATTAAATAAAAAAAAAAAACAACGTGTTGTTACAAAATAAGACAAAACTTAAAGAATAACATACAATGGTAAGCACATAAATGGGCAATTTGATATAATTTATATTATTTAATTTTAAAGTAAATATATGAACTTAGTTTTCTAAAAGTAACTAAGTTATGTAAATAAAAAATTAGATATACCTTATCTATTTAATTTTAGCATATATTCAACACTATACGTACACTTGACACTTTCTAGCATGAGAAAAGTATAGATGTTGCTATAATTGGGTGCATTTCATTTTGAGATATACCAAGACATGCTTTGAATGTCCCAAGTACGCAAATGTAGGCATATCCCTTGTTAAGACCATTAACACAAAATACACTGAGATAGAAGGGCCTCTCGGGAGCTTGCAATGGCCCCTGGGAAGTGTGCTCCAATCCACTGGCTGAAACTCTAATCCATTATGGCAACTGCAAGTCTCCAGCTATAAGGTGATTCAAACAACCCATTCAGAATTGCAACCGTATGTGCTCTTTGAGACCACATATTAGTTGCGTTCATAAATATTCAATCCAGAGGAGAAGACACCACACAGTTTACATGATTTAAGGCCAGTTGCTTCCTCTGCTAGACAAAATGCTAGAACACATACTCGTCCTTTAAAAGCCTGTATGTTTTCTCAATCAAAATTGCAATGTAACCAATCAGCACCTCAGGGTCTGCCCCAACAAAAATCCTAGGTTTCTCACTGCTTACCAACACAAGGAAAAGTAGCCAGAAACACAACCCCGGGCTTCCATTGGGATGCCCAGATGCTGAAATGATACGGCTGTGACATTCGGTTATACCATGTTTCTCAACAAGAAGACGGAAAGTGGTGGCATGTAAAGCCCAAAATGGACCTCCTTCCAGCCCACTCCACTCCTAACAAACTGGTATTGCAAACGAGTACCAAAGGACAAGCCTGCTCGACGGTATCTCAATTACCAAGTGGGGCAATTAAGTAGAGATCATGTGATGAACAATGGCTAGTAAGATAATAGAAACAAAAAGATGAAGTTTCTACATTTGTTGATTTTCCCTCCCCGAATTTATATGGAAGAGATTATACACGAGTCACTGGCTGTGCATGTCATCAGGGGCCTGTCACCTCTGTGACTTTGACCTTGATGCATTTAGCCACTGAATTTTTTTGAGCCAACTATTTACAAGCACAAGGCAACTTATATGCACTCAATTGTGAGGCATGCCCTTTTGGCATCAGTCTCACCACCATAATTCCTCCAATTTGCACTGTTACTTTGGGTAGACACCATTTGGGGAAAGACTTATGAAGTTATCAGGCCGCATATGGTCCTGACAAAATGATCCTTCTCATTTTTTCTGCTGCTACGAAAGAAATGCGATTAACAGGAATGATGGCAGGCCCCATATATTGAAGAAGGTACCTGCAGAGGTTGCAAAAGAGTAACTCAATCAAAAATGTTTGTGTGTGTGTGTGCGCGCATGTTTTTAACATTGGATTGCGACATGCACAGTAAATACTGCCAAGCAACATGGAAACGTTAAATGCATCATGCAAAATCAAAACTCTCTAGTCATCACGACTAAACCAGATATACTAGAATAAGAGGTATACAAACAGGTCAGAAGGTCACTGCTTCCAAGTTCCACCAAGGTCCTTGATTCAACACACTATTACCGATATGGGTGATCAGGAGAATGAGCAACTTGAAGATGGCTGGCTTAACTTTTGCAATTAGAAAAAGGAAACAAAACTTTCAACATGATCAATTAACGTGGAAATTTTACACTTACATGGAGATGGTGCAGGTGAAATCATTGGCATTACATCTGGCGGCCTTGCATGAACTTCACTCTTTGATGGGGAATGATTGTGAGCATGAGCTACACTTGGTGGTCTTGCTGCAGGAACTGGAGACAGTTTGGGTGGTAGGGAATGTGTTTGCTTTGGTGGTCTGGGAGCAGCAGCTGGTGCATACCCTGGCGGTGCAGATGGTACCATATGAGAATGTGGATACCTATTATTGTATCCAAAATGACAAGCTGAAGGTGGCACGGCTTTATTCTTTCCTGGAGCGGGTGCAGATGCTGGTGTAGACATTGATCCTCCCCCACTTGCAGATCCATGGCTCCAACTTGAGGGCGAAGGTGATAAACTAGGAGCAAGACTGGTATCATGATGATGGCGGCGGCGGTGGTGGTGATGGTGGTGGTGGTGATGATGGTGGTGGTGGTGGTGGTGATGGTGGGACTGTGGTAGAGGAGATGGGGAAGGCGATGGTGATGGACCATTTCCATCACCCCCAAGGGAGTGTTCCAATATGGATGAAAGGTGAACTTGCTTGACCCGTCCAAATACAGTGTTATTCAGGCCAAGATTCTTAGCATGTGAACCAGTTATAGTTTGAGCCAACTTCTTTAACCTAGTCTTTGAAGGATTAATTCCCACTGCCAAGAGAACTTGTGACTGAACTGTCGTGGGAGGAGCCACTGTTGAACCCTTGAGATTAGTCAGCCGAATATACAAGTTCTGCATTTCAGAAAAAAGAAGCAAGAGAAGGATTGAAGTGTCAAGATTTTTTGTGGACTCTTTGACAAGATGCTCTGTTTGCCTTAAACAAGGAGTTTAGGTGACAAGAAGTGAAATGCAGAAACAAGGAGTTTAGGTGACATGAAGTGAAACGTAGAGGTAGTATAGTCAATTCAGCAATGCGAAGCACCTTACTCTTCATATATCAAATAATAATAATAGCAGACATTATACTAATAGAAAGAAAAAAAGAAAGGAATAACATGGACAGACCTCATATGGTGCCAGATGTAAGCCTGTTTTCAGTTGGCTCCTGAGTTCAGTAAAATTGTCTAGTATTTCATCAATGGAGAAGTTCAAGGTGAAGTTGAAAGGAATCTGAACATGTTGCATGAGAAACGCCTTCTGGTCAGGAGTTGCGGTTATCCCTCCAGTGAATTTGAGCACCTCAAAGGAGAACGGATCCCCAAACAAATATGAGGTCAACTGAAGAAATGATTGGCGTGTAATTAAAGACACAAAAGAGGCTCTGATTAAACTTCGGGTGGTCACATCTGATTCAACTGCAAACACAACCTCTGTCGTGTTTGGTACAGCAGATGATTCTAAAGATATTATTTCTACCTGTACACAGAAAAATAAAAATAAGGATGATGATGGTGACGATGACGATGACGATAACAACACAAGCATTGTCATTTCTAGCATAACCTGTTTATATGAAACATCAGTACTCATAGGTTAAGAAAACCATATAATGTCTACCTCAGGTCTGCAACTTTTGGATGCAAACATATCCGTGACACTCCAAATAGGATTACAGATCCACTAGATAATTAAGTTGTCCACTAATGGGAAGACTTGACTTGTACTAACCCCCAAAACCATAGCCAGCTAATAGACATTTGAATTTAATAAACCAATCCACACAAAGGTTACCAACCCAAAGTTATTTACTAATTACACATCAGCCAATCCATGCTTCAGCAAAATTAATGAGTAAACATCTTGCATGATGAATAATATTGAACCATGTTGATGTTAAGATACTTTCACACATCCGTAAAGAAGGACGAGCACAACTGTTAATCATTTCTAACAGAGAAGAATGGAAGTGCAATGAAGCTAGAAGCAACAATAGCAGAGCTGATAAGAAGTACTTTAGTAGAGGAGAATCTCATCTCATCAAAGATATCATCCTCAAGTTGCAAGATATAGTCTTCAAGAAAAGAAGCTGGCTTTCTCAGCATAAACCTTGCCACTATGTCATGACCTGGACAGCATTAAACAAACATTATATTACTTTCTATTACTAAAACTTTGCCAGCTAACAAATTTGAATTGACATAGGCCAACACAACACCAAGCAGCCTTGTATTTCCTTTAATCAACAGAAGACATGGTAAGTATTGATCAAATAAGATCAGAAAACCACGTCAACAAGCAGACCCTGCAAACTTTCTTATTATTCAATTCAAGTAGAATAAAATCTATTTGTCCCATGTTATGCCATTGTGAATAGAAAGATCAAATCCACATCCTAAAAATTTTCACTAGCTCACAATATTCAGGTCCACAAATTCATGTAGCTTAGGCCAAAGGGCATGTTGCAAATAATTGTGTTTTTATGAAAAAGCGGGAATCTCCAGGAAGAACTGTGAGGTGACAAAAAACTGAGAACATTGGAAATGCAGTGTGTGCAGGTTGTCTGAAGCAAGGTTTAGCATGTTGATGGGTTCACTTTGTGCAGCCAGAGCAACTGTACCCTAACAAATCATGGCTCATTTAAAGTAAAGTTCGTGATCGGTTTAGTCTGAAGCAAGGAGGATGCGGATAGCAACTGTTTGGGGGTGGGTCCATTTCAAACAACCAGCCGCCTCTGAACCCTAACAAATTATGGCACGCTACTCATATTTCTATACAGGTTTGGTCATACGTGTGAGCTAAGAGGTGAATCTAATATGCTTTGAAGTACACAATATATAATAATTCATGAAATTTTAAGCACTTACTTCAATAATAACACAGAGTAGAGTAGTTGCAAGAAAAGCTTGTCACATATAAAGTGATAAACAACGTCTACCTGCCATCAGCCAACATAATATTTTGAAGAGTGATTGAGCATAACATGGGAACACAGGACGATACTAGTACAAGGAGGGTAATCTACAACAAAGAACAAGAAATTGTCTCTAGTGGTCAAGGTAACATGGACATAACATAAATTAATTCTCAAGGCATGGATAACTAGTGGTCAGATAAATCTGTGCAAGTGTGTGTGTGTTTTGCTACCACTGCCAGAAAACTTGATTTTTTCATCCATGGAGTTCCACCAGGTAACATCAAACGGATCGCCAAAACAAAAATCCTTAAAGGTTCTCTGAAGATAAAATGATTGAATACCAACAAAAAGAACTATTGAACCAATCTAATTTATCTTACTACAGCAACGGTGTACTTTCTAACTTAAAACGTCCACAGGGCCAAGATCGAGATGCACCTGAAATCACATCTAATTCCACATATCTTTAATAGTTAATTGCATAACTAATTAAGTATAAAAATTCAGTTATAACACCATAAAGGAAATACAATATTCCATATAAATAGTCAAGCATCAAACTCAATTTATCTACCGCTTTATTCAATTTTGGAAATGATATGCTTACAACATAAGAAATTAAATATGCAACTCAAAAAAATAGAACAGTATATAATCCAATTTACAAACCGTACACCCTGTAGCAAATTGCACGTCTAATTACGGACAGATACTAGTTATTTTGCAGAATGGAGACAATTAACACCATCAAAAGGTGAGATTTGATATGAATATTATTGTACATCACCAATTAGCTGCAATCAGGAAAAAAGAAAACAAAGAAATTGCAGAGTACAAGATCGGCCTACAAGTTGATGACAGTTGGGAGAGACAAACTTTCCTTTAAAACCAGCAAATCAGCCACAGTTACATTTCTATTATGTGAATATGAATGGTGATCAAGAATCTTCAAGAGATAGGAAAATCTTTCTTACCGACACTAATTTAACATCAGAATAATTTCAAATTATTATCCAAACACAAAGATTAAACTCGCCACTTAAACACTAGAGTTAGAGAATTCAACCACCGACAGAGCACCCAAATCCCAAAAAACCAGAAAAAATACCAACCCCTGTAACATCAAATGTCAAATGCACAAACTCAAACCCCAAAATATGCACACAGATCTGCTCATACCGCAAAATGCAGATAATTACTATTCAAATAACCAAGTACGAGTCTTGGAAAAAAATAAAAATTTTAAAAAATAAATAGCAAGAGAATAAACGAAGACCACGAACCTCCATAGTCCCGATCCAGATCTTTATGATGTCCAAGGTGAAAGAACGGCAGCCAGAAAACTGCAGACAATAGCACTGCAAAACCAAGCACCAAAACAAAAACACATCTGAAAGACACCAACTTTCGAACCCTCCTGCAACTCGAGCAGCACCCATTACCATTCCCTTCACTCCCGGTTGTGCCCCGCGCATCAAGTCCTGTACTCGGCAAAGGCTGCTCGTCCTCTGCCTTCCCCATTGCAGCAATTCCAGCAATGTGGGTTTTCTTCCTACTGGATTTTTCTTCTATGCTCCATTACTGGTTCGGTCTGGTGAACGAGAGTCCATAGCTACCTTCCTTTTCTCCTTCCTTTTCTTGCACTATATTTGCATAAGGAAATATTATAAAAAGAAAAATGGAAATTTTGGTGAAATTAAGAGAAGGGGAGAACTGAGAAATTATTTTATTGTAGGGCTTGGCGTAAGGGTGGATGGAAGATAGTGGCGTAACTTCAGCAGATCAAATGCCTTTTTCCTAGTTGCGGGGTAAGACAACTCTTGTACTGTTCTGTAATGTTCTGTGGGTAATAAAGGTAAGAATCTGTAATGGAGGCTTATGGCCTATGGGATGGGTTTGAATTTGTATTTCTTTTCGTCTTGTAATAATAGCATTTGGTGAAGATGGGAGTGGTTTCTAACTTTTTGCGAAGTGGATTGAGAAGTCAAGATAGTCTGAGAAAATCAGGACAGTTTCAAGGCAGAGAGTTGAATTTGCCGTTATTCGAAAGATAACCCATCTTCCATTTTTCCTGTTTTGTGCATTTTTTAGGATGAGAAAGTTGACTAACAAAACCAGAAATGTCCGTGTTGATAAATCAACGATTGTTCATGTACTTCTAATATGGGGAATTCAACTGTCCTAACTTAAATTTCTTGGACGTTACTTTGCACAGATTTGTTTATTTTTCAATTTTAGTATTTATTTATTTTTTTAAAAAAATTATATAAAAATAAAAAATATAATTTTAAAAAATATAATAATTAGGCTTTTGTTTTGGACTCAAAAATTTTAAAACAAACATAACCATAGTGTTTATTTATTATCTGTGTGATGAGATTAAGGGTATAGTTTATAAGTATTTGAATTTTCGCTTGAATTTAAAAGTAAAACGAAAATATTGTTAGATAGATTGAGTAATTTTTAATAAAATAAAACGGAAAGGCAAAATTGAAGCCAGCATGTCCATAATATTTTGTAATGCAGGTATGATCATTTATCGCGTGGAGAACTGGAGATAATCTGCATGAAGTCTCGAACATCTATGAGGGCCAGCTCAAAATTGAAGACACCAATAATGTTGCTCACTATGAAGAATTGGTCATCAATGGTAGTTCAAATGCACAGTAATGGTTTAATTATGGTAGGTGAGATGCACATATATAAAATCTTACCATAAAAAATAAGAGTTGGAACTGAGCATGTGATGAATTTATCCCTTCTTAGCTTATTGAATAATGAAATTTAATTCCATATTTTAGTTTAAATTATGTTATTAAACAAATCTCGTGATATTGTCTACATAATTGTGGATTTTTAAATAGCCCTTTACTGATGATGTTTATATTTTAGAATTAGGTGAGTTATTTTTTTACTGCTTTCAATAAATCATGTAATAAAGGAAAATAAATGGTATGAACTTTTAGACTCACAACAAGGTAGTTGGCTTGTTGCATTCCCAATTATTGTCCTTAGAATTCATCAATATTGCCCCTCTTATGTAGGCAAAAATTGGACTCTTGTTAAATTTTATCAGCATAATCTTTCTATATGCAACATTAAATTTTCTTATAGTGTGCAAACTGCAATCATGTAACTAAGTTAACTTGTCCCATTCTTGGAAATAAATTGGATTGCTCCTAACTCGTAAATTTCCATTTTGAACTTGAAAAACCATACCCCAAAAATGATGATGTGTATGAATCCATAAAAAAAGTTGTGGAAGTTCTGATGAATAACAAAATCACTACGAATAAGTAAAGGGTTATGTCACATGCACTGTTTTCTTTCCCACATCAAAATCAATTTCAAATTTTCACAAAAATGAAAAATAACATTTAAGTTTATTTTAGGTGAAGGGAATGATGAACCAACCAATAACTCTTTTTCCTGATGGAAAATGCAAGGCTAACAAAATTATCGGTGAAGGGGTAAACTAATAAACAAGAAAATGGGTAAGAAAAAAGAAAATACCAAGTGTTGGTACATTTATTTAATGTTGCAAGCTGCTTGTTACGTTTTTTTTTTTTTTTTAACACGCATCTGTCAAATTAGAAGATTGAAAGGGTCCATCTGAGTTGTTGTAATTTCATTGAGACCAACTCCCACAAAAGGCTTCATATGCTATGCAATGCATATATACGCCAAAAGATAAAACAAATATAGCTCAAGTGAAAATTCTTCATCATTTGGAATATTATGTTGATTGATCATTCTTAAATTTACAGTGTTCATCAAACAAGTTTGCAATGGTTGTTACTAATTATTATTTATTTGTTTGTATAGGCGATAGAAAGAAGATATCTTATACAATGAATTGAGTTTGAAATACCTAAGGCCATGTGGTGGGGTAGGTATTGGATCATGTTTCTTTCATTCTTTTTTTTTTTTTTAATTCAAATTATTGTTCTTTTCCTCTATTTTGAATTGGCTTGTGTACGTTTCTAGGTGGCTCACTAATGATTATTTTATTTAGTGTACAATATGTCGTGATTGGAAATCATTAATTTTTATTTTAATCAATATATATACATGTAGGAAATTGAAAGTGAAAGTGAAAAGGATCCCTTTAGGTGAGGTATGCTTTGCTTCAAATTCAGTCAATGTGCAAAAAGAAATATGATGGATAATAGTGTTTGATTAAATATACTTTTTTAAACGAAAAATAGATAATAACATGAGGTAATATTTAATAATAATAATAATAATAATAATATATGTCTCTTTATTTTTTTACTGTTTTAACAAAAGAAATATAAGTATAATGAAAAATAAATAAAGGATTCAACGAACCCTACTTTCACGGGCAAAATTCAAAAAGGGTCGATTTCTTGGGGCACCCGTGACCCAGATTTAATTTGATTAATCGCTGTCCACGCTTGTGTGCGTGTCTGGGATTCACATCCTTATTAATCATTTCTTAGTATTCTTCTATTTTATCTTTATAGGATTAATTGCAGTGATGTCTCATTATGCACTTAAATTATATCCTTTTTATATTATAAAAAAGAACTACAAATTTATTTCCATGAATAAATTTCATTATTACACCTCTTTACAAATAGAATAGAAATTGAACAATTGTATTTATGGAAAAAATAACATTAACATCTTGATGGATATCTAAATAATATTATACGTTTAAATGAAATCACTTCTGATCATTTATTTCAAATTATGTTTCATCTCGTGTTTTATTTTTTAGAAGATAAAAAGTATACTTGAAAATTTTATACATTTCACGTGTTATGTAACACAAAAAAAAGGAAAAATTAGATTAAAATGATCACTATCAACAAAATTTAAATATTATATTAACCAGAATTTATTATACTTCCAGAAGAAAATAATATAATCAACATAACATTTTATCTTTTTGCTATGTTTGATTAGAAAAGTATATTCGGATTCTAAATATGTCTTTATTCAATGTTTTGAACGGATTAAAATTTCATAAACTTAGGAATATATTTCAGCCTATATTTTAGGCGTATCAAAGATGTTAAACGAATTTTGCCCGTGAAGTATGTGGGAAAGTCAATAATTTAATTTTTTATTTGTCATTTGTTGCTTTCTACTAACATTTCAACGTGTCTTTATCTAAATACAACTTATTGATCGTTAACATCTATTTCAACTCCAGATAACGAGTAGAATAACTAAAAATTTGTAAACAGAGAGTTCTAATTTTAAACTAAACTGTCTTATTGATTGCAAAATCAACATGGTATTTCATAAAAATAAATGGAGTGTTCTAAAGTTATTTTAACTAGCATGTACACTTGTTGTACATACAATCAAAAAATTATTTTACACGTGGAATTTGATAATCAATAACATATTCAAAATATTTTAAATATAAAAAAATATTTAAAATCAAAATATATGATGTAATAATGAGAAACAAAATTACATGCGAAGGAATTTGATGTGATAATTTGAAGGGTAAAGAATATAGAATGAACATCACAATGAAAGTTTTGTCAAAGGAAAATAAATTAGGAAAAATTAAAAAATATTAAGTACATGTTAAGGGCCTTTTTGTTAATAGAATTTGAGAATTAAATGTTGTTACTCTCGTACATCATGCTTAATATATAGTATAGATTTATTAAAATTGGGAACTTGATTTTAATTGCACAAAGTGTACTCATTAAAGTATTTTTTCTTTTTTATATATCTTTGTTTATTTTCTGAATTTTTATTTATTTTATACTTCTTTTATTCATTATTTATTTTTTAAGCTTTTGTTTGTCTTTTTCATTTTATTATAAAATTAATATTATTTGCATCTATAGGCAAGAACTGCGCGTGCTTAAGTTTGTTGTTTTCCTCACCACACGACCAAGAAAATTATTTTTTGTGATGACATTTTTCTCACATAAGATAAAATTTTCCTCACGTTAACTTAATATGAGAAAATTTCTCGTTGATGGCTTCCTCATAAATTGTGCCTCACATTAGCTTAATGAACATAAAAATTAATTCCTCACCTTAATAAAATTTGCAACTGCAAGAAAGCCATATTCTTCATAAATAATGATCTGATATGACGATAAAATCCTCACACAAAAAGAATATATATTTTTACATCAATTATTTCCTCACAATAATTTCGGAGAAGTGACAATTATGTTTGTTGCATTATTTTATTAGTCCTCACAATAATATTAAGAAAATGCAACGATTTTTGCAAAAGTGACATTATGCTCGTGACCCTTTACATTGCTGCTATGCATTATTTGTAACACAACTTCCACAGGAGGACGCGTGAGAGCTGCTGTTTGGGCATGGCATTATTTCTTCATGCTATCATCTTTTATCTCCACTGAAATTAGAATGGTAAGTTTAGAGCTTGTATTTATTTATTTATTCTCAAATACTAATAAGTAATAAGATATAACTGCATGGATCTCAAACTTGGGAATTGTTCCACAGCTTGAGTCTGAATCATATGAACTTTGAAGTGGGCTGAAACTTGAGTTTTGGTGCATTAATGAATCATTTCCTATATTGAATGGCCTATCTTAACAATGGACTACGATATTTTTTGCAAATCTTCTCACAGTCCATAGTCCAAACTGACCTCAGTCCATCCGACTGTCCTTTGATGGATTTATTGCATATTTGCTGTCAAGACACGTGTCTCCAATAGTATTTTTTTTTTAAATGAACTTTTTTTAAAACTATAATTAATTGACTTGTAAGATATTTTGCTTAATACTTACAACTAAATATTGAAGGATCAAAATAGCGCAATAGGTTTGTGGGATGGATTGAAAATCATGTATTTTACATATCCAAACAATAGAAGCTATGTTTGTTTTGATTTTTGGTTATGTGTTTTTAGGTGTAGAATTTTGTAAAAGTAAGAAATAAATAGAAATAAAATTTTAAACATGTACTAATCGTAATATGTATTTTTGATGCGAAAATATGTAAACAAACATGGCTGGAGTCTTTAAGTTTCCAAAATAATATAAAAGGCAGAGATTTGAATTATTATGTGACTCGTATCAAAAGGTAATGAGGCCAGGCACTGGTTTTATTCTGAATGGAGATTGGATCAATACAAAACTGTTGTTCAAACAACAATTAAGGTAAAACAAGTTTAGGAACGACCATTTACCTATCATTATGTCTACAATAACGATATTAATAGGAGATACAGAACACAAAAGGTAAAGTTTAAACTTTTACAAAGAATGATTATTATTTTCTTGTAACAATAGAAAAAAATTAAATCTTCTCTTGTTCAGTAATTTATACCTATACCATACAAGTCTAATTTGGTTATACAATGTGAAATTATTAAAGTATTATTGTTTTATATACCAGTTAAAGTATTACTTTGATGTAACAAGAGTCATTGGTGTAAATCTAATAGTGTAGAACTTATTGGATACAACTATTCCATGTTTTCTCGTTGATTGAAGACAGTAATTGCAATACAAATAATCTATGTAGATCTCCCTCTTCAATTTTCATTTATTTATTAACATACACCATTTTTAATTTATTCTCCCTTTTTTTTCCTCTCTCTTTCATTATCATTTTATTATTTTTACAATTTTAATTTATGATATTATTTTTGCTTCACTTTACTTGTTTCTTCATAATTTTTTTTTATCTTCATCTCTTATATTACAAACAATATAAAATTTATATTAAATAGTAATATTTATTTGTTTATTTATACGCATTCAATGAGTGTGCTTTCATTTACTACACCTTTAAGAATGCACGAGGGTTCGATAATATTTTTTTGGGCTCATAATTTAATATTATGCATATGTATATATTTATTATTTATTTGCAATGGGTTAGGGCAATTGTTGGAAAACGCCACCGTGGTCCGAGAGAAAACGTCAATTAAACAATTTAAACTTCAACCGGAGTTGTTGGTTGGATCGGTTTGGCCAGGAATCTGTCAGGAGCTAGTCAAGAACCGGTCTACTCAGTGAAAGAACTGATTTTGTGTTTTAATTAATAAAAAATAAAAAATCTCTATATTTAAAACAAGAAAATATTTTTTTTATGTTTTATAAACTTTTTTCCAATAAAAAAATATTTTTATGTATAATTTTCGCTAACTAGTGTTAATTTTTAGTATTATGTAATTATCTTTTAACTATACATTATTCTAATTGAGTTATTGAAATATTAAATATTGAATCTCATAATCAAATTTTCTCATATTAATTATATTTTTTTTACTAAACTAAAATTTTCAACATTTATATTTTTGAATTTGAATTTAATTTAGTTTTTTCATATTTTTATAATATTTTTTATTTTTATTAAATTATTAAATTTCAATTCTATATTTAGAACTTATCATTTAACATGTTAATACATAAACTTAAATTTATTTTGTAAAATGATTTAATATTAATATGAATATGTATAAAATTATATAGAAGTGACTTTTTTAAAATCGAAAAGTGATTTAGTGATCCTATTGATTATTGAATTTGACAATTAGTTTGATTTTAAAAACATTATTAAATAACAGTAGACTTCACGAGTCTCACCTCTCAATAACCACTGAATAATGCAGATTTAGACAGTTGCTGTATAGAATGCTTTCATTAATTCACCACTAAATTTAAATTTTCCTCTATGTTTGGGAGAGGGTTTTTGTTAATGTATGATATTTGATATAAGTTTTGTTAAGATTTGTATCATGTTTGGTTATATAATTTTAATGTTTTGACAATTTTAATTTATTTTAGTGTATGTATAAAATATACAAAAATAATTAAATTAGTATATAAGAATAATGATTAATTTATAAAATATAAATATATATAAACGTATGTGTATATAAATATTGATTTGATTGTAAATAAATATAATAATTAAAAATAATTAGTTAATTATAGAGATGAAAAATTTTAAATTAAATTTTAAAAAAAATTGATAGAGGAGAATGTTTGATCGGATGAAGTTTAAAGAGATATTAAGGGATTGAAAATTACATTACTCTATCTACTTCTTATTTTTCACAAAACTGCATATACCCATCATGCCCCACACCTTATTCTCACAAAATTACATTATCTTATCCTCCTTTCAAGGAAAAAATTCACAAGAAAGACGTTAAAATATGACTAGTATGTCTTAATTTAAAATGTCCACATATTTTTTTCACGTCATTTTATATAAATTGTTCCAGGCAATTGTCATAATTTTTAATAGAAAGCCCAACAAGGTAGACAAATTACACCAACTCAATTATTTTTAAATAAATTATACCTAATTATTTCTTACATCATATTATTATCTGTACAAATACCCGCCCAGAATATGCATCAATCGCCAGTTCAAAGGGAAGAATGAGAATCAAGAGAACCATCTGAAAAACGGTAAGAATGTAAGCCAATAGTAAACGTACGCGTGTCCGTTCTGTAGACATTTTGGCCGCGGCAGGGCACGCCTCCTTTTGGTATTTTTCTTCTCACTTCCAAAAATAAAGAAAATATTATATGTGTATATATATATATGTATATATATATATATTTACATGTACACAGACCGAGATGCGAGTGTCTGTCTTTGTGCGTGGGCAACGCTGGTTTTTGTTCTGTGCGTGTTGATGAGTGAAAATCAGAGGGTTTTCGTAGTCTGAGGCTCGCCTCCATTTTCGATTTTTGCACTGCGGGAGGTTATTGTAGCGTGTGTGCATATATTTTTCGCTTAATCTCTTCTAGGGTTTTGGGTTCTGCCTGAAGTCTTTTTCGCGCTTCCACCATAATGGCTGGCAAAAACGTGATCTCCGACGACGAAGGTATGCTCTTCGCGCAAAAATTACCCGTATTTTCAGCGAAAACTTAAATGCGTTACATTAATTTTTAGCCGGAATCTGGAACTTCGTTGGCAACCTTTTCTTTCATTTTTATCAGATGAGATTGGACCCGAAGAAGAAGAAGAAGAAGAGAGAGACGAAGAGCCTTATGGAGATCAAGGTGATGACCGCGAAGACGATGAAGACGAAGAAGAATATGGTAAGACACCGTTTAGTTTTCGCCGACATCTAAGCTTTTATTTTTATGTTGTCCTTCTTTTTTGCGCTGTGAACCCTAGATTTTCAATGAATTGCCCTTCTGTTAGGGCTCCTCTCGTACGTTGGGAAAAAAAGGATTTTAGGGAGGGGTCGGTATTTTTGGTGGGTGGTATTGGGGATGGAATTGAAATTATGACTCATTTTTAGTTCAAGACTTCATTTGGGGGTTGTAGTTCTTGTGCTACACGTTTATTTTGATTAATATCACATATTGTGTGTGCGAGCATGTTTATGTTCTATTCCCATTTGGAGTCTAATTGTCAATTTTGTTATAGTTTTAATGCAAAGGAGAGAGTTTCACTGCCATTCTGTATCCTGTTGACTGTTGTTAACATGTGCGGGAGGAAGTGGTTACTTGATCATCAATATTATGACTGTTCTGGAATATTTACCTTGAACGAAGAATTTTCCTTTTGATGACCTTGTAGTCGTGTTATTATTATTATTGCAATCACAGCATGTTTTTTGCCTTTCAGTTGTCTTTAATTTCATATAGTTGTCTTTAATTGCATATTTTGATGACTTACGTTGATTTTTGAGCAGAAGGACAAGATGAATATGAAAAAGACGGATTTATAGTGGATGACGTGGAGGAAGAAGAGGAAGAGGAGGAAGAAGATCGGGTTGATAGTGATGAGGAAAGGCAGAAGAAAAAGAAAAGGAAGAAAAGGTCTTTACTCGCCAGCCCTTTCTTCCCTCTAAATTTCAAGTTTGTAAACCTTTAGTCAATGGAGAAAAAGCATGACATTTGCCCTTATGGTTATTTTTTATGAACTGTAGGGAATCAGAGAGGAACTATATTCTTGACGAGGATGATTATGAACTCCTCCAGGAAAGCAACATCTCTGTTCATCGTCCAAAACTTGTAAGTTCTTTTTTTGGTCTTTTTTTGATGTATTTATGATAATTATGTAATGTTTTATCAAGCATCTGTTGAGGACTCGCTGCCTTTTTTGTTTATTATCAGGAAAGTAAGAAGTTTAAGCGACTAAAGAAGGCTCGGAGGGATACTGAAGAAGAACCTTCTGGACTTTCAGATGAAGAGGAGTTTGATGGAATCGGAAAAGGTGGGCGTACTGCTGAGGAGAAGCTTAAACGCAGCTTGTTTGGTGACGATGATGGTAAATATTTTGTAATAATCTTTTCCCATTAGAAATTGTTGATTTCATGTTGTTTGTCTTGGGTTTTCCGTGATTATTATAGGACAACCTCTCGAGGATATTGCCGAGGAGGATGAACAGCTGGAGGAGGAGGATGCAGACATAGGTGAGGAGGATGAGATGGCTGATTTTATTGTTGATGAGGAAGAAGTTGATGAGCATGGAGCTCCTGTTAGGTATATATTATGCACCACACTACCTGTTTTTGGTAGCTCTAAAATTGATAATATAATTTATAATTATATTAGGGCATATTTGTATGCAGAAGGAAAAAACCTAAGAAGAGTAGGCAACGGCCAGGCATTTCTTCATCTGCACTCCAGGAAGCACATGAAATATTTGGTGATGTTGAAGACCTTTTGAGGATTCGGAAGTTGGAAGTGAGGGACAGGTTTGGTGAATCTGGTGAAAGGAGCCTTGAAGATCAGTTTGACCCTAGCATTCTTTCTGAGAAGTATATGACAGGAAAGGATGACATGATTAGGGAACATGACGTCCCTGAAAGAATGCAGGTTTATCTGAGTATCTTCTGGAACATTTGTTGTTTTCCATCTGAAGTTTTAATTCTTGGTTTATTGTGTGTCTGCATAGATATCTGGGGAAAGTACTGGCCAACCCCCAACTGATGAGATTAGTATCAAGATGGAGGCGGAGTGGATATACAATCAGCTTGTCAATGGCATGGTACCTTTTTTTAACAAAAGTGGCTCTACATCTGGAGAAGTAGATGACGAACTCAAGCACCATATTGCAAGATTTCTGGAATTAATGCATGTTCAGAAGTTAGATGTATGTGTTTTTCTTTGATATTTGTGCTCAATAACACAATGTGGAGGCGAATCATCCTATTTGTTGTTGAATAATTTGTTTATTCTGTAGGTTCCATATATTGCTATGTACCGTAAAGAGGAGATCCTGAGCCTATTGAAGGATTCAAATGAGTTCGATGCGGACATTGACAATGATCCTAACAAGAAACCTACTCTAAAGTGGCACAAGGTGGGCATTTGACATTCACTTCTACGTGACATGATTTCTGTTAAAACCTTTTATTTATTTATTTAATATTTTTGTTTCTTATCTGTGGTTGAATGTTGTTTGGCATTATTATGCACATGTTCTTTTCCTTTTTTAATAAAGTTATTCATTTAAGTGTTGGCAAGTTACTTCACAAACAACCATCGGTCTTTTAGCAAAATATAGTGAAGATGGGAAAATTTGGTTGTGAAACTTTCCATTTGGGAGTTCACTCTTATATTCAAGGAATGTTGTGCTGCAGGTTCTTTGGTCAATCCAGGACTTGGATCACAAGTGGCTTCTTTTGCAGAAAAGAAAGAGTGCACTCCAGTCGTACTACAATAAGCGGTTTGAAGAAGAGACCCGGAGAATATATGATGAGACACGCCTTAATTTAAATAAACAGCTTTTTGAATCAATCACCAAGTCGCTCAAAGCTGCTGATTCAGAAAAAGAGGTTGATGATGTAGACTCAAAATTTAATTTGCACTTTCCCCCAGGCGAAGTTGTCCTAGATGAAGGGCAATATAAGAGGCCAAAGAGGAGATCACATTACAGCATATGCTGCAAAGCTGGACTATGGGAGGTTGCTAGCAAATTTGGTTACAGCTCTGAACAATTTGGCTTGCAGATTTCTCTGGAGAAAATGGTATATTTAGTGTTATATCTGATTGACATTCATTGTTTTAGACTTAGATTAAGTGGGTTTTTTTTTTAGAGGATGGACGAATTGGAGGATGCCAAGGAAACACCAGAGGAAATGGCTTCTAATTTTACCAGTGTGATGTTTGAAACACCCCAAGCTGTGTTGAAGGGTGCAAGGCACATGGTACCTGGAAGTTATATGGACCACTATTGTGTAATTTGAATAATTAAAATATAGATTTCAATTGGGCGGTGTACTGAATAATTTTTCATGATAAAATCCAGGCTGCTGTTGAGATTAGCTGTGAACCAATTGTCCGGAAACATGTTCGCAGTATCTTCATGGATAACGCTGTAGTGTCAACTAGCCCTACACCAGATGGGAACACAGCTATTGATTCTTTTCATCAGTTTGCTGGAGTGAAGTGGTTGAGGGACAAGCCACTTGCCAGATTTGATGATGCGCAGTGGCTTCTAATTCAGAAAGCTGAAGAAGAGAAGCTCTTACAAGTTTCTATCAAGCTGCCGGAAGTTGTCCTTGATAAGCTAATAAGTGACTCAAATGATTATTATCTGAGTGATGGTGTTAGTAGATCTGCTCAGTTATGGAATGAGCAGAGAAAGCTGATACTTCATGATGCATTTTACAATTTTCTTCTCCCTTCTATGGAAAAGGAGGCGAGATCAGTATTGACTAGTAGAGCAAAAACCTGGTTACAGTGGGAATATGGAAAGCTATTGTGGGATAAGGTGTCTGTTTCCCCATATCAGCGGAAAGAAAATGATGTCAATTCAGATGAAGATGCTGCACCCAGGGTTATGGCTTGCTGTTGGGGCCCTGGAAAGCCAGCTACAACTTTCGTGATGTTGGATTCAGCTGGAGAAGTTATAGATGTACTGCATGCTGGTTCTCTCAGCCTTCGAGGTCAGAGTGTTAATGAACAACAGCGTAAGAAAAATGATCAACAACGAGTGCAAAAATTTATGATGGACCACCAGCCACTTGTTGTTGTTCTAGGAGCAGCTAATCTGTCTTGTACACGGTTGAAGGAGGATATTTATGAGGTACTCATAGTTGACTAACCTTGGTTCTATTTATCACTTTTATTTTGTTAGAACTACTATATTTATTTGCCTTTCAGAACTATTTGTTGCTTGCAATTGGGATATTGAAGGTGATTTTTGATATTTTATCCCATCTATAATCAGATCATCTTCAAGATGGTGGAAGATAATCCCAGAGATGTTGGTCATGAGCTGGACAATATGAATATTGTCTATGGCGATGAATCTCTTCCACATCTGTATGAAAATTCCCGTGTATCTGTTGATCAGCTTCCTTCGCAAGAAGGTATACTTTAGATTTATATGATAATTTTGAAAAGTTCAGTTGTCCATTACTTGTGGTGCTCTGCATTCTGTGGCTCTTACGGCTTTTCCTGCCATTCCTTAGACATTTTTCTGCTATATTATTGTGGTTACTTGCCTCCTGTATTTTAGGAATTATTAGGCGTGCTGTAGCTCTTGGACGCTATCTTCAAAATCCGCTGGCCATGGTTGCCACATTATGTGGACCAGGTAGGGAGATATTATCCTGGAAGCTCAACCCTTTGGAGAACTTTCTTACTCCTGATGAGAAGTATGGGATGATTGAAGAAGTTATGGTAGATGTAACAAATCAAGTGGGTCTTGATATTAATTTGGCTTGCAGCCATGAATGGTTGTTTGCTCCTCTGCAATTTGTTTCTGGGCTTGGACCCCGGAAAGCAGCTTCTCTGCAAAGGTCACTTGTAAGGGCAGGAGCCATTTTCACTAGGAAAGATCTACTGACGTCCCATGGCCTTGGTAAAAAGGTTTTCATCAATGCTGTTGGATTCCTGCGAGTTCGGCGCAGTGGGTTGACTTCCAGTAGTAGTCAATTTATCGATTTGTTAGATGACACAAGAATACATCCAGAATCTTACAGCCTCGCACAAGATTTGGCCAAGGATATTTACCATGAGGATGGTAATGATGATGTAAATGACGACGAAGATGTGCTGGAAATGGCTATTGAGCATGTCAGAGAGAAACCTCATTTATTGAGAGCTGTTGATGTTCATGAATATGCTGAACAAAAAAACCGCCTGAACAAAAAAGAAACACTTAATGACATAAGATTGGAATTGATGGAAGGGTTTCAGGATCGGCGCAGACCATATGTAGAGCCAAGTCAAGATGATGAGTTTTACATGATTTCAGGAGAGACTGAAGAAACTCTATCTGAAGGAAGAATTGTGCAAGCAACAGTTCGCAGAGTGCAACCTCAGAGAGCGATTTGTGTCCTTGAGTCTGGATTGACTGGGATGCTTAGTAAGGAAGATTACACAGATGATTGGAGGGATATTAATGAATTAAATGATAAGCTGCGTGAAGGTGACATTTTAACTTGCAGAATCAAATCAATTCAGAAGAACCGCTATCAGGTGTTTTTAACTTGTAGAGAAAGTGAAATGAGGGGTAACCGCTTCCAGACCCATCGGAACATGGATCCTTACTACCATGAAGAACGCAGTACATCACACACTCAGCAGGAAAAGGCTCGTAAAGAGAAGGAGCTTGCAAAGAAACATTTTAAGCCAAGGATGATTGTTCACCCTCGCTTCCAAAATATAACAGCTGATGAAGCAATAGAGGTGTGTTATGATTTTCTATCAGATTTTATTGTGATTAACCTATGGACCTGCATGCATTTGCACATGTTTTGATATTTGAAGAGATGCTGGATTGTTGGACATGCATTTGAGTTGTTGTGATCCTTTATAGTTATTTTTCATGTATGAGTCAACTTAAGTTAGATTTCTAAGGAACTTGTCAAGGTTTGTTATGATCTAAGCTCTGCTATATTGTACTGAAAATTGAACTTCTATACTATCGTGTAAAAAGTACTGTATTTGCAGCTCATTCTTTTGTTGGATCAACATTTCCTCTTATCTGGAAAAGTGAACATTTGATTTATTAAATACCAGCGTATTTCCTACCCAAAAACTGTATGATGCAAATTATAAGTTTTTCTAACGTGCACTCTTCTTTGATTTCGGAACAGTTTTTGTCAGACAAGGATCCTGGTGAAAGTGTTATCCGGCCTAGTTCTCGGGGACCATCATTTTTAACATTGACGCTGAAAGTTTATGATGGGGTATATGCTAACAAGGACATAATTGAAGGTGGAAAGGAACACAAGGATATCACAAGCTTACTTCGAATAGGGAAAACGCTTAAAATTGGAGAAGATACATTTGAAGATCTTGACGAGGTACTTTTTTAAAGCTTTTGATTTGGAAAGTTGATCAGTTCTAGGTTAAGAAATATAACCATGGTTGTTGATGGGCAGACGGCATAGGCATCTGGTGCTCCTTGAAGCATGGGCAAAGTTTTATAATTAAGTAAAATATATTAATACTATTTACAATTTTCTCAAGGATACAACCCTAAAAAATTTTACATGATAAATAGCAAATACAAATATCTCATAACTTCTAATTTTGTAAGAAAAATTGGCATATTAGTGCCCTTAAATTGGTAAATGAAAAACCCTGTTTATAGAACTTCATTGAAAATACTAAAAACACTCATGAAAACTACCATTTATTTCGACAGTATTTATTTACAAAAAAAATTGCAGCCATAAGAATTAAGGAAAAATTGCTGGTTGCTGTGTTTTTTGACTATAAAAGTCCATGCATTCTTCTAGACACATAAAATAATGAAAGAAGAAAATTGTAAGAAATTAAAACAAAAACTTACAAGAAGGAAAAAAATGAAAAAAAAAAAAACTCCGAAGAAGCTCGTCTAGGATTGGAGAACAGAACAAAAAGGACAATTTATTGGATAAAGGAAAAAATCTTAGGTATAATTAATGAAGAAAATGGAGAACAATAAAGAATTAAAATTTTCAGAAAAGGGAAGGAAATAAAGAAAAAAGCTGACCAAAAATAGCTGAAAGACAAGCAAGAAAGAAGATATGAAGCACAGCAGAGAATTGTAAAGGTGGATGCACTTGGTGCTGAGCTACTGCACGATGGTGTTTGCCTTGTACAACTATGAATGTAACTTAAGAAGAGTTGCATAAGATTGGAAGGCTATGCATTGTATAAAAAGTTTAATATCCAGAAAATGGTTTTTGAATTAGTGTATTTGTGTCTATATGTGTGATATTTAACACAATTTAATCGAGTTGTTTGTGTAATCTTAACATGATTTAATCATGAGGGTATGGTTATTTTTGGATTAGTGTTTAAATTTTGATCTGGACTGGTTGATCTATCTAAGATTTTTTTCTATATTATCTGCATAAAATATTAGGCTGTATCTTATGTTAATGAAAAATTGGATATTGTCTCTGCAAATAGCAACAATAATATAATTATTTCATATTGTTAATTTAGGTAATGGATCGCTACGTGGATCCGTTGGTAGCCCAGTTGAAGGCAATGCTAAATTACCGTAAGTTTAGGAGAGGAACCAAAACTGAAGTTGACGAGCTCCTCAGAATTGAGAAGGCTGAGAATCCAATGAGAATTGTGTATTGCTTTGGAATATCTCATGAACATCCTGGCACATTCATCTTGACTTACATACGGAGTTCTAATCCTCATCATGAGTACATAGGTCTGTATCCGAAGGGATTCAAGTTCAGGAAACGAACATTTGAGGACATAGACCGTCTTGTTGCGTATTTTCAGAGACATATTGATGATCCTCATGATTCGGCACCATCTATTCGATCTGTTGCAGCTATGGTTCCAATGAGGAGTCCTGCGACAGGGGGCTCATCAGCAGGGTTTGGCAGTGGCTGGGGTGGTTCTTCCAACGATGGCGGCTGGAGAGGAGGCCACTCTATGGACAGAGATAGGAGTTCTGGACCTAGAGCAGGTGAGACTGAGATGCTTCTATTCAGTCTTGCGTGTGTGCTTCAATTGATCCTAAGACTGCTAGTTTTATATGCTCCTTTGAGATGCCCCCTGTACTCATTTTGCCATGCTGCCTTGAGACGCTAGTTTTACTTGTCCTTTTGATGCATCGGTGGTTCTATCAACATTTTATTATTTTACTTTGTAACATTATCTCTTATTTGATTCTCGATACTGGTAATGGTGTTCCCTATGTTAAATAAAAACCGTCACTTCTTAGCCCATGCATGTATATTTATGACATAGTTAACTACCTAATTGACTACCAAGTTCGTTGTTCACATAGACATGTAAATTGCTCCTCTGATGCGTTTGGTAATATCTAATAAGCCGCATAGATGGGTTTGTAGAATACTTTCTTGAGAGAAACATAGATGAGGGGCTTTAAGAAACGCAAATTTGTAGTCTCAATTCCAAACTTATTGGATGAGATGCTGCAGGAGTTATAATTACCCAAGGAACTGTTTTACTTTCATTGACTAGATGGCGATTTCTTTTGTACTGTTAAATTTAACATTTCTTGAGGTTTTGGTTACAGGGAGAGGTGACAACAGAAGTGGTGATGGGCATTCCAGTGGAGCACCTAGACCATATGGTGGACGTGGACGTGGGCGTGGCCGAGGCTCTTATGGTGGTGGCAGGGGTGACAGGCCAGACTCTGACCGTGGTTCTCAGAAGTGGGGTTCTAAGGATGGCAACAACGGGGGATGGGGAAACTTCCCTGGAGCTAAGGTCGACAATTCGCCTGGGAAGGAAGCTTTCCCAGGTAGTTGGGGAGGAAGTGGCAGTGGTGGTGGTAACGCTACTGATGGCGGCGGCAGTGGTTGGGGTAGCTGGGAACAAGGAGATGGTGCCGGTTCCAATAATGCCGGTACAGATGCGGGTAATTCTGGGTGGGGCGGCAGCAAGAGGAGTTCACAAGCCGGTGAGGGTGGATGGGGCGGAGGTTGGTGATGAAGAGATAAATATGTCCCAGGGTTTTGTAAACAAAATGCAATTTCAAGGCAGCAAATTGCTCAACTTGCAATTTTTGTTATTGCAACTTTGCTAGAAGTCACGTATTTCCCTTTAGTATGTAATGAATGTCTCAGCTTGGAATTTATAGGATAATTTCTGCTGGTGCTGTGGACAGATAATTCTAGATGGATTTCTAGTTTGTTTTGTTTGTCTTCATGCTGCTGCAGTTATTGATGCGTAGTAAAGCAATGAAAATCAATATAGGCCCCTAGATGTGTGTTAATGTCGTTGGTTAAATATTAGTATATATTAAGTTGGTAAGGTTTTATTTTTTTTTTTTGGGTTTGCATAAAGTTAAGTTATATAATTATCATTCGAATTTTTGGTTCTTTTAATGATCTTACTATTTATCAATTTTTTTAACTTATTACTTTTGTGTGTTTTTATCAATTTTTTCTTTCTAATTTCTTGCAGATCATTTTATTTGCGAGTGTTGCCAAATTCACTTTTCATATTATTTGATGTATTAGATTATCACTGGACCTCTGGACATCATCTAAAATTACTAGCCTCGAGCTATAATGTAATTATGTCAGAGTCATGATGAAGGCTTTGTTTGGATGTAAATTCAATCGGGAAAGAAAGTTATCAGAAAGTCTAAGAAAGGTGTGTGAATAATTCTAAAAGTTTTGTTTGGGTGTATTTTGTTGGGGAGAAATGTAAGAGTAAAATTTTAAGAATAGTTGTCAGAAAATCTAAGAAAAGTGTAAATAATTCTGAAAGTTTCGTTTGGATGTATTTTGTTGGAGAGAAATGCAAGAGTAGAATTTTAAGAACAGTGTGAAATATGAGAGAAAAATATCATTTTAATGGACAATCTATATCTATATCTATTTATTTATATTTATATTTATATTGTGTAAAAAGTATGAATGTTTTTGTGAAAGAACATATTTATCTTTAATTAAATTTCAATATTTATTATTGTGAAAAAGATCATATACGTAAAAATAAAATTCTATTTAAAATATTCATCTTTTGGTAATAGGAGATTAATAGAGTTTTAGTACATTTAAATAACTTTTGTAGTTACTTTAAATTATGTAAAATAAAAATCTTTTAATTGTAGGAAACTAATAAAATTTTTAATTAATATGGAATTTAGTAGGGGAAGGTTATTATAGTTTCAATACATTCAAACTATTTATATAATTATTTCTAAGTTACATAAAATAGAAATATCTACTAATATAATATGAAATTATTTACAAATTCAGTATAATTAAAAATTAATAAAATCCTTATTTTTTAAAAAATGTTTATAGATTTGAATTTACAATAAACAAAATTATAATTGAGTAATTGTATTTTAAAAATTAAAAATGAAGTCGTTGGAGGGCATGGATTTCATAGCGTAATAAATAGAAAATAATTAAATATGATGAAAATTTACAGATATAGATATCAAATTAGTTAATTAAATTATAAATGATAAAATAAATAATTAGAATATTAAGCTAAAATTTAAAAGAAATATATAACATATTCTATATATATAAAGACATCACTATTATTATAACAATATGTTATAAAATATCTAAAATGAGAAACTTTGATCGTCAAATTTGTTAAACGTGTGGTGATTCATTTTATATTTATTATTTGATTTTATATTTAATTATTTTTAATAAATATTACAAAGAACAAATAGCAAGAAAAATAAAGTTTTTGAAATGTGCCAAAAATTTAAATAAATAAATTACACATATATAAGAAATCAATATTCTTATAAAAAAAAATAACATTTTATTAAAAATTTAAAATGAAGAAATTTATTACTATCAACTTTATTAAATATGTTATCATTGTATAATTACATCTTTGAAAATATAATAATAAATTTATTGGAAGATATCAATGTCATAGTTATATTGCCTAATAAACATAGAATATAATAATCTGTTAAATATAGAAGAGCCAAAACTTATGCAGAAATGTCAAGAGATCCAAGGTGACTTGAGCCAATGGAGGCCGAACTGTAAGCCTTAGAAGACAATCAAACTTGGACGTTAATAGATGTTCCAACTGGGAAGGAGCTCATAGGATGTATGTTTGTGTATAAAGTCAAATACAAATCTAACAGTAGTGTCGCAAGATATAAAGCGAAGATCATGGCCTAAGGCTTTACACAAAAGGAAGAAAAAATTATCAAAAGACATTCTCTCTAGTGGCCAAGGCAATGGCTACTGCTAGGGGTTGCAAGCTTCATCAATTTGATATGAATAATGACTTCCCACATGGGGATTTAACAATGGAGATATACATGAAAAAACCATCAGGGTATAGTAAAGGAGGACTAACACAAGTATATAAGTTGAACAAGAGTTTATATGGCCTAAAGTAAGTTTTAAGGTAGTGGAATATCACATTATCACACTCATTGATCAACTTTCGATTTGATCAATGTAAAGCTGACTATAGCCTCTTTATCATGACAAAGGATTGCTCATTTATAGCCTCGTTAATGTATGTTAATGACATAATAGTTCCAAGTAATTCAGAAGAAGAGGTGAGACATATAAAAGACTTTCTTAACACCAAATTCAAAATTAAGGATCTAGGAGAGTTGAAGTACTTCTTTGAAATAGAAGTTGCACATAATGGAAGTGGTATATACATTAATCAACAAAAGTATGCTCTAGACACCTCAATAGACAATGGATTACTCGGTGGGAAACCTAGCAAGATACCTATGGAGCATAATACTAGATTGAGCAAACAAGATGGGAAGTTGCTGGATGATGTTGCTATCGACTGTAGACTATTTGAGAGGCTACTTTCTGATTATAACTAGGCCAAACATTTCTTATTATGTGCAGACCTTAAACTAGTTCATGCAAACTCCCACGAATATGCACATGAAAGTAGCCCATAAAGTACTCCACTATATTAAAGCAGCACTAGGACAAGAGATTCTCTTGCCGTCAACCAATGATCTCTAGCTTAAGGCCTATTGTAACTCAGATAAGGGCTCCTGCCTTAACTTAAAGAGGTCCATCACAAGGTATTGCATTTTCTCTTGGGATTCCTCAGTGTCTTGGTGATCCAAAAAGTAATCTATCGTGTCCAGATCATTAACAGAAGTGGAATATTGTGCCATTGTGTCATGTGTAGAATTGACTTGGTTGAGGTGTATTTTGACAGCTTTGGATGTACACCATCCAAGGCCAGTTTTGTTGTGCTGTGACAGCCAAGTTGTATTTTATATTACAGCTAATCCAATTTTCCATTATAAGAGTAGACGCATTGAAATGGATTGACATATTGTAAGAGATCAGCTTTAGTCAAGAATAATCAACACTTGCCATGTGCCTACTAAAAAATAAGTTGCTAATATTATAACCCAACCTTTAGGGGTTCACTTGTTCAAGGAACACCTGAACAAGAATAGTGAACTACCATGGAGCTATTGACCTCCATCTCAACCATGCACATCACTGCCACAGGTAGAAGGGAGCTAAGTTCATTCAAGCTGAGTTGTACTTTGTAGTTAACTTAGTTAAGTTATTTCTAGGGCTCGTCTCGCTATTTTAGAGCTAGATGGATGGTTACTAGGTAGCAGTTCTCGGTTGTTACTCAACGGATCACATTTCATAGTTGTAGCTGTAGCAAATCCAATGTAACAATGATTTTAGCCTTTTCTGCAAGCATCTTGGGTGCAGTAACCATTCCTTCAACCTTTCCTGCTTCCTTCTTATTATGGTGTTTTCTCCTTCCATGCCGTGAAATTAGAAACATAAAAGTAAGAGAAGACTAACCTACAAAACTATTACAAGGATTAAGAAAAGACCAAATTTTAAATTAGTCCGAGTCGTCTGCTAAATTAATTTAATATCGATTTCGTTTGCTAGATAGATGCAGAAAATATATTTAAATTCAATCCTCACATGGACGCACAGAACTGGATGCAAGTTAAAACAAAACAAAAAAAAGTTTTACAGTCAAGTGCCTCCATGTATCTCAAAGCTGGCTTGTCAACAGTGGACTGCACCATGTGGGATATTCAGTCAATGTTTGTATTATACATATCATTTGTTTTTTAAAATTTTTTTTCCTTGAGATTCGGTGTTTTGGAAATTGGGTTGAGTATTTTCAATATATATTTTGTGGACGACGATTCCATTACAAGACGTTGCGCCTTATTTTATAGCATGGCTGCCTCCTCCTTTGTCGTACTATCAAAAAATGTTTATGATGCTTATTTCGTTTAACAAATGTGCATTGAAATGAGTGAGACAAGGCATTAAAACAAGAAAGTTGAAATTACTGAACATTGGTTTTGTTTTGAATTATGTTGTTCCCAGTGAAAACATTACAAATGGAGCTCCATAGATGCTATTATCACCAAAAGCATTTTTTATTTAACTATTTTACCCTTATTCTAGCTAAATTTTTTGTAGAACAGTGAGGCCCTCAATTTTTATTGACCTACACAATTTTTGCGGGTGTTTATAATTTGTCACAGGGTAAATCAAGAAAAATTATTTTATGCTGAATATTTAAAACTTTTTAATTCAAACAACCTCTATCACTATACTATATCATGTGCAATAATGTGTTTAGCCTCAACGATAGAGTCTATAGTGGTACTCGACTTCAAAGTTTTTCAACTCACTGCTCTTCTATTGAAGTTGAAGATGTATCTACAAATAGATTTTTAATCATTTACATTTAATTAAAAACTGAGTTGGTATAGTTATCTACACTCAATTCTTCATCCCTATAGATAAATACCATATCATTAATCCTTCTCACATAATTAAGGATACATTTAATCGCATTCTAGTGCTCCTTGTTGGAATTCGCCTGAAACCTACTCCTAATACTTACAGCATAAGTGATATACAGTCTCATACATAACATCGCATAGTTTCCAATTGTCAAAACAGATGGAATGGTTTCCATGCTTCTTCTCTCATCTTCAATCTATGGGCTCATAGACTTAGAGAATTGGATGTCAAACCTAAATGGTAATAATCCCTTTTTAGAAGCTTCCATCCTAAACTTGTTTAAAACCTTATCTATGTATAAAGTTTAGGGGAGACCTATCAATCTCTTCTTTATCTCTATATATGTGAATGCTGAAAAAAATAGGTTGTTTTTTTGAAGTCATTCATGGAGAATATACTAGATAACCAAGTCTTAACTGAAATCAACATCCTAACTTCATTTCCAATAAGTAGTATGTTATTTACATATAGCATTAGGAATGTAATGTCGCTCCCGCTAACTTTCTTATAGACACATATTTCATCTTCATTGTTTCATGGAGTCAAACAATTTAACTATACCATCAAAATAAATATTCTAATTCTTGGATGATTGTTTAAGGCCATAGATAGACCTCTTAAACTTGCATACTTCTTGAGATATGACTTAGGCTTTAAAACTACGAGGTTGAACTATATAAATATCTTCCTCAAGAAAACTATAGAGAAAAGCAGCCTTGACATCTGTCTGTTAAATCTCATCATTTAAATAGGCAACCATCGCAAGAAGAATCTAAATGGATTTGATCATAACTATAGTTAAGAAGGTCCTATCATAGTCATTCCTTTCTCTTGACTATAGCATGTTGCTCAAGCCGGGTCATATAGGTTTACACCCTACCATTTACACTAATTTTTCCTTGTAGATCTACTTGCACCTTATGAGAACTATTCCCTTTAGGTGAATCCGCAAGAGTTGAGACTTGGTTTGAATACATCAAACCCATTTTGAATTGTATAGCCTCTTACAATTTGGCGGAGTCTTTATCCATCATCACTTGATTGTAAATAAAAAGATCATCACAATGATCACTATCTTCCAAAATGAATAACTTTTGCCTATTCTTTAGACATAACCATATTTCTCAAATGATTGAAGGGCTTTATTCGATTGTTGCAGAAAGTGGTTCTTGAACAAGTGCTTGCTGCATAGGTGGTCCGTTTTGTTACTCAACTCTCTTGAGTACAATTGTTCTACCCCTTCCATCTTTTTAAATAAACTCTTCTTCGAGGATGTGAGCTTGATAACCAAAGATAATCCTTTACTTATAAGGTAAGTAGAACTTGTAAAATCCTTGCTATATCCAAAAAAAAAAAACCAATGCCTAAATGTTAGGGGCATATCCATCAACAAAATGTTGGAATGCCTAAAACTAAATGTTGGGGGCATATCTATCAACAAAACAAAAAAAGCAAGTAATGATGAAACAAAATGTTTTATTGATAAAACTAAATACTTGGTAAAAGAATAATTTTAGCAGCAAAGCTATAATTCTAACAGAACTAAGCAAGAGGATTCAAACTCTCCAATACATTTTTAGCAAATACTAAATCTTTTTCAATAGTACACAAAGCCTCGATAGCCACATCGTCTGAAGGCTCGGTAGACTGTATGGCAACAATCTCTCCATGGAACTCACCAACTTCTGCCGCTATCTCTCTAAAGGATTCTTTCTTCTGCGGAAGGGATGCAGACAGCTCCTGCTATCGCTTAATCAGAAGCTCAAGTTACTCCTCAATACCTTCAATTTGGTTTTAAAAATCTCAACTTGCCTAACTCCTTCATCTTCCCTATTTAAGACCTCCTAAAGCTAACACTTTGCATCCTCCAATTATTGAGCAAGGACTTCCTAGCAAATAACGTTTCTAAAAACTCTTCTATAAGGGACATGTCAACATGGTCAAAATTATTTCATGAATTTAAGGACAAGCATAACCTCATCTTTAAGAAAAGAAATGAGATCAAGCAAGGTGCCAACTAACCTCTCGCAGAGACTCACCCATAATCGGCAAAGGAACTCTTTCTCGTGACTCTAGAGGAACATCTTTACTTTAAATACTAAAGCCACTGTAGGAGAAGGTGACTTCTTACTCTCTTTCAAAACATGAACTTCCTTAGGTGTTGCAGTTACGAGTGGATTCGGCTCCATGACAAGTTTATGACTACTACTAGAATCCCCGCTACCGCTTCCAAAAGACTGCCTCTCTACTTGAAAGAAAAGAAAAACATTTTTGGTAAATTAAAGAGGCAAGAAGAAGAAAAAAAAATGAAGCAAAGAAAAAAGTAACAAACCACCTCTAGGGTTAAATCCCTAACTAACTCTAGATAATTGAAAAATTTGCCTTTTTTTGGACTTAAAGGAGAAAGGGTTCTCCTAACTCTTTTCCAGTAGCGATCTCGATTGCTGCTGGTGCTGTCATCTAGGACTTGCAAACACGGTCTCTTCTCCGTAAGGACAATTGGGGCTACAGGTTTGTGAGGGGGATCTCAGACATTAAGAGATAAGCTTTCTACGTTAGGGACGCTATCTTAAGATAGAGTAACGTACAACTTCACGGCATATTCTTCAAAATAGTTCCTGTGAATTTTAGTCCACAACTCTTTATAAGTCTTGAAATAAAATTTCCTCACAACTATTAGAATACAAAGGAAGCATGCATAAGGATTATAGGAATCTCCTAGTAGAATCTGAATTGGTGGCTAAATCGATGCGGACTATAAGGCTCAACGGCAAACCGATTGCTTTTCCTCGATGAGAAGATGTAATCTTGAAAGACAATGAATTTTCATTATGCATTAATTTGTGTAGATCAAATAATTTCACATGAAAAATATGGCAGTAAAATATCAATTAAATCAATTTTTTATTTATTTAGGAATTTAAATAAATATAATTTCTAAAATGAATAAACAAGTAAATTGATATTTTAATCAACCAATCAAATAGTGACAAATGATACAATTTTGTTAGAAGCAGACAAAATAAGGAATCTACAAGATTAAATTTATCTATTAAATTATTGGATAACATTCAAGTTGTGATAGTCAATAGAATTGTATCACGTCAGCAAGATGATACAGTCACTTTATCTCTCTTCCAACTATAAATATGGGTCAAATTCTATGAAAAAGAAGAACAGAAGTCAGACAGAGATGAAACAACTGAAGACTTAACGTAGTAAAGGCTCTCCCCAAATTCTTTTTAAGATTTTCAACAACATTCAAGTCATTTTTTATCAAAATCTCAAAATCTACCGTTTGACCCAAAATCATGGTACTAAACCCGAAGATTCACATTATTGAAAATCTAACAATCCTCAAAGAAGATCAACCACAAACTCTGTCTTTAAAAATTGTTTAAATATTCAAGCAAGCGTTCTTAAAGAAGAATCAGAAGATTAAAATTAGAAAATAGAACTCTTAAAATTCAGTTTGATTTAAATTTATTCGATCTTACACCAATTTTTTTTTTTTTGTTCAAAAATTTTGTTCTACAATTTGTTTCTTAGTTAATAGTTATGCTAATTATATTAGCTAGTAGGTAAAGTAATGACCTAGTTTTAAATTGTTTTGAGTAGTACAAATTTGAGGATTTACAGCTGCAAACACGAGAGAAGCGTCGTTGAGGGCCGCCACCTCTTGCCCTGCTTGTAATAGTCAAGCATTGTTTGGTCGAGTGTTTGCAATAAAGTTTTTGGCCCTCAAACTCCAACATTTCCTTAGTTCATTTCTTGGCAATTTCTTTTCTCCTCTGCTTCAAAATCCAGAAAGGTTATACGTAGAACCCTAAGCCCGGGCCACAATATGAAACATATTGACCGTTACAAGTTAAACATTAAAGTGAGAAAGTTTTGGTCGGAACAGCGAAAACATATTTAATCTTGGCAAGGCCCCAAATTTAGAAGAATTTGCTCCAATTTGTGTCAGCATATGAAATTTCATTTTTTATTTTCTTTACGTGTTGGTGTAATATTCTCAATATTATGACGACATTGCACTACCCCGTAAATTGTCAATAACATAATCGTATTCTCAACGTCATTCCAACGTCGACCCGACATTTCCACGTGATGCATGGCCCAAGAGAGGTTTCGCCACATTGACCATTCTCGGGTAATGAGACATAGACTGTCCTGAGCACCTACACGCTCCAACCATATCCCGCCAATCTCTGGAATGACTTTCCAGTTGTTCACTGACGAGAGTAGACGAGACAAGGGCGGAACTATTCTGCCGACACAATTTCACGCGGATTCGAAAATGTTTTATTTAACATCTGGCAGTAAATTTCTGGTACGCTGTGTTTGGGAAAGGGTTTTTTTTTTTTTAAATATAATAATTGATAAAAGTTTATTAAAATAATAATATTTTAAAAAATATTTTAATAAAATAAATAATATAATTTATTTAAATATATGTATATATAAAATATAAATAATAATTTAATAATGTAATAATTTATAAAAATAATAATTATATTATAAAATATAAATAAAAATAAATGTAAGTATATATATATTTAGAATATGTATATATGTAAAGATCGATTTTATTATAAATATATAATTAATTAATTATATATAAAAAAATTAAATTTAAAATTTAATAAAAAAATTATTGAATGATTGAAAGGCTGTTTTAGAGATATAAATCGTTAGGTTTCAAAACATACCCTGCACAATTCCTGATTCCCATTGGAGGTGGCAAAGCAAAGAAAATTGTGCTGTGGTTTAACCACATTCCCAGCTTCTTTTGCTTCATCACCTCACGCGGATCCTCCTTTCCCATTTGCAAAATTCGTTCCAAAATATAAGGCTGACGACCAGTGTACGCGTGAGACGAAAATCAGAAGTCCAAGATAAGAATAGCAGCGGTTAGGCCAACCACTGTTGCGTTCAAAATGGGGGATTCTTCATTTGCCTCTGGCTTCGTAACCGGCTTTGGACAAGCGTTCATGCAGTTAGTCTTGGACAGATTGGCTACTTTCGGAACTTTCGCGTGGCAAGAGATAGGTTTGGTCTGGGGCGTCGACGATGAGCACCGCAAGCTGGAGAGGACTTTCCTGAAAATCCAGGACCTAGTGGATCACGTGGAGAGCAGCCCGTTGAGATTTTCTGGAGGGAGCAAGGCCTGGCGGATCTGCTTTGAAGATCTAAGAATGCTTGCCTATGATGCTGATGCCCTTCTTGATCGTGTTTCCCTGCGGCTCACCAACGACTGCATCCAGAAGAATCAGGTCCGATCCATGATTCTTTCATCCTTTCGTGAAATTGGTGTGCCCCACGAGATCAAGAACATGGAAAGCAAACTGGAGAATCTTTCCAAAGATATGAAAGCTCTCCTCGAGATTGAGCATGTGAAAATGGACATTCACAAGTACAAAACCGGGGAAAGATCTTTGATGGACACAACCAGCTTACTAGTTGATGAAAAACGCGTTGTCGGAAGGCAGGACGACAAGAAGAATGTGATCGATTTGCTCGGTAAGAATAATGACGTTCTTTCTGTGATCTCGCTTGTGGGCATGGCGGGCCTTGGTAAGACCACACTGGCCCAACTTATTTTCAATGATAAGAAGGCATGGAAAGATTTTAAGCTAAAAATTTGGGTTTCTGTTTCTATGGACTTTGATGTGGGGAGGATTACAAAGTCAATTATTGAATCTGTAACACAGAGTGGTTGCGAGGCATTGGACTTGAACTCACTTCAGCGCAGGCTTCAAAAGAAACTAGATGGAGAAAAGTTCTTGTTGGTTCTAGATGGTTATTGGAATGAGAATCAGGACGATTGGGACCTCCTTTCTCTACCTTTCAGTCATGCAGCTGAGGGAAGCAAAGTTATTGTGACCACTCGGAGTACTAGAGTTTCAACAATTGTTGGCTCCAACGCCTACAATCTGCAGGCTTTGTCTGATGATGACTGTTGGAAATTGATGAAACGAAGGGCTTTCTTCGGAAAGGAAGGGAATGGAAATCTTGTACCGTTAGGTGAAAAAATAGCAAAGAAGTGCAAAGGCTCGCCTTTGGCAGCTAAGGCTCTTGGAAGTCTACTGCAACGTAAATCTGCTGAACACGAATGGCTTGGCATACAGAAAAGCGAGTTGTGGGACTTGCCACAATATAAAGATGGTGTATTTCCTTCTTTGATGCTGAGTTATCTTCATCTTCCGGCTCATCTACGGAGATGCTTCGCTTATTGCTCTATTTTTCCTCAAAACCACGAGTTCCAAGCCGAGGAATTGGTCCTCTTATGGATGGCCGAGTGTTTTATTCAATCTCAAGGCGAAAGGAGATGGGAAGACATTGGGAGGGAATATTTCGATGATCTGCACATGAGATCCTTCTTTACACAAGGTAAGAGTTCTTCAAACGATACAATATACAAGATGCATGACCTCATTCATGATTTATCTCGGCTAGTCTCTTCCAATACATGCTTCCAAGTGAAACATAACATGCAACATTCCTCCTATCCATTGTTTGGAAATGCTTGTCACTTGTCTTTGCATCATGATACCGTGAGGCCTTTAGAGTTGAAAGCCTTCGTAGAAAATGAGAGGTTGCGTACATTTGTGGTGATGTGTAAAAATGGTGCTCAGGGAGGACAAATAGATAAGGAACTGTTTTGCCGGTTGAAATTTTTGAGGGTGTTGTACTTGTGTAATATTGGTCTCGGTGAGCTGCCAAACTCCATTGACCACTTGGAATATCTCCGCTACCTAAACTTGTCCGAAAACAAAATCCAAAGGTTACCAAAATCAGTATGTAGACTTCTGGCATTGCAAACACTTCAGCTCTGGAAATGCAATGAGCTTGTTGCTTTGCCAGAGGACATGAAAAATCTTTCAAACCTTAGGCATCTTATGTTCGATGTGGGACGCAAGGTAACTTCCACGCCACCAGAGTTGGGAAAGTTAACCAATCTTCAAACTCTGTCGGCATTTATTGTGGGAGAAGGCGAGGGGCAAGGCATTGAGGAATTGGGGAAAATGGATTTGCTCAGGGGATCACTTTGCATCAAGAATATTGACAAAGTTCTGAATGAAAATGATGCGGCGAAGGCGAAGATGAACACGAAGGAACATCTGGACAAGCTCGAGCTGCAGTGGGGGAAGTTTGATGATGGACTAGACCAACAAAATAAAGAACAGCAAGGGAATGACCAATTTGTTGTGTTGAGCAACCTCGAACCTCACAGAAATTTGAAAGAGCTGGACATTAAGAATTACAGTGGCGTCATTTGTCCCAAATGGATAAGTGAGGAGTCGCGTAACTTCACAAGAATTTGCTTGCAGGGTCTTGATTACTGCAAAGAACTTCCAGCCTTTGGGAATCTTCCTTCCCTTCGATTTCTTCTTATTGAGAATATGCGTGCTTTGGAGTCTATTGATCTTAAATTTTATGGGGTCGGAAGCAATGAGAAGTTCCCATCACTGGTGTGTTTGGAAGTCCGTGATATGGCAAAGTTGGTGCGGTGGAGCCCATCAAATGGCGGCAACTGCATGCCTAATCTTGCGACTTGGACAATTGAGCATTGTTTAAAACTCCGCAGTTTGCCTCCAAGACTTCAGCCACGCGAAGGTGCAACAATCAACGGCTGTCCATCGCTCACGCAACCATGGAATGTGAATGGTAGAAGTGAATAAGTATAATTCCATGTTTAATTATTTAGCTGTTGAGATTATGAATTTTGTATCTGTTCTGCGAAGTTGGAAACAGACTTCCATGTGTAATTATTATGCTGGTGAGATCATGAATTTTGTATCCGTGCTGCGAAGTTGGAACTAGACTTCCATTTGTAATCGTTTTGCTGTGAGATTATGAATTTCGTATCTATTGTGAGCAGTTGGAATTAGACTTCCATGTTAAATTATTTTGCTGGTGAGATTATGAATTTCGTATCTGTGCTTGGAAGTTGGCAAAAAAACAATGTTGAAAGAAAAATTACTTGCCACATCTTCCAACCAATCAAATCCCTTTAGGATTCATCATATTTAGCCCTTATTCATTTCAAAGTCAGACAGAAGATGGAACAATAAACAATCCATAAATGTTGCTGTTATCATCCTATTAATCTCTTCTGACTGCAATCACTACCAGAAGTTGTGTTTTGAAATGCTGTTTGCTTCATCCGTCAATTCCAAGCATTTGTAGACAGTTCAGGTTTCCAGGCAAGCAATTTTTTTTTTCCTACATGCAAATTTCATAATCAATTTTTTCATGCTAACGTGTCAAAGTTCAGTCTAAAAGTTGAGGACTAGAGTGTCGATAAAGCATATTTCAGTAAGATCTAGTGTTGTTGTTCAGTCTCTTTTGAATTGGCAAAACAGCCAAATTTCTCCGTACAGATGGTTTTAAATTCAAAATAATAATTTGTAGTAGACTTTATTTAAAATTAACGAAGCATGTAGTAGACATGTTTTTTTGCTCTCTTTTAATGCTGATTTTCAGTATACGTATCTTCGGATGATAATTGATAGAATTTCAACAGTTGAGTGAATTTCGGTAGAGAGTGTTAACTTGAGGGAGTTTCATTTGGAGGGCATGGGTAAAATCACTTATTCAATATTTTTAATTGTTTTAGACTTTTTTTTTTGTTATACCTAGGGAATATTATGTACCTTGTACATATAATATAGAATATGTGTTAAAATCAAATATAACAATTTTAATATTTATTCATTTTAATTTTTTTTATTTATATAGCTTAGTTATTATTTGAAAATTGAATTCATATATATATTTTAATAATAGTTATTTATAAGCTAGTTGTTTGAAATAATTTTAGAATTTAACATATCTTGCGTTAAAACACATTTGTATTTACAAAATATACCTTCTAGATATAATAATGAACTTGGTGATATTTGGTCAAAATAAATTCACATTTATTGAATTGTTTTTAAATTTTAACTTTGACAGTACATTGTTATATAAAAACCCTATTATATTTTTAAAAAAGAAAAACCTTTTATAATCATCATATACGAATTTGAAGCTTTATGTAAAATCATTGTTAAAATTTTTTGTTTAACTCTTTATGGAAAAATCATATTTCCATTACCTTATTATCATTAGCCATTAGCTTTCTCTCTTCATTAAATTTTATTTAGAACTATGTTCTGTTTTTCAATTGATTGACTATAAACTAAAATTTATTAATTGCTTAAATATATTTATTGAAATAAACAAAAATTGTCTTAATATTACTATAATTTGGATCATACTTTTGAAATTCTATAATTAAATTATTGATAATTCGCTATTGTTTTGCATTGATTTTAAATGTAGTTACTTATATCAATATTAATTAGATTGAATTTTAACTTATCATTTCACCATCTTCTTCCATGTAAATATTTAAAATTCTTAATATAATTTTGTATCAATGCATTACTAAATTTGATTCATTTTTTACATTTGTTTTCTTAATCCAAAAATATAACGTTAATATAATTTTAATTATTTTTTAAAAAATATTTTTTAGTCATTATAATTTAAATATTCATAATGTATATGCTAATAATATTGATTATATAAATTAGAATTTATTTATGTATTTAAAATTGTAGCACTTTATTGTACCATATTTGGTTTCTATTTGTTTTATATGATATTTTAGAATAATATAATTAATTATAAAATACATATAATAATTTTCAATAAGTTATCTCATATTTGATAAATTGATGGTCAAATATTAAATCATTTTAGATATTTTATGGTATATTATTTTAAGAACAGCATTTTTAATATAGGAAATTTTTTTTATAATTTTAGCTTATTTCATATTTGATAATAATGATAGTCAAATATTCACTCATTTCTAATATTTTATGAAAAATATGAAATTTATTTTTATTCAAAAGTTTTTTCATTATTATAACTTTATTTATGTTGCTATTTAGCTTTCTTTCGTATTTTAATTTAATTGACATTTATACTTATAGTTTTTTAACAAAATATTTTTATATTTATTAGGTGATATAATCATGAAATCAATATCTTGTAACGAATTTATTGTTATATTTACAAAAATATAATCATGAAACCAAATAATAATATAAATCACCACATATTTAATAAATTTGATGATCGAAACTTCACTCATTTTAGATATTTTATTGTATATTGTTATAAAAATAGTGATATCTTTATATAAGAAATTTGTTACTTTTCAAATTTTTACTCATTATTGTTACTATTTGTTTTATCATTCATTGTTTAGTTAGCTAATGTGACATATTCAGCATATGTATTTATTTTTTATATATTAGACTATATAGTTACGAGGTCAATGTCCTTAAGTCGAATTCAGTATTATTTTTTAAATATAATTATGTAGTTATAATTTAATTTATTTTGAATTTAAATTTATAAATATTTTTTAAAAAATAAGATTCTATTAATTTTTTAATTTTACTTACTTTATAAATAATTTAAAATTTATTAGTTTCCTATTATTTAGATGTTTCTATTTTACATAATTTAGAAATAAATATATTAGACCAAATATGTTAGTACTATATTAATTTTCCACTGCTAAAATATATATTATTTAAAAATTCTATTTGTTTCTTACAATTAAAAAGTTTCTATTTGATATAAGTTAAAGATAACCATAAAGTAGGTTAGATAAATTAGAACTCTATTAATCTTTTATTACCAAAAGACAAATATTTTAAATATAATTTTATTTTTACCTATATAACTTTATTTATTACGATAAATATAGATATTTAATTAAGAATAGGTGTGTACTTTTAAAATCAGCAAAAAAAATTCATACTCTTTAATATCGCATGGATAAGGGTAGTTGAAAGTCTATTTTTTACGATGTAAACCTACCATTAGTATTTGATGGTAAATGTAATTCTAAAAACTAGTAAAAATCACACATTTTATATTTGTGTAAATTTATTTATAAATTATGAAATTATTATATTTTAAATAATAAAAAATTATTTAAGTTAAAAATATAAAGAACATTTAAAATAATAAAATAAAGAATGATTGAAAAAAGAAGAAGAAAATACGAGAGAATATAAAAACAACAATAATAAGTTAAAGGTAAAGAGAAAAAGAAAGCAGAAAATGATAGGAAAAATAAAAAATAAAATAAAAGTAATTGTATAATTTGGCATTATGCAACTAATAATCTTTATTAACTTCATAAAATAGTAAGTATAGATAAGTTAAAAGGGAAAAAGAAAATGATAAAAGGCATTTAAAAAAAAAACATTCAAATAAGGACAATTGTATAATTTAACATTGTGCAATTTAATAACACAGCATAGATTAACCAAAGATCTTGTATTAAGCACAAATCTTCCGAGCCTATTATAAAAGAATGTTCAAAAATACACCGTACCACAAAGTTCAATCAAGCATGAATGGCTAAAAAACTGCCAAACTTCTAATTTTTGGTGGAAACTGGATGTCCACTTGCGAGCATGACATTATGCTCTAAAATTCCAGACAAAACGCTTTGAATTATCACAACATTCATACATTTATTATGTGCCTAATAAATTATATTCAACTAATTTAAGGTGTGTGTATCTCATTAGAAGAAGTTTAGTACAATAGCTGCAACATATATGCTAAGCGGAATATCATAATGACTTTGTAAATAGTGAATGTAATGTTTAGTTCACCCTAATCATTTAGAAAATGGAGTATAACAGCCAAAACATGGAACAAGGAGCTCCTACATAATGGCTCGATCATGATTCCAACGAGAGCACGAGGTTCATATATGGGACAACTCACAATTTAGCATTCAAGAACCCCATTGCAGAACATTGGGTTGCAAATTATTCTATCTTTTAGCCGCCGTATGTATCTGCTGGCTAATATTCAAGGTCCAAAGATACCCTCCTTCCTCTTGGTACTAAGACCCCCCACCAAAGTGCTTTTGAAGGTCCTGGAAGGATACTGTGGCGGATCCTCTCTTCTTAGCTCTCTGCTGGGACGGGTGTTCCCTCCATCCAGTCATATATATCACCTGAAAATTGTTTCCGTGATTGTAAGGACATTGGGGATGGAGAAAATGAAGTAATGAAAACAATGACTACAGTTGAGGTCAAGGAGGTGAAAAAGCAAGATAATTGAGCATATGAACATAGGAGGAATGCATGCAAGGGTTCTTGGAGAAGACAGGATACCATCCAATGGTTTAAGACTAGTCTCCATTTTCTGCACTCATAATGCATCACAGAATGACCCCCGAAACAATCATGTGTGTTTCACTCGTATTATCAGCATATGCAAAAATGAAAACAATGGGCAGAGCTGAAATTTGAAAATTATCGCAATAATAGCATTTTACATATCCAAAATATGAAGAAAGTCTTGAACATCTACTTTTGTATGAACATATGGTACTGCATTTTAGGCTCAAACCTCTCCTTGCTAGCTTGGACATTTCTAGAGGAACTCTACATACAATCAAATATATTCAGGTGAATATGAACATTAGGGAAGACAGGAACCCATATACATCCAAATGGCAAGAATTTGTACAAAAGTTCCAGACAAATCCTTCGGGTACATTGACATGTATGAAATCCCCGACTCTGCAGACAATTCACAATCAAAGTTCAGAACACTGCTGATCTAAGTCACCTGGAAAGTTGCTGGGATGGTGCCGTCTTCTGCAGCAAACATCAATTCATAAACTGCTGCCGTTGCCAGGGCAGTATCTCTTTTCAAAATCTGATTTAACATCAAATGAAATATTAGAGTGAGGAAGATCACATAAAAACTTCTGAAACTGGATAATTTTACATCTGAGACACAAAATATCACCAAGTTTCAAAAAGACTAGACTGCAAGCACAGATATTTCTTACATTGCTCCTTTGCAATAAGGCATTCGTTTCACCCATTGTACGGAGATGTTCTATAAGCTCCAGAGCTACCTTGAAGGAAAGAGTAAACTGTGTATTACATTTGTCCAAAAATAAAATACGCAGCATACAGAAATAATTTCCAACCTACTTGACTTCCTAGTCAGTACATTATTGTATCAAATATATATTTTTTTATTGGGGAACAATAAAGTAATTTGCTGACACAAAACTATCCATAAATGCAGAACAATTCAGTTTAAGTTAAAAACAGAGATAAAAAATAAACTGAAATAATTAGAGCTTCAAGCTCTGTACTAGACAGAAGAGTTAAAATAAATTGGATGGTCAAATTTCATGATCTGCCAACAAAGAACACAGAAAATGAAATATAAAGTCCAAAGAACAATAGAATTTCAAGGGAAAATAGCACCCTAGTAAGAGCAACCACGATAACCGGATAAGTAGTAGACTTTTATAAAAGGAAATAGAATTATTTAGATCACATCCTTGAGCTGATTATTCTATCATCAAGTCCCAGGCAATGTTTCTTCATAACTTAAGTCCTTAGATAGATTAGCTGGAAGTTTTTATCTTGGGACCATAATAGATTTCCATGTCAACAATATCACCTGCCTGTCAGGTGGCACTTTCCTGTTACTGGCGTAATTAAAGCTTTAAATTAATCCCAAGAGTTGTGGAGCTATCTATGAATTAGCCAGCTCTGAAGCTGCGGAAGCTAGGCTGAATAAAATATTTAAAGTATATAGATTTTATCAGAAACGAAAATTATGTTCAAACAAGATAAAGTTGGGAAATGCTTTGAAAGGAAAACTGAGGTTACAATTTGAACGTCCATAAGCATGTTTTTAATCAGAATGGAATTCGACTGCATCAATTTTTGCATCAAAAAATGCAAAACTCTTGTATCGAAATAAATTGTCTGAGGCTTAGGATTTTAAGCTTCAATTTATAAAACATAAAGGTGAAATCACATACCACTAGTATATTTGACAGTAAATTCATCTACATCAACTCCGGGGAGTGTGAAGCCAGCCCTGGTTAACAGATTTCCTGCATCACGTACCTATAAGATCAAATGGAGCATGCACTGAAGCATAAAAACGTAAAAAGATGTAAAAATTTTAAAGAAATTTGAGATGACAAACAAAATATGCTATACTGCCAAAGTAAACTTTATATGTAAATATGCACAACAAAAAATTTTATGTAATGGGAAGTTCAAGGAATCTACTGAAGAGTGAAACAGAAAAGTATATACTTCAATAAGTCGGAATTTCTCTCGCACTTTTTGGCTAATGTTTAAGCTAATAGAAGCTAGGAAACCATCACTATGGTGCCCGCATGAACACCTATTGTCATGTTACTTTCATCAATTTTAGCAAGTCACGAAGATGTGAACCAACCATTTCACTCTCCTAATTTGATACCCATTACCAGTTGAAGACACTCTCATGAATGTTGCCAACCATTATAGAGACCCAAGTTCTGGAAGCAAATACCTACTACATAACTAGTTGAATAGTGGCTTGAACCAACACCCTAGAACTAGTTGTCTGAATATTAAAGAATTTGCCTTCTGTTAATAACTTAATAAAACTGGTACCCAACAATTATTAGTCGGTAGCTTATGATAACAAGCACGGATATCAGCTAATGCATTTTCCTTTCTATGACATTTACACTGTACAGAGTCATTATTTTAAGGTATCATTATCCTCTTATGAATGCTAACAGTCACAGCTAATCTAAGAGCCTATTCTGCATCCCAATAGGTAGGAAAGAGGATGGTCAATGTTTGTAGCAGGTATCGTTTTAAACTAAGCAGAGGAAGAAAGAGATAATAAGAACATAAATTGCTTGCCAGCGAAAGGACACAATCGGATAACTATAACATATAAATAGAAACATTAACTAATATACAAAATGCAATAACTTGCAAATTAATTTATGGACTCAGCTTGTTTATTCACAAATATTCACAGCAATAATGTACCAGTTTTTCAGACAATCCTCTTCAAGGTCCAAAAAAAACCATAAAAGCAGCACGCAATTGCTTAAGAAATACCTGTGCCAAAGGTGACAACCGAGGACTGATACCCCCTTCGCGTTCCATTTGTGCTATGGTGCATGCCATTCTCAGCTCCCTAAAAGACAAATAACAAGACTCGCTAGTAATTTTCACAAAATGCAAAGAAGTTCAAAAGATGCACATATTATTCAAAAAACTAACCTTAAAGTTTCTCCACCAAGAATGGCTGCCAAAAATAGGCCATCAGGCTTCAAAGCCAATCTACTCTGCCATCAGCCAAATGAAAAAAATCACTTATTTGATTACCAGAAACTAATTTTTTCAAAGAATAACAATAGGAAAATTCACCGCAATAGATTTGATACATTAATTTTAGCCACTGAAGAGTAGCACAAACCTGTATCATGGCTCCAGGAAGATCATTTGTCCAATGAAGTCCCAAGCTACTAATAACCAGGTCCAAAGAGCTACACGAGCAAAAGATACATTTCTAACTAGTCTTTTATTTTCAAATTTATTTTTTTTTCTTATTTTTATTTTTATTTTATTTTTTGTGACTGGGCAAGATAATGGAACTTGTTTCATATTATGCCTACCTTTCCTTCACCGGCAAAAACTCTTCATCAGCTACAACAAATGATGTTTCAACATCTTTGTTTGGTGAACTTTGTTCAGCCTGTTTACACAATTTCACCATGTCAGATGAAGCATCCATCATTATCAGCTTTTCAATACCACCTGAAATGACAAATCATACCCCCAGTCATTGGAAAACCTACAAGCATCCAGATAGGAGTGTTTTTCTTAAATCTCTTGATATTATGAAACAGATATGTAAAATAGCTTCTTTAGTGCTCATTGCCCAATATTAAAGAAATTAATTTATGTCTGATGAAGTATTCCACATACTTGAGTTCTAGCTCTTCCCACATTAGTGCTTAACGATATCTTTAGAAAACCTAAATTATAAGCTAATATATCCACAATTAATAAATTGAATGAGAGCAACAAACTTTCACCACGTCCATTCAAAAGACGCCTGATTGCTTCCAAAGAACCCCCCATGCATAATGCTGTAGGAAACGTCCTTTTACAATCCTGCAAGAAATAAAATACAGCCATTATGAGGCTTTCAAGGCATATATTGGAATCATAATCCTTCACAATAAAAGAAAACTGCAGCAAGAATGCAATAGAATAGTACAAAGACAACATTCCAAAACATTCCAAAAGCCATATATTAGCCAAATCCAACGTAAGGAAACAAATCTCTTATTCGGATGACCAAAGATATATCATAAGTGTTACCATAGAAACTCTGTAAAACTGGTCTGTGAATTTTAAAATGGTGCTATACAAAGTAACCAGCACTAACACCAATACCACCCACCCCCATATTTTAATGCATGCCTTTTTCTCATCGTTCAGTTCAGTAGGACCAAAATGCTTAATGTACCATGTGAACATGTGAATGCAAAAGAAAAGGGAAGAAAGAAATAAGGCATAGACCAAACAAAGCAAAATTTTATAACTCAATTTTCGATTTACATTTATTCAATTCCCAGTTAAACTCTAGGTTCTGACACTTATTAACAAAAGTTTTTGTATTAGTGGTTTTATCTCACAAACTCAAACCTTTGTAACACTGCCAAACAACTCCACATGTATTTAAGTAAATTACAAATATGTAAACATTGAAGACATGATGCACGCAGATTGATCTCTGTGAATCAGTCCCTTCCTTGCTTGAGTTTAGCAAAAGGGCACAGGGTTTGACATCGTTGAAAGTTCTAAAGCAAAGGTAGCACAGGATTGTGGTTTTAACAGAAAACAATGTTTTGACTAAATTACCTGTAAAATGAAATGTAGAATAAAAATTATAACATATTAACACAGATCATCCAATCACTATTATAAGAAAAAAAAAACACTTAAAAACATTTAACACAGATCAAACATCTCTTGTGCAACGTGCATTTGCTGAAGAAAACTAGAGTAACTCCGAACAAGTATACATAATAAAAACAGGGAAAAAAAAAAAGAAAAACAAAGAAAAAATCCACCTCCAGTCTATCCAGTAAATTTTCAGCCACTGAATCCACCAAAGAATCCTGAGAACGCATTAACCACGCAGCTCTATCCCGCTGTAAGTAGCAATCATGAGAGAGAAAAACAAATTAAAGAAGCTGATAACGTAAAATACATATATAATCATTTACAACGTAAAAAATCATGAATTTTTGTAAGAAAAACAGAAACAGAAGCGTTATGCAAAGGAGGTCTAAACTTGTTTGCGCTTGAGATTGCGATCAAAGATTTTAACTTTAGAGCTCTGGTCCGCACTGTACAATCTACTACTTCTACATAGAACACCGCTTAGGCTTCTCCGGCAAAGACCGGCGGCGGCACTCATCTTCCAAACTCCCATAAACTGCAATTGATCACACGCTGCGTCCGAATCCTCGATATGATTTTCCGGCTGTGTTTTTGCTGGGGATTCCGGTCGAACCTAGAACACAAGGCCTACAAGACTAATCGGGCCTGGTTGGGCTTAGAGCGTCATAAATTTGGGCTTTCTTGGTTTGGGCTGTGGTCATAATCCGACTCTCCCAGCAGCCCAATTAGACGGCGTAGTTCTTGAATCAATAATACGGGCCATCTGACTGAGCCCAGAACTTTAAACTAAGTGATTTTTATGTTCCAACTGTATTTTCATTCAAGTAAATAATATTTTGTCCTATGTATGTAAAATTATGTGGTAAAACATTTCAGTTTAACGGATGAAATGATACAGTTGTGAGATATCACGTCATTCATTATGAACGTATAGCTAGCAGGATTATGTACTTGATAACAAAATGCAACTTACAATCATGAAACTCCTTATGTACCAATATAAATATCCCTCCCCACAACCAGCAAGAAAATGTTGCCCCCCATTTAGACAATTGTCAATTAAATTTAATGAGTGGCAAATCGCACCTCTGGATTTTTATCTTGTTTAAAAGTTGATTTCTTTTAGAATCTTCCCTAGCTAGATTAAAAAATATATGCACAGTAGTATTGTCTTTGTAGCCTAAAACAAGAAAATGGGAACGCGATTGGTGCAAAGATCATGTACTCATGATCAGTTTTGTTTCAAAAGTGAAGACAAGAATCAATATGATACCCATAAATAAATAATCAAGATCAGGGATGTTTGTAAAAAAGTTTTGAAGGGACAAGAGAAAGTGAAGAGATCAAAAAGAGGTGAAGGGACTTCCTTTTTCTTGCGTTTTCTACCATGCTTTATCTCTTTCTTGATCTCAAAGGATTCCTCTGCTTATCCTAATTTTGCTTTATATCCTTTCCATTGTCTCTTTATGATTATTATTATTATTATTAATTTTGATGTGATTTTATTTTCATCTTTTGTGGGGTTAACCATGATAGAAGAAGAATATGATAGCAGCAGCAACAGGAAAAGTCTGCTTTGATTTATGCTCGTGTCACAATTTTATTTATAATTTATTAACTCTAATAATTAATTCATGAGTGCACAAAAAAGATGTGGAAATAATATTTACTAGGACAATCTTTTTATTTATTTATTGTTTTTCATTGGCTTAGAAAATACGAATATGTTTTTATTATAATAAACGGATGCCACTAAATGGAGAAAACTAACTGATAATTGTTATGTTGCATAATATACGAAATTAATGATATACTAACAAAAATTGCACACCCCATGTTCAAATTTACTTATAAATTATAAGATTATTGTAATTCAAATAATAGTTATTATTAAAATAAAATTTTAAATAAGAAAAAATAAAAAGAATTTGAAAAGAGGTAGAATTTGAGAGAAATGAATAAAAGCAATAAGTTAAAGAAAAGAGAAAGAAAGTGATAGAAAATTAAAAAATTAAAGATGATTTTGGAATTTTAAGATGCGTAAGTGAAAAGTTTAACTTCCACAATAATATACCATAAAAATAAAAATATATTAAATAAGAAAATAAAAAAAAAAAAGATGAAAAGATATTGAAAAGAGATAAATTTTAAAAGAAAAATAAAAATATAAAATTAAAAGAGAAGAAAAAATAAAAAATTTAATAAGATATTATCAATTAAAGATAGTTTTTGTAAATTTACAATGTGCAAATAAAAGTCTTAGTATTGCGTATAGACATATGGCAAAAAAATGACGTAATACTATATTAGTAATTACATTTAAATATATTTAGTAGTTTGATTAAGTGTAATAGTGAGAAATTACTACTTAAGTAAGAATAATATTGTAAATTCTTCACATGCAATGAAATTAGCTTAAACTCTTAATATACAATATAGCTAGATTTACATTTATAGAAAAAGGCCTTTTACCAAAAAAAAAAGTTATGATTTGTTTCATTTTTCTTCTAAATATACAAACATTAATCATTATACATTTTACTTTTTTTCCTTTTATATATTTTTAAAAAAATACATTTAAAAAAAAATTAAACAATAATGTATTACTCACTTGAATGAAAAGGTAGGCCACCCCCATTTTCAACACTTTACATTTCTTCAAATGCAAAATGAATGCCGGCCGATTGAGGCAAAAGGACAGTTCAATTAGATGAAATGATTAAAGTAATAAGCAGCGCACGTGCGGTCGCGTGTGTTTTTATCCTTTTGAGGAGGGACAATGTGACAAAACAGCAGGAGCCTTTTTTGATTTTTTGTGCAGCTCGTGTGAGGGCCACTAATAAGTGGCAAGCAAAAAATCAATTTGTGTTTCAATCTACCCCATTTTTGCGGACACAAAAGTTGACACATGGAGATTAGATCACATAAAAACTAAAGGGATATCAATTTTAAATTTCAAGTGAAATTATGTATTCCTTGAGGAGATATTCCAGCGAGGCTTGGCGAGAGCAGAAGATCATAGCAGTAGCCATCAATCATTTTGAAAATAAAACACCATTCAAGGGTGTCAAATGGAATGCATTTCAGGCAAAGAATCCTCTCTCTCGATCGTTGTGTCAACCAAGACAGAAGGAACATGATGACTTGATCTCATCCTACTTTCTTCCAGTTTATCACTAGCAATCTGTTTGGGAGTTCAAATTACGGTACAGATTAATGACAGTCATGATGCACCATTCGTCTCGGTATTACTGAGGGCACCCCTCTATTTTAAGAGAAATCGTAATGTAAAGTCTAAAGAATCATTACAACAAGACACAAAGGAGGAGGTCATAAGCATCTCTCGTAACGTTGATGTTCAATGAAATGAACAAGACATTCACATAACCATAAAATAAGACCCTAGTCAAAATGCAAACATTTATCTCTTACATTATGAAGACGTTGAGAAATATATTTTACATTTTAGAAGGGCTATAATTGGAGATGTCATTGTTTTTAGTAAAAATGTTCTTATAAAATTGTAAAGTAGTGGAAGGGAAGAGATGCTATAATTAGGGTTTTGAACAAGGCAACCTTTCGATTCCCGTTTCATTAGTTGAAAAAACAATAAGGTTTTCTTTTTATTAGTTGGAAAAATATTAAAAATGAGGGTTGTTAAACTTTTTATCATCTCGACACTAAACTAATTTTCTGCGAAACCTTCGCTACAGTATCTCCAGCAGAGCTCACCTACCAAGTTTTGACCAAGTCCGCCTTGTTACAATACGATTGAACAATATACGTGTGTGTGTGTAAGTGTATTACGCGATTAGGACGTCCGGAGCTGACTTGAGAAATTTCAGTGGACACAACTAAGGTCATGTCATATTAATGCGCTTTTAATTCGTGGGACTTTGTAGCAAAATCAAAGGTCCAGATACCGACGCACAACGATTGCAAAAGGACAAGTGGTAGATGTAGATTTGGCACTCTAACCGCCCCAAACACACAGATATAAGACCCCCAAATCCGAGTCGCATTGAATTCATCGATTTTCAAATCAGTTAAACAAACCCCTTGTTTTTGTAGTGGGATTCAGGTCATTTCATTTTCAGAGCGACCATGAATTGCGACGCGTCCTTCGTTATTTTGTCAAAGATAATGAATGAACAAACAATGCCAGCTTAATGGATTACATGCTTTTGTTTCATTGTGATTCACACACTCAGCACAAATAACATGGAACATGTATGTGGAATTACTCCCATCTTGTTTGATTGAACGAATCCAAACTGGTTTCAGGAAAAGCATATTTATATTTCATCCATGTTTTTCATATATACTTTAGATGGACGATAACAAAATCAAGTCATTGAATTTAAGCTATCTTGTGGATCATATTTGGGTTTTGATCAGATTGAATCAACATTAAAATGTAACGCAAGGCATACTTATCGATCATGTCCATATCTGGTCCCCTGGTTGCCCCACAAGTATCTCACTTCCACAATGTCAATGAAATCAAGAACTGGACATTTTTCTAAAAGTGAGCCCGCCTTGCTTGTCCTTTCTCTCTAGGATCTATATGAAATTATATTTTAGATTGCATCTTTTTTGACATATCTGATTATCTTTTATAATTTACCACGCGTAAATATTGTCTTGGGTTGTAACGTTTTGCAATTCTTGATACTCGTCGAAGAATATAGTACAGAAATTTGAATCTCGGCAAAGCGTGCGTTGGGTATGCGATTTTACTTGTGGTAAATAGTTACGGCTTGTGGTTCTCCTCGAACCAATCAGACAGAGATACGTGCTCGGGAAACCTTCGGCAGCGGACAAGCCAGACAGCGACAAATGTTCCATCCGACGCAAACAAACGTGGATGCAGAAAACGCGTTTTCTGGCTTCAAAGTTGAGGCATGGTATTATTACTACACTGTTGTTGTCGCGCTTTATTTACATTCTCGTGTGGTTTAATTGTCAATTATAAATTAAATATTATTGCATTGAATTTAACTTGTCGAGCAAAAAAGAGGGAATAATTTCGTGGCCGAATTAGTAATCTATAAAATTTTTGTTTGAGACAACTATTATTTTGGTGTATATTATCGTTACATTTTAGAAGAAAAAATTATATGTGAATATTGTGAGATTCTTATTGTTTGTTTATGTGTTTAGTTGGAATCCATGACAACTGTCTACTCAAGGTGGTCCATCGGTTATTAAATTGATACATGAGCTACCAATTAATTCTAACTATAACTAGGCAAAGGTCAAAACCATAGTACCTACTTTGATGTCCTAAAGCTTTTATTTCCTATGATTTTTATAATAATACATCTAATAAACGTCATATAAATTATATGTTAACTTTGCTAGTTGGACAAAAGTAAATGAATCAGTTCATATCCTTCGTTGGATAACTAAAGGTAGAATCCATTGATTCGAGTAAAAAATATTTTATTCTCTCTTTTTAAAATATATCTTTCAATCTCACAACAAAAATTCTCATTTAAACATGCACAACACATATATTAAAGTTGAAATTTTTAAGAAAATTAGTGTGGTTTAATTATTATTCTTAAACTTAACAATTGAAAAGCGGCGATATTAGTCATTATTTTAGATGAGAAGCAAGTATTGATAATATAACCACCCCAAATTCAATTGCAATTGATTTTATTTCATAGTATAGAAGTGATAACAAGTATAATTTGGTTGATTAGTGATTCAATTTTCATAATTATTTAAATTCAATACAACTCAATTTTTAAGTAATTCAAACTCAAACGTAAGTTCGAGTAAAGTAGTAAAATTGAATTCAAAAAATTTTCAAAATTTAATTTTTAGTTCTATAAAACAATAAAAAAAAAGTCATGTAATTTAGTCTATTAAAACTCTTACCCTCACGTCCTGAGTTATCATATTGTTTTCATTAGAATAATTAAGTCTATAAGATCATGATTATCAAGATTTTACACGAGTTTGCGTTCAATCATTTTTTATAATTTATTAATTATTAAATGAATATATTAATTATTAATTACGATATAAATATAATAATGTGACGAAAAAGTGCCAAATAATGATGCTAATTTTTAATGCTTGCAAAACACAGCATGACCAAGTCTACCCACTTGGACAATGAACCTCAACTTCTTCATACGTTTTTGTGTGTCCAAAATAAAAGGATTAGGTTTCAACGAACACTTTCCATGATTTTCTGCTTTTGCGCGAATCTAATTCCCTCTCGCTGCCCCTATCTTTTATATTCATCCACTTTAACGTGGCTGTCGGTTGGCAACGTGTATATCGAATGGTTAACGCCGTTACACTTTAAGAATAGCAAGACATGAAGAAAGCTGTTAAAGTGTATCCGTCTATTGGGAATATATATATATAAAATAAAGCAAGCTTTCGGTGTAAGCACGGTAAACTTTTGCGCTTACGTCACCACATCGTCATTCTGCCTTAAAGATGACGTCGTAGATGGCGCTCGCTGCTCTTATCGCTAGTTTCTGTTAATAGGCTTAATTTATTTTCTATCACCCCACAAGAGCACGACGGATGATTTTAATTTTTTTTAAAAAAATTCTCTTACTCTTGTAGTTCTTTATCCACGGGCAATTATGATTTATTGAAGTGTTAAATCTTCGTGAAGTTTGATTTTGTAATGGGTTATAATTTAATGTTAAAGTAGGGAAAAGCTCTTATGTGTACATAAAAGAAAGTGACATAATAAATTTCCCCACTTATAGTGGAAAAATATACTTTATGAGCAATAACGCTTAGCCCTTAAATTAAGCCCTTGGCAACATACATTGGATTTAAGCTTGCAGCCAAATTTCAAACTATAGTCAAATTCATGTGACGCTTAGGAACTAAATTATTCTCGTCTAGTCATATTTAAGATAACTATTATTAGACGCATATAGCCACAGTGTGTTCATCCTGACTAATTATACTAATCAAGATTATAATCATACTCAAGATTGTGTCATCGGTGACGTAGAATGCATGTGAGCCGTGGTAATCGCATTATAAGTTTCTCCCCATTTTAGTATGAGGTTATCATTTCGTTATACCCGAATGAAAATATTAATTCCAAGAGTATATTTTTGGCTATGTTTGATTGTAAATTTGCAACATTTTTTCTCTAATTAAAATTTATACCTTCAAACATAATACTCAATAGACAATTTATTTTTGTCTCTTTTTTCTTTCTTTTGCACAATTTTTTGAAGTGTTGATTTTTCAGTTCGATTTTGCTTGTTTTTAAATTTTAATACGCGTCTTAAAATTTTTTACTTTAAAAAGTATATAAAAATAAAAAAAATAAAAAATAATAATTAAATATATATGTTTTTAGGAGTATAATTACGAAAACAAACAAGTCAATTTGCATCCGAAGTATCCGCCATCCGGGTTTTTGCCTAAAACTGCAGTGTAAATTCAAAAAGATTCTCTGGGACCCACAAGGAAAAAACATGGGTACAAATAAGTGGCGAAATGGGACACCATACCAGAGTTGGCCCCATCCTACACTCCACAACCATAGGATTGCTTTGGATTAGATTATGTTAGATTCTATTATTATCATCTTTGTCCATTTTTTTCCACGGAATTTACTGATTTTGCCTCCCCCATTTGGGTACTGCCCTTTAAGAGCTTTCCTCCTAATTAATAGTTTCTCTTGACAGGGGCCAAAAAAAGTCATAAAACTTATCACAAAAAGTTGTTCGTAAATGGATAAAAAAATTTAAACCGGGCACTTGTACACACGTGAATTGCAAATACAAAATTTAATAATAACAAAGCCTAATTGTCTCTATTAAATAAGATGCATTAATCAAAAAGTATGTTTAGGGGCATTATAGGCTTTAAGTCCAAACATTCGATTCTTGTCATGCCTAAACCCCTTTTAAATGTTTATTTTCGAATATATCAAGATCAGTAGCAGTGAGTAAGAAATATTTTTTTAAAAAAAAAATAAATAAAATGTAAAGGAGACAAAAACTGGCCAATGAATCAGAGAAAAGCAAACATGGGATTGAGCGCGCCGAGTAAAGCGCCGGCCGACAAGACCGGCTCCACCGTCAAACGCTTGTGGCTGCTTAATTAGCTCTACAAATTACACTCCTCAGTTGATCCTGTGTAAATCCCAAAATTAATTAATTAATCACAGTATTTAACCATGGTTTGGTATCCCAGCGTCTCTGTGCCCGCCGCGTGTCCCGTAGGACGCGGTTCCCCTCGTCGCCAGTCCCCACCACCGTCCTATTTATTTACCCCATCATCTCGGCCATCACCCCCCTCTCTTCACATAGCTCGTTTCCCCCTCCCGGCCTCCTTAGCAATAATATTACTCTCGTTTTCCTGCTCTGGAGAAGCTTTTCAGACTGAAATTTTTTCTGTTTCTTATGGCTTAATTTGTGTTTCTTTTCTTTTTCGTGGGTTTTTGTTGCAGTGTTTGTTTTTAAGGTGATTTCTGTTTGTTTTTTTTTGTGTTGGGTGTTTGATCAGAAAAAATGGCGTCTGATAATTTGATGACGATGGGGCAGCCGTGGTCGTTCCGCTCCGCATTTGGTGATAATTTTTACTCCGACGTCTTGACGAGGGAAACCGATTCCCTGACGAAAGCTCTGCAGAAGTCTTTCGCTGCTACTTCCTCCGACGCTGGCGCTTTTTCGGCTGAAGTGGTGGAGCCTTTCTTCGCCAAACCGGAATTATCGCCGCTGCAGACTCCGACTGCTTCCGGTGGCTCTGAGAACGAAGTCCCTGTCTCGAAGCAGCGCCGCAGCGTCCCGCCGAGGGGAAGGGTCACCAAGCGCAAGTCGCGGGCGTCGAAGCGCGCGAACACGACTTTTATCACCGCGGATCCCGCGAATTTCAGGCAGATGGTGCAGCAGGTGACGGGAGTGACGTTCGGCGGGTTGAACCCGGTGGCGCCGCCCGTGCTGAGGCCCGAGCCGCAAAGGCCAGTCAGCCGACTTCTGCAGAGTAGCGCCTTGCCAACACTCGAAACTTCAGCGTTCCTGCTGGACGCCTCCGCTTCCTCTCTGATGGCGGCCCGACCTCCTCCGTCCACGGTGGTGGCTGATGGCGTCGCAAGCTCGTCCGGGCTTGACTTCGATACTTTCTGTAACTTTCCCACTCTGGAGTCATGGAACGATGTGTAGTTATGGACAAATTCGCACTTTCATATTCCGTTCCGGGCAGGGGGAGGGGTAAAAAGGGAAATAGCTGTTAATACCTGGCCATGGCGTGCAAGGATGTAACTCTGTTTTTAATTTTCCTTTTTTCTTCTTCTCATTATTATGTGATGATGATGATGATGATGATGATTATCTTGAGATAATTAATGAGATGGTATAACATTAATGGCTTTATTTATTATTGATAACAGATTTGAACTTGAGGTAGCACATAATTTTGATGTATTGTCAAATGATATTTCATTCCATATTTTATACGCTATATAATTTTGACAGAATTTTGTAGATCTGAATGTCTTAAACATAAAAAAAATAATAATAACTTGAAAAATTATTAATTGGTTTCTCTTGTTTAACCAGATACGCAGACTTGGTATGAACTCAATAATAGATTCATGGTCAAGAAGAAAGATATTTTTCAGGTTCGAAGACTTGAGTCGAGTCGAGTCTACTTCAACGAACCATTAAACCTTTGCTGGCCCAATTCTAACACTAGACGCCTTCATTTGTTGCTTCACATTACGTCTATTATTTGCCAATTGTTTTTCAAGGTTACATCGATTATTTCACGTAAATATAACCAATATAGCTAAATTTGCCACAAACATTTCAAATCAAAATGAACCCAAGTTTGGTAGCCCATCACTTGCTACTTCTACTTAATTAATTACAAATTAATGGCTAATTTTCCAATGTAAATTGTCAAACGCGGTAATTAAATGCTATGTAGATAATTATAACCAAGGCTACTTATACGTCACCACTATTTTACAATTGTACCTTACCGCAGATTAATACAAACCCTGTAAGTGTAGTTCTTACTTGTTAGGAGAATTATGCCAACAACTACTTCAACTAGTAAATCATTAATTAATTAAACAAACTGTCAGACAGCAGCAACTAGCTTAATTATTTAATATATGAATTTTGAATATGCCCATCATCACACCTCTTGAAATGAAATGCTCTTGCTCAAAGTTCAAATTTCCATACGATGTAGATAAAAGAGTACACTGCTTGAAATGCTCGCTGACTCAAAAGTTGTATCAGAGACGAATGGTATTGTAACGTGTTAGGTAACAGCAGTAGGTTGACTTGGGTCTCTACACTTATCTATTTTTATCCCATATGCATACTAATAATAATATTTGTGTACATCTATTTATATATATCCAAATTAGAGAAGCTCGTGAAGGTCTGGATCGAAGTATAAATTACTTTAACCAATAACAAAAACAATAATAATTGATTTGAAATGTCATTCATTATTAAAACATTAATGTCTCTCCTTGACATGCTAATTGAATAATTCGAACCAACGTGTGTCTAGTGGGGTCACTGTTCACTATCGGCATTAAATCTCATTGACATCAGAAGACGTAGAAAACTGTAAAATAATTAAATAAATAAACATAATTCTAGTATCGGTTCTAATTCTAACATGATTTTGGGGAATTTCTAGTTTACCTTATTTCATTCATCTTTTATAATAATTGCCAACTTAAATGCGTAACAAATTGATTTATCTGACTGTACGTAAGAAAGCTTTTCCCAGAAGTCCTCAATTCAAAGGATAAAATTCCACTTATTTTTAAGTTCAATTTCCTTTTTCAAATCATATTAGATAAATAAAATGCGCATGAGACTTGTTCACTTTTTCTAGCTATTCATTTTTTAAATATATTCTGTATAAATATATATTTTCCTATCATGTCAAAAACCATAGCTGGTTGGTCTAAAGTGAACTATCAAAATGTCGTTTAGGATGTGATACAAGGAACCTTAATCAACCATAATTAACCTCACGATGAAATTGATGTTTGACGAGATAATTGGACAATTGTAGACAAACACGACTATACCTTCTTGAAAAAGAAAAACAAGAAAGTTACTTCTCCCATAAATGGAATTTCTGATCTTGGGCTCGATATTTAGTTGATATTTCATTTTTGCATTAAGAGATGCAAGTCTTTTAAATTTTTTTTTTCCAAGACCATCATTTGGTAATCTTGAAAATAATAAGAGTGATGCACAAGTTCAACTGTGACAACTGGCGGCCATAACAATTGCAATACGTGTTGGTGGTGTCCACTTGTAGCATGACAATTAGTAACGTACTAAATCTAAATTATCATATATTTATGTTGTCACTACATTTATGGTATTAATTGGTGATAGTGACGAAAACGGATTAAAAATTTTCATTGTTAATTATTTGAATAAAACCCAGTTAAGGCAAAACGAAAATAGCATCACTCGCAGTCTTGCACAAACATTTAGTACTAATTTTGATATACTTTTGATACAATCAAAAGATGTGGCCCTTTGCATTTACTAATCAAACAACATGAAAATATGGAAAAGGTCATTTTTTTCCAATCTACGATGATTGATCTTTTACGTAAATACAAATTTCATGATTGATCCCTCTAAAATATGTATACCTTTATCTTGAGAAATTGATTGTATTGCCATGTCCTTTCGAATCATTATTTTTCCTGGTGTGACAATTAAGTGCGTGCGAGTAGAAATTTAAGATGCTATTATCAGATGTTTTTGTCATAAAAATAGTGTATCATTGAAGTTTTTGGTAAAATGCACTCCTCTGGCCCCTTCGGTTTGCGTAAGGTTCTTGGCCAATAACGGGACGATTCCAGCTGTGATGACGCGTGTGCAATAATATTTGCATCATCTGCCGTCCCATCTTCCCAGCCGATCATCGACGGCAGCTGTCGGATGTTGACTCCTTTTCTAAGCTTGCTTGAATCCGTGAGAATCCCCAAACACTGTGCTCACAGTCAATCTTGATAACGTGTCAATTGGCAATTCAACAAAACTAGTATGGGATGACTTCCATATAATTAACAACAATAACAATACCAATATCAACAACTAAGCAACTCATGTATATTTAATGCGTGTGTATAAAATTTGAAAAATAAAAATTTCATGTGGGCATGTAAAGTAAAAGAAATAACAAGTTAAAAGAAAAGAGAAAAAAAAAATGAAGTACATTGAATAAAAATAATTGTGTAATTTTATAACATACAACTAAAATTTCTCCTTTCTTATTTTCATTATAATATGACTAAGTATATATATATAAAAAAAAACGAAACAATGATATATTAATAATTATATTTAAGCATGTTTGATCTTTTGAATTAAGGGTGGCGGTGTAAATATACTACTCAAGAATAATATAATAAATTTATAATATATAAACAAATCAATCCAAAACTATTTATAATATATTATTGATAACAACAACAACTAGAACAACGATTAAGTTTTTATAATGTATTTAAAATTAATTCTAGAAATGAGATGACGTGCCACAATGTTTTCCAAGAAATTAGAAAAAAAAAAAATGCAAGTGAATTCAAGGTCTAAGCTTTGTTCATAAGATGAGTAATACTTGACTTTGAAAATTATAAGATTGTCTTTACTAAGTAGTTGACATTATCTTATATGCTTTTGAAACCTATACTTGTAATCAAGTTTATTTTTAAAGAGTTTTATGAATTGATTTTGAAATTTATTATAATATTTTGTTTTAAAATATTCATATGAATCTACTGATTATTTGCCACGGAGGAGCAACACAATACTCTATTAATTTTTGTAAAATAGTGTTGTGTGTTGAACTCAAGAAATGTAATGCAAATTGCTGCTTTTAATATCGAGATTTGAAACGCAATCTGGACTAACATCCGCATCAGTAAATTCAAACCATAACGATTGCATGAATTTAATATGAAGTTGGAAATGATAAATTTATTATTTAAGAAGTCAAGTTAAAGAATTAGTTTATTAAAATCCTTAAAAAATAAGATAAAGATTCAATGACATTTCTTCTGAGACCTTCCAAGACAAATTTATTTTATTTTGTAATTTTTTAAGTTCGTCTCTAAATTATTTCACTACATATTTGAAAATATCTCCTAACAAACTTTAAAGCAATTAATCAAATATTTTACGGAGATTACGAGTTCAAACAAACAAGTCCATATCACAATGAATTTCGTGAGCTCTCAACCATCTTTTGAAGAAAAACAAAATCGAATGAAATCTTGTTTTGGTATAAGTATACATCACCAAGGAAAAATAAATAATTATAGTGTATGATATAGTGACAAGGAAGATTCGAATTCAATGTATCCCCTCCCATGTCAAAAATGACATTAATTCTCATACAAAAAATCACTATCATTTATGTTTGACAAACTTAAATATAAAGAGGTTTGATCCTACGTCAACATGTAACGTAAAAATAAATATTCGATTGGTAAAAGTGGTGCAAGTCATACGAGTGCAAATTTTAAAAATTATATAGAATTATGATTAATATAGGAAAGCATAATTTTTTTATTATTTTATTAATAAAATGAAATATTTAAAACATTAAAATTTTATTAGAAATTTTGAGTAAAATAGGATAGAAAGTAAAAAAGTTTGAAGAGATAATGAATTTAGAAAAATAAATGAATTAAAAATAAAAGGAAAAGAGAAGAAGAAATATGCATATGAAGGGTGAGGGTTTATTCGTGTAATTTAATCAAGGAACAATATCTTTTTATTATTTAATTAAGAACAATAGCAAAATTTTTTCATTTTGCACCCCAAAATAGCCTCAAATTTTTAACACTATATGTGTGTGTGTATTGAATCACAACATTGTTTTAAATTTCTTAAGTAGGGAATATTTTCATAAGAAGCAAGAAATAATTAAAAATCTATTTATTACAGTAAATAAATTGAAGAGAAATTATAATAAAGGGCTCTCTTTAATTGATATATTTCTTCATTGCACTTAATCTATCTATACTATATTATGAAACTAATATGGCTTTTAGTTATACAAAGTCAAAATACACAATCATTTTTATTTAAAATTCTTTTCATTTTTCTATCCTTTTAACTTTTACTTTTTTTTAATTTATTATTTTTACTTATATTCTTTCTCAAATTTGTTCTCTTTACAAATTCTTTCAAACTTTCTTTATTTTCTTAGATTTAATGATTTTATACTCTTAATTTAAAATATTTTTTATTTTTGTTCAAATAAAAATAATTTTAAATTTTTTAAATAAATTTATTCATACATACAGTTTGCCCATTTTACTACTTTAGATTATTTTATGATAGAGGCATGAAATAGTAGCATTATTAAATAGTAACGCGGGTCGGAAGTAGCGGCGGCGGCCAGGCAGCTGTTTGTCTCATGTGGGGTCTGTCTTTGGCAGTGACGTGGCATTGACTTTGTCAAAGTCTTCCCTGTTGAATTGAATAATTTATGTGTCTGTCGCTATCGCAGTCTATTCTGTTTTACTTCCATGCAACCGGTTCGGTGTCCCACGCTTCACAGCAGTATCCCTATGCTACTCAGAGACTGACACATGTATTTCTCTTTTATTTTAATTTTTTTCTCTTATTTTTGTTTTATATGTTGTTTTTTCTTTTTATTTTCTGTTTTTCTTTTCTGCATGAGTTTTCCACTACTTCAAATTAATGTTTCATTTTCTGCATTTTTCTTTACTTTTCAAAATTATTTTTATTCAATATTCTTAAAAAAATTCAATTGAAACACATTTAAAAATGAATAAAATAAAAAATCAAATAGAACACGCACGCGCGCACGCACAAATACAATGACTTCATGGAAATAGAAAAAATTAAGAAATAAATTAAAGTACAAACATAGAAATTAGAAAGCACAAAAAAAAATAAAAGTTTAAAAACTTAAACATGAAGTGAAAATAGAAAAAAAATACAGAAATAAAAAAAAACAGTAGAAAATTTAGATATACAATATAAGAAAATACCGAAAAAAAATTCTAAAATACAAATAGATAAAGTAAAAAATAAATAGTAGAAATTCAAAAATAATATAAATTGGAGAAAACATTGAAAATGACAAAAAGAAACGAAAAGAAAATAGAAGAAGAAAAGGAGATTGATAGGGAGAAACAATAAAATAAAAGGAACAAGACATATACCATTTTCTATTACTGCATAAGCACTACTTTTTGAGAGTAAGATCTACTAATCTCATGCAACCAACTTCATGCTTATCAGTTCATGATCTCATTAATCATCATTATTAATTAATATTTACACGTACATATCCCCCCATGTCCCAAAAATTCCCCTCTCCTGTACACAAAAGTTTGCTTTCCCCCTGGAATTTTAGGGTTCTTTATTTTTTTCTTATTAATTTTGTAAAGGGGAATTGGTAAGAAACTATTTAACTGCTCCAACTATCAAACAGTAAAGCTAAGTGGATTGACTGAGGGAGGACTCAGTCTAAAGCAGTAAGTGGCTCATTGACCCATAAGGAAGCAGGAGAAACTATCTCTGTTTGCTTTTAATTTAGCTGTGTTTTAGGATTTTTTTTTTTGAAATTGTTTAAAAGGAATAAAGAGATAAAGAAATAACTTTAAAAAAACTACGATTGTATGGGTTTTAGAAAAAAAAAAAAAAAAAAAAAAAAAATAAATTTCTATGATTATTTGCAGCCATGCGAATTCTAATGCATTCGACCAGCAAATCCCACTCAGACTTGGCCAGCTACAAAGCACCACAACAGAATCTTTCAAAGGAACTCCTGTGGGGTTTGAATTAATCTAACACACCTGTAAGGATTTTATTTTGGTTAAGAAAGAAAAAGGATTTTTTTTTTCATATTTTTATAATTCTTTTATGGTTTGGTTAGGTTTTGTTAGACGAAACCTATTTAAGTTTCTAGGGTTTAGATTAAATCTTAATTTTGCTGAGTTAACCAAGTGTATTAAAATTCCAAGAACTGGAGGGGGCAGAGCCCAATCCATGAAGTAGATCTGTTCCAGCCAGTTTGGAAAAGTGTTGGATGTAAATTTGAGTCCACTTTGTTGTATTTTGGATCCACGGAAAAATAAAACCAAATTTTAAATTAAAATTAATTTGAAAATAACTTTTTAATTAAGAAGGTGTTTTGCTAAACTTATTTTTAATAGTTTATAAATTTTTATTGTTTATAAAATATTTTTGAAATTTATAAACTTATAAATTTTATTTTAAAAATAAAATAATAAAGTACTTGAATAGTCATAAGATTTTATTAAAATTTATAATTATTTTTAATTAAATTTTTTTTGTGTAATAATAATAAAAATAAATTAAATATTATTGATAAAATGTATTTTAAAGCTATTTATTTCAATTTTAAAATACAAAAATGAAATATTTTATAAAAAATTTTAAAATAAATTAAAAACTGTCAAGTGATTTTTACATAACTTGTAAGTTTTGAGTATTTTATTTTTTTGAAATTTGTAAACTTTTTTATCAAAAATTTTATGAAACACCTCCAAGTTTTTTAAATAGCTTGTAAACTCTAAGAATGTGTTTGGTCCTAGGGATTTAAAGTGCAAAGGAAAACGATAAAGGAAAAAACAAATGAAAGAAATTCAAAATTTTATATCGTTTGGTTTAAAGGATTTTAATAAGAAAAAAATAAAAAAAATCAAATCCAACAAAAATTAAAATATTTTAAATATTAATAAATAATAAATAAATAAATAATTGAAGAAATTTGAGCATGACAGATGCCACTTGAGCTTCAGAGGCACGCAGCCCCTCCGCCGGTGCCTCTTGCAGTTAGTCGGTAGTTCTTTGACGTGGGACCCAACGCTTCCCGCCCCGGCCGCAAAATACTGAGTTATTTTTGTTTGATCGTACAAGGTTGCTTTGCTCAATAGAGAAAGCCCAACATTCGAAACAAAATCACGAAGGAGTGCAATAATAGGTAATAAAAGCGCGTGACTACTGGATAATGACAACTCTTCAAAAGAAATCAGCGCAAAACCTAATTTTGAACTCCTTCTTGACTTAAACTCATCAGCATACCCATTATGAGTCCAAACCACTCGTATAAGATGCCGAAGGCGAAGGCGACAGCGGTGTTCTAAATTGGAGTTGTCTTGTAAGATGGTTTTACTGCTTTATTATTCTTTTGGGCCGGAGTTTGGGCCCATTGTATCGTTCACGGGTCGGAGCTTGCGAGCGGACTATCCGAAAAGATTGAACTCCGAACCGACAATATAGTTTGACCCTTATCAGTCGGTCAGGCTCCATTTAGAGATTATCTAGTGCTCGCACTCTCAATCGTTCAGTCGATTGGCAAATGACACGGTACTTCTGCCCCACATAAAGTCCGCGAAATTAAGGTAGGTTGAAATTCCGGTATCATCATATTCGCTAGGCTCAACTGAAAGTGTAGTGTGACGATTTTTTGATTGTTATTGCGTCAATATCTGTTTCTGTTCTTATTAATGCGTCATTTCCCAGTCACCTGTTTATGTTTCCCGATTATTCTTCCGTATATTTCTTTAATTTTTCTGCGCACCTTATCGCCTTTGCGTTCCCTAAATAAGGAGTAGACACAGAGGATCTTAAAATATTTGGTACTTTGTTAAACCCTGGCTTTGCGTTATGGATTTCGGTGGCCAATTATTGCTGTTGGTATATTTGTTTAAAATGTGTTTCTTGCGTTGCAGGGGTGCGCGCTCTGGTGTTCGTGATATTTGAGCAGGGTTCTTTTCTTTTCTCGCTATAATTTGGTGCAATTTGATGTCCAGTATCCCTTATACCGATCTTTGATCTTCGTTTTCCTTCTTTTTTATACAGGTTTTGGGGGGGTTATATTTTGAATCGTCAGGTGGTTTCTCTTCATATACTAGCTGATTTTGCTTGTTGGTTGCAGGTCTTCGAATTGAGGGTTAGGTTTTGGTAATTCTAGTTCTGACGGAACAAAATGGATGTGGACACAGAGATTCAGAAGGTCAAAGAAGAGAGGCAAAAAATGGAGAAGGATATTGCTGCACTCACCTCTCTAACCTTTGACACTGATCTTTATAGTGCAAACAAGTTTGAGGGCTATGAGAGATCCATTGCTGTGAATGATGAAGAGGATAACCTGGATCCAACGGAGAATGAAATTGCTCAAAAAATGGCTTCCTTTACTGCCCCGAAACAGTTCTTTAAGGAGTCTCTAAGAACTGGTGAGGATGATGATATATCAGGGTTTAAGCAACCAAGTAAGATTATTGATCGGGAAGATGACTATAGGAGGAGGAGGTTAAATAGGATTATATCACCGGAGAGGAATGACCCATTTTTGGACAAGACCCCAGGGCCTGAGGTGAGGACTTACGCTGATGTTATGAGGGAAGAAGCACTAAAGCGGAAGGAGGAGGAGGTGAAGAGGGAGATAGCAAAGAAGAAGAAGGAAGAGGAGGAGCTGAAGGAAAAGGATAAAGATGTAGAGAAACCAAAGAAGAGGAATAGATGGGATGTCCCCCAGGATGAGAGCACTGCAGGGAAGAAGGCCAAGGCAGGGTCTGATTGGGATTTACCTGACTCGACTCCTGGAATTGGAAGGTGGGATGCAACCCCAACACCTGGGAGAATTGGGGATGCGACTCCATCGGTTTCAAGGAGAAATAGATGGGATGAGACTCCAACTCCTGGGCGACTGAATGATTCTGATGCAACTCCTGCTGGAGGGGTTACACCTGGTGCAACTCCTGCTGGAATGGCTTGGGATGCCACACCGAAGCTAGGAGGGCTGGCTACTCCAACTCCCAAAAGGCAGCGATCAAGGTGGGATGAGACCCCAGCCACTATGGGCAGTGCGACACCAGGTGCTACTCCTGCTGCAGCGTATACACCGGGTGTAACTCCATTTGGTGCTGTTGATATGGCTACCCCCACACCAAATGCCGTTATGGGAAGTGCAATGACACCTGAGCAATATAACTTACTGAGGTGGGAGAAGGATATTGAGGAAAGGAATAGACCATTAACAGATGAGGAGCTTGATGCAATGTTTCCAGCAGAAGGTTATAAGATTTTGGAACCCCCTGCCTCCTATGTACCTATCAGGACCCCTGCCAGGAAACTTCTTGCTACACCCACTCCAATGGCAACACCTCTGTACAATATTCCAGAAGAAAACCGAGGCCAGCAGTTTGATGTGCCTAAAGAATTGCCAGGTGGCTTGCCATTAATGAAACCTGAAGATTACCAGTACTTTGGCTCACTTCTAAATGAAGAGAACGAAGAGGAGTTATCTCCAGAAGAGCAGAAAGAGCGAAAGATCATGAAACTCTTGCTAAAAGTTAAAAATGGTACTCCTCCACAGAGAAAAACTGCTCTGAGACAGCTCACAGACAAGGCAAGGGAATTTGGTGCTGGGCCACTGTTTAACCGTATTCTGCCACTGCTCATGCAGCCCACTTTGGAAGACCAGGAGAGACACTTGTTGGTGAAAGTTATTGATAGAGTGCTATATAAGTTGGATGAGTTGGTTCGTCCATATGTCCACAAAATTTTGGTGGTTATAGAGCCTCTGTTGATTGATGAGGATTACTATGCTCGTGTAGAAGGTAGAGAGATCATCTCAAATCTGAGCAAAGCTGCTGGGTTGGCCACTATGATTGCAGCGATGCGTCCTGACATTGATAACATTGATGAATATGTGAGGAACACCACTGCAAGAGCTTTTAGTGTTGTTGCCTCTGCCCTTGGAATTCCTGCATTACTGCCTTTCTTGAAAGCTGTTTGTCAGAGTAAGAAATCATGGCAAGCTCGTCACACTGGTATCAAAATTGTGCAGCAGATCGCAATTTTGATTGGGTGTGCTGTTCTTCCACATTTGAGGTCCCTGGTTGAGATAATTGAACATGGGCTTAATGATGAAAATCAGAAAGTTAGAACCATTACATCGCTGTCTTTGGCTGCCCTTGCTGAGGCTGCTGCCCCCTATGGTATTGAAAGCTTTGACTCAGTGTTGAAGCCTCTATGGAAGGGTATCAGATCCCACCGTGGGAAAGTCTTGGCTGCCTTTTTGAAGGCTATTGGTTTTATTATACCACTTATGGATGCCATATATGCCAGCTACTATACCAAGGAAGTTATGGTTATTCTGATTCGCGAATTCCAGTCTCCAGATGAAGAAATGAAGAAGATTGTGCTTAAAGTGGTGAAGCAGTGTGTGGGTACTGAAGGCGTGGAGGCGGATTATATCAGAAATGACATTCTTCCAGAGTTCTTCCGAAATTTTTGGGTGCGGAGGATGGCTTTGGACAGGAGGAATTACAAGCAGCTTGTTGAAACGACAGTGGAGATAGCTAACAAAGTTGGTGTTGCTGACATTGTAGGTAGAATAGTTGAAGATCTGAAAGATGAAAGTGAGCCCTACAGAAGGATGGTTATGGAGACAATTGAGAAAGTGGTTGCAAACCTGGGGCCATCTGATATTGATGCTCGCTTGGAAGAGCTGTTAATTGATGGTATTCTCTATGCATTCCAAGAGCAGACAAGTGATGATGCCAATGTTATGCTTAATGGGTTTGGGGCTGTTGTCAACGCCCTTGGTCAGAGAGTGAAGCCATATCTTCCCCAGATATGTGGTACCATAAAATGGCGGCTCAACAACAAGAGTGCCAAAGTCAGACAACAAGCCGCAGATCTTATATCTAGGGTTGCTGTGGTTATGAAACAGTGCGGGGAAGAACAATTGATGGGCCATCTCGGTGTCGTACTGTATGAGTATTTGGGGGAAGAATACCCAGAAGTTTTGGGTTCAATATTGGGCGCTCTCAAGGCTATTGTCAATGTTATTGGTATGACTAAGATGACCCCACCAATCAAGGATTTGCTTCCTCGGCTGACTCCTATCTTGAAAAATCGCCATGAGAAGGTCCAAGAGAACTGTATTGATCTTGTCGGAAGAATTGCCGATCGTGGAGCTGAGTTTGTTCCTGCAAGGGAGTGGATGAGGATATGCTTTGAGCTTCTGGAGATGCTCAAAGCGCACAAGAAGGGTATCCGTAGAGCAACTGTGAATACTTTTGGTTATATTGCAAAAGCTATCGGGCCACAAGATGTTCTTGCAACCTTGTTAAATAACCTCAAAGTGCAGGAACGTCAAAATCGTGTGTGCACAACTGTGGCCATAGCAATTGTCGCTGAAACTTGCTCTCCTTTTACAGTTTTACCTGCATTGATGAATGAATACCGTGTGCCTGAGCTCAATGTTCAGAATGGTGTTCTCAAGTCGCTTTCCTTCCTCTTTGAATACATTGGTGAGATGGGAAAAGACTACATATATGCTGTGACTCCATTGCTGGAGGATGCTCTCATGGACAGAGATTTGGTTCACAGGCAAACTGCAGCTTCAGCTGTCAAGCACATGGCCCTCGGAGTTGCTGGTTTCGGCTGCGAGGATGCATTGATCCATTTGCTGAATTATATCTGGCCTAACATTTTCGAGACATCCCCACATGTCATTAATGCCGTTACGGAAGCTATTGAAGGAATGAGGGTGGCAGTGGGGGCAGCTATTGTACTGAACTACTGTCTTCAGGGACTGTTCCATCCAGCAAGGAAGGTTAGAGAAGTGTACTGGAAAATCTACAACTCACTTTACATTGGTTCTCAGGATACACTTGTTGCTGCTTATCCAGTGCTGGAGGATGAGGAAAACAATGTGTTCTGCAGACCTGAACTGCATATCTTTGTCTGATTTGATGCCCTACACTTGTTGCCATGGCTTCTTTGTTTAGGAAGGAAATTTGTAGCTACTGTTTACGTAAATTCGTTGCGCCTGTAGTTGGTCTCTATTGATATCGCCAGAATAGTATATTCCTATCTGTGCTGTCATACAGCTTATCAGATTCCAATTTGGCTTGATTAGTAGTTTAATGAAGGCAGATTTGAATTTTATGCTAAGTAGTTTATGGCTTGCATCAAAGAAATGTTACGATTTTTTAGGAGTTAATAGTAACTTGACAGCGTTGGCCTTGGAGAATTTTGTTATGGCTGGATTTTGCGAGCTAGTTTGGACGTTTATTATGACCTGATTCCAGAGAATCAGTTGATGACAAATTTTGATATTGGGGCATTCTATTCTCACGCAAAATCACCTACTAAGTAATATTCTTGGAACGAAGCAAAATCCATCAGACAGACCGAAAGAATATCAGCAAAATTTTGATGAAATACCAAACCTTACATAATAAACATTCGTATGCTAATTATTTCTAGCTTCATTCATTGTCAGACAATTGTTAGAATATTTCAGGCTTCCGACCTCAATTCTCAGTTAGGGGGCGAGATTAGAATTCCATGAGAATCCTTTCGTCCTTGAATGCCTGTTCTCTTAATTGCCATCCTCCAACAAAGTTGATGAAGCTCTAGCAGGGATATATCACTTCTTTGAGGTTGCTTCCTGTTTACTGACACAACTCTTTAAAATTGGAAACGGAAGCATCTACTCAGATGCCACCTCCATATCCAGATCTCACTGCATAGTTTTCCCTTGGCTCTTGCAGCAGGCTCAATTTTGTAGTGGCTATGGCAGCACAAGAATATACCTACTCCAGCATTCTCTACCGGCCAAATGAAGGAAAGTCTCAGCTCATGTCCAGTCACCTCAAAAAATTTTCATCCGCATAAAGTCGCTGCTGCCAAATACCAATAGACACTACGGATGCAGAAGGTTTACCAGTAGTTGCAATGAAAATGGGGCACAAAAGTCCATACACAAAATTAGCAAGTCATCAGCCCAAATAAGGAAAATGGTCCATTGAAACACACTCACTAAGTTTACATAGAGTTCCAGTCTTTCAACGACTCCTATCTGCCAAACTCACAATGCTATCCACCAAGAATTGAACACTGCAGACGAAATCCAACTTCCTCAAACCCTGCCTTCTAACTATCCTCGTTCTCATAAAGCCCATCAAGTTCCAACATGGATTGATCACAGTCATCTTTGAGATTGCAAGTATGATTGTTGACAGAATAACTCTCTAGTATCGGAATAACAAAATCACCATCTGTTGCAGCCCCTCCTTTCTCATCTAAACTCTTTCCATCTCCTCCACCTTCTTGCTCTCTCAATTCTCTGGTGTTACGGCATCCCAACAATATAAGCTCCAACATTTTCCTCCTAACATTATAAATTGTGTTTGGTTCAATCAAACAACCTCTAACATATGCTTCCCTTAGGAAAACAATTTGAGTACTCCCTCTCGTCGATATGTAGAAAATCCCGGGATGCTTCAAAAGAAGCTCCCGCAAATTAACCTCCATCCCAAGATCCTTCCTAAAATGCGCCAATCTCTCCACCTCCACCACCTTCTCCACTGTTAAGCACAAAAGCTCATGAATAATTCCCACAGCCCTCTTTTCATATCTATCAACCCCTCCACATGTTCGAACGCGGACCTTTTCCACCCTCTCATAAGGCTTGACATAGGAAAGCCGCTGCCAGTTCCTCAATTTCTCTCTGAAACGTGGAATAATCTTAAAACCAGTTGGGAGATTAATGGGGAATGCATACTTAGTCTCAAATTCACTCAACCATTTCTCTCTGTACTCTTTTTCCCTCCACTTTTCAACCTCTGCTGAAAAACTAGAACTCTCATCGTCCTCATTCCAGTCTATCAATTCCACTATCTCCAAATTTATCATTCTGAATACCTCACTATGCTTTCTAATTATCGAGTCCCTAAAATTTTCAGGCAAACCTAATTCCCTTCTCATCAGTCTAATTGCCTGTAAATGGACTCTCCCAGTCACAGACATGAACAAGATTTTCCTTATTGTAGTCACATTAGCATCCTCCATACTACATATAATTTCCTCTTCCAGCTTAAGCAATTCCACAAATTTCGACCTAAATTTACAGCATAAGTTCCTTCTGACCCGGTGGGTGAACACCTCAAAAACATGTGGGTACTTCCGCAGAAACTCGCCGGCAGAGAGAGTGTTAACGCCGGCGTGTGGGGCCCACCGGGAGAGGAGCTGTAATGACACAAAGGGCCCTCGTTTCCTGGAGGAGACGAGGCTGTGGAGGCCGAGGATGAGGGCGAGGCGGCGATGGTGGAAGGCGAGGAGGTCCAGTTTGAGGTCCCGGGTGCGGCTCTCGAGTCGGGTCCGGGCAGTGTTGGCAGGTTTCTTGTAGCGGATTTGGGTTTTGGCCGTGAATGGACCGCGGGGAAATGGAGAATGGGACGCGCTGGTGAGTCTCTGTAAGATTTTCATATCGCCAGAGAAGGCGGTTCTTTGTCCGACAATATGACCCTGAAAATGGGGTTTTGCGATGTCCGTTACAATATTAAACTCGACACACAAGGCCCGGGGCAAACTTCATCCCCTACGAAGGAGCTCTTCAACTCTTGCAGAAGTGGGATGAGAAGCAGGGGATTTCAATAATATAGGGGCTTAAGCGCTATAATGTTAAATATGAGGGGTTAATCTCTAATTTCAAGTAGTCGAAGGGCACGATCCTGTCGGAGCTAAAATTTTTTTACTTCGAAGTGCTCAAAGAACAGAAGGTAGAAAAAGGCTTATCCATCCATTTTGAACCGAGCGCTGGAGGGATGGCTCTCCTCTTTATCAGTCCCCTCTCCTCCCTTACTTCGCCTTCATCTTCGACTTCCGGACTCGCTGCGCATTCTTGTAAGTATAACGACATTTAATGCTCTGATAATAGATGTCATACTGCCACTTTTCTTGCGGCATCTTGCGGTTCTTGATCTGGACGTGTGAATGTTAGTGTGTTGACAAGTATATAAATATGAATCTCTATGTGTATCTTCATGGAATTTTTTTTTTGGCCTTTTACCCCCAAATAGCTTTGTTTTTAAATTTTAACTGTTTTGTCAAAAGATTTCTGAGATGCTCCCCCCCGCTATGTAGTTTCTTTCCTTTAGCAATTTTTGACGAGAAAAACTGAATATTTTTGTGGTATGGGTACATGTTTTAATTATTTTTTGTTTTGATATGGGGCCTTCAGGAAAGATAAAATCTGTGTCTGTCTATTTCTTGCATTTGTGTATCCCTGCAATTGCTTTGCATCTAGTTTCGACAATTGCTTAGTAATTGATCTGAGTTTTGATCAATGTAGAGTGTATTACGGTATTTCTTATTTGGTTGTATATCTTCTTGGATGCCCTTTACTTGCTGCTCTCTTTGAGCTATTTAGGCGAACATGTGGACTGCATTTAATTATGGAAGCGTATTCCTCAATTGCTGTATTGAACATCTTATAAAGCTATAAGAATCATCAAAAAATTCCTGCCTTGGGACCTGAATGGTTTAAACCGTTACCGACCATGGGACCAAGGGCTATGTCTCTGGCAGTTTTTCGTATTAAGGTTCCTTATTTGTACAGTATTTTATTTTTGCTTCACCAAACCACATCTTATAATGTAGTTCTAAAAAGTTTCTGAATTCTGTACCAATCGTTCCATTTCTTATTAGTCTTGAGGTTGTGCCACAAGTCCGTTGCTTTGAATCCAAAATCCTATGTTCGAGGCAGAATTCATGCACCTTTTGGTCTCCAGAATAGAGGTGCATTGATTGTCAAGGCATCCTCAGATGTTGATGGAACAGACTCAGTTACACCGGAACCTCCTGCTCCTCCCCCAGATGGCAAGCAAGAAAGTGTACCTGTTGAGAACCTCCCTTTGGAATCCAAGCTTCAACTAAAGCTTGAGCAAAAGATGAGAATGAAAATGGCAAAGAAGATTAGACTAAGGAGAAAAAGGCTAGTGAGGAAGCGCCATTTGAGAAAGAAGGGGCGATGGCCACCTTCAAAGTTGAAGAAGAACAAGAATGTTTAAAAGTTGCCAGAGACATTTTGCAGGTTTACTGCTGACTTGTTTGCTTACTGTTTATTGTACTTCTCTCGTGAGATAACAATTCATCGTTGTTGATTGTACACATGATGAAACAATGACATTTCCAGTATATCTTTTGAATGCGATTTTGGAGCCTAACTGACGTAAGTTGGTCGTCTTGATTACACTATTGGAATTAACTATACAAGCGTTTAGATTATCGGCTTTGAGTTCAGTTAAAACAAACGAAGAGTAACCGTGCAAGCCCACCAGTTCTCTGAGCTTGGGGCTGCAACACACTTAATAACTAGAGCTATTGAGTGAGAACAATTTGTACCAAAGTGTTCTAGTCTGTTCTTATTGGGTCTGTCTAGGCTGTTGGTTTGGCCAATTAATCCTCAAGTATTTTAGGGTGAATTTCATTTCCTCTGTCTGTTGTGCTTTTTAGTGGTAGAGGGTGATAGCAATGAAGCTTCATTGATTTCCTGTTCTCAGATTTGGACAAACTCAACCAGTGACATGATGATAAGCGACACGATTTAGTATGCTGGTTTCCTGGCAATATGCGGAGCCTTAGAGTAGCCTAAAATAGTCACTCGTTTATTCCTTTATTTGCACTCTCAATTTGAGTACAGATTTCTTCTGTCGACAAATTCTTAATTTTGTTCGATTGGATTTGAATCTGATGATAAAGCAAAAAATAGGAGTAAGGGACAAAGCCACTTATCACAATTAATTTACATATAAGACACATTGTCATGATTGATCATATATAGGAATAACATGTGCATATGAATAGCCAAATTGTGCAATACAAATGCACATCACTTTGGTCATTCTGGACACATTCATATGTTAAATCAAAGTGAGCCCTCCATTTTAATTTATTATTATTATTATTCTTATTCATATGGGCAAGTTTCGGACCGTGTCTGATGTCCTTAGTATGAAGATTTATCAAGAGAAGAACCAGATCCCACAATCTTGATACGGTCTGAGTTTACTAACAAATCAAATGATGTCAAAGAATACGGAGGAAGAACAACATCCATGTCCTCCCCAACTTCCTCCAGTTGAGTCTTGGAAGGCACCACCTGCCCAGAAGCACAGATCAGGATTAAATTACATGATTCCAAGAATCAAAAACGACGTTGGAAAATACTCGTGAATCTACTCCGAAGGCGTAGAGAGCAACTGAAAATTCATGCAGAAGTCCAGAGCATGTTAAACGTTGAATTAGACAACAGTTTCCAGGCTGCATTCTTCTGGTTGTGGTAGGAGACAAGACATCTTCAAAAACATCTGGCTTTGCCAATTAAAAGAGAAAAGTTGGTTAGGTTACCTTGCTCGGCACTTGGAAAGAATTCTCATCCATCTTATTGCCAGATGTTAACAGAGTCTTTGTCGATCCCACTGCTTGTAAGGAGTTCACCTCCAAACCCACAATAGATATTTGAAGAGTCACACTATTGCTTCCAAAGTTTACCACCTGGAAGATTCGTGTTTAAAGCCAATGTCGCAGAAACTCCTGGAAATATAAACAGGGAAGCAACATACCTTTATCTTTAGGTGTGTCTTGTTCTCTGTGTCTTTCCAAGTGATGGCAGAAGCAATGAGATTACCCGAAGGGCTAGACTGAAGTGTAGAATTAATGAGAGTGGCTCCATTTGACTCCATGAAAAAATGCTGCATCCAATAACTGGGAGTCCCATACAATTGGGAAGAGTCGAACACGATTGCATCTGGGCTCCACCTATAAAGCAAAGAGCAGCTTTGCTTAGGTTACTCGAAAGAGAAGGAAATTAATGAGATGAAGGAGAAAGTAAGAAGGGAGCGGCAAACATACGTCCTATCATTGTTATTCACAAATAAAGGCGCATAACTTGCCATTTCGACAGCATCACTGTACAGAAGGAGCAAAGGTAAGATTTTATGAACAATATTACACGGAACACCACAATATCAACTTGCCATTTCAACAACACCATTTTTATTTTTTGAAATGTTTTCTTCAAGTACAGTAACAATACCAGTTCTTTTCAATCCCAATGAGAAACCCAGCTTCAGCCAGAGCAGCTAAAAGACTACCCTTGCCTGCATCTTCTCCGTTGACAGCATATTCACTCACAAAAGCCTGCACCATTCATTAGATCATCCGCAGCATTACTCTGCACTAAACTTGTAATATTTAAACAGTGATCATAGCAAACCTTTGGGCCACTTCGCGGTACTTTATTAAATTTTTCTGACTCCGCAAAGACATTATTTGCACTGCTATATATCTGGTAGAAAGCATAAGCAGCAACACTGATCATATTACAACAGATGGAAGCACATAGTAAGTATTTGTTCGCGGGTGAAAGTTCTTACATGATAATCATAAAAATCAGCTGGGTGGTCCAATGGTGTGGAAGAACCGTCACAATTTGAGATTATTTTGATTTCTGGATATGCATGTCTGATTGCAGCATAAAACTCGAGGTAGTTTCCTGAATCAGAAAATAATGTCCCAAAAGTTCATTCAAACATTTGGATTAAAGATGTTCATGCTAAAACTAACTGTCTAACCTCAGAGCTTTACCAATAAGCTGAATTAGAAATAAAAAATCCAGACATGTTCATTTAATGCCTGCTTCAGATGTTTCTAGAGAAAATTTCAAGAACCAATTTTTTATACACATCCAACCTACGACCCCTAAACATCAACTAAAATTGACAAAATAGATATTTTCTCCGTGCCTGCAGGCGAACTTTCAAAACTGCATTGGATTATTTAAAAACTTGATGGGACTTATGAACAACCAACGCAATGATAAATTTCTAATTTGCCCACATAATGTATAGCATGTATGATACGAAAAAGAGCATGCATGTGAGATTCTGCAAACTGAGCAGCAAAAATTCAATGTCTTCCTTTGTATTCAACACTTAAGACCAGGACCACGCATTATTTAGGAGTTTTTAAGCCAATGGCATAAGAAAAGAGCATGCTCATAATGGTAAAATGCAAAAGTCATTCCCGGGTATACAACACAAAGTTATTAGTTAACTTGGCAGATAGATCCTGAGGGACCCATTTTATTAGGATTACTATATTAATCACCAGATAAAAACCAGGCAAAGCATCAAAACAAAAATAGTAATCCAGCCATTTTGCTCCTTTAATTATCATTTTAATAATGTATTTCTGACCCAACTAAATCATACAGCATATGCACTTCGCACCATGGAGATTCCTGAATCATACAAAGCCAGTTTCACTGGGGTCAGATGAAAATAAAACACAACAGAAGAAAACAGAAATTAGATGAGCACCAAAATGAAAATGAAAATCAAGTGAACACTGACTGTGCAGCTCAAATGCCCATCTCCAGGCTTTTAATTGCTAAAGAACAATGTCTGTGATCTCAACCCCATGATGTCCGTACGATTCAAAATGTCCAGCTTAGCAAAGCTGTCTATATCAGAATCATAGACTGAGCTAAGAAGATGCAATGTAGTTAATTTTTAGAAAAAGTAAATAAATTTGAAAGAAATTTAAATATATCACCAGACACTTAGTTTTATATTTTTTTAGTCTGGTAGGATTCTTAATGAACAGCTAAGGTTATGTTTGTTTTGATTTTTTGGTGTGTTTGTAGGTTTATTTTTCTTGGAAAGTGTATAAACATGAGATTGTGTGTGTATATATATATATATAATTTTAAAATTATAATGATTGCAGTGTGTGTTTTTAGGGTGAAAAAATGAAAACAAACACAGCCTAACTTATTAGAGAATAAAATAAATATGAGCATTGACTCCAAATATATTTCTACCCAGGTAATTTTTCTTTCCACAGTCCTCATTCCCCACTGCAACATATCTTAAATTGAAGGGCTCTGGATGCCCCATTGCTGCTCGAACAGATCCCCATTTTGATTTTTGATCACCTCTGGCAAATTCAAGGCCATCCAGGATTTCCTACAATTAATATGAAATGAAATTTTTTAACTGAGTAATAGAGCATAGCGGGACTGAAATCTCAGTATGGAAGTTTGTGTGAGTGTAAATTTCTGTATATCCTCAGGCTACTGAAAATAAGAAATAGGTTTAAGCAATATTGCATGTATGATGTTTGTGTTTCTCTGCCTAAAAGTTAATAAGAGGTTCTTGGGATAGGCATGAGCAACTTAAACAATTTATACATTGTTATACTGTGCAAACAGGTTCTGAAAGCCCCCAAGTTTTGAATTGTCTAAACTAATTATTTTCTAGCTTCATAACCACATTAAATAAGAAACATTGGCATAAGAACAGGTGGGACCATCTGCTTTTGGCACTCAGAATTTGACAGACTGGGGCTGCAAATGATCAAATTTTATTCCAAAACAAAACTTTCTTGAAACCCATGTGTGATATAATGTGATAGAGCATGTGGTGTGAGCATCTGGCATAAGTTAGACATGCATAGTCTCAACAGCATGATAAGCCCAAAAAATTAGACAGTACTTGTATAAAAGGTGAGATGTCGGACGTGTCAACTTCATCATTGTGACTGATTCCTGAAAATCATAAGACATTACAGAAAGGGAATACAGAGCTCAAATCAAAAGGCAATTACTGAGAAAGTAAGCTATTAAAATAGTTTTGACAGTACCGTTGTTGAACACCCATATAGGTAATGCACCCAAATCTTCTGCCAGCTGCAGAAAGTGACCACAAAGGGACAAAAATGATTAGAAAGATGGTAAATTAAGAGTTATATGAACACCAGTATTTATCCCTGCAAACTAATCTTTGGATGAACGGAAACAATAAAACTTACCTGGAGAAACTCAAAATGACCAAGTCCATCATCAGTCCAGTAATGCCAAACGTCACCAAAATGGCCTGGTCTCTCCTCCCATGGGCCAATAGTTTCTTTCCAGCGAAATGCATTCCTTAACCAGTCACCTTCTACAAAGCAACCACCTGACATCATAGATGCATGTATATTAGATACACACTGAGGCGGCTGTAAAGAACAACTCTGCTATTGATATAGATAAGTAGAATTTCCAGGAGAAAGTTTAAATGAGAATCACATGTAATTGATTTAAGTGTTTGTTTCAATGCCCAACAACTGTCTAAGGTAAGGTAGCATTTCTTAGAGGCGATATAGCTATGGTAGTCATAGACATCAAAAAGCACCGAAACCAATTTTATGCTTAAAGGCTGCAGTCCTACTTGCTAACTCAGGTAATCAAATGGATATGTTGACAACTTTTACCATGAAGTACTCTACGCATATTTATGCTTCCAACAGCAAGTATTGAATTTTCCAGAATATTATTCAAATATATTCACCAATCTTTGTCACCAAAATCATGCTTTCATTAACCTCTCTCTCTTTGTGTCTGAAGGTACCAATCAAACCTCATTTTCTGGTTGCATTTAAAAGTGACATAGAATACTCCGAGTTTCAATGAAGAGGTTTTCACAAGAGATGAACACAAACATCAAATCCAATCATAATCAGATATTTAAAGGATGGATCTCATATATATGCAAAAAGAGAATTACTGGGTGCCTGGATTTTCTGAGCATTATTTAAAGTGCATCTTATCTTTGAACAGATACCATGTAAAGTGTAATTGACAACAGGCAAACATGTTATACAGACAACAATGGATGAATCAGAGGAGCATCTCAACATAATACAAAAAAGTAAGCCATCCTTCATTATTCTCGAAGAGTGATGAACCCGTTTTGAGGTTGAAGATGTTTTTCAGACCAATTGTATGGGCTTATTTTCTTATTTTAATGGGTTTTTTTTGTTACTTACTTTTTCTCTTCTATGATGACTTACTCCTACCTCATCTCAACTGAAACAGAAGACCAGAAAACATGACCACATACAAGATTATGCAGGTCAATGTTGAAACTTGAAAACAAGAAGTGCAAAACTGTGATGAATTTTGCTATTGATACCTGGAAATCTCATAAACCCAGGCCTCAAAATTTTCATCATCTCAAAAAGATCATTGCGAAAACCATGTTCCTGTGTCAAGACAACAGTGACCAAAAATAGTTAAGATTTGTAATGTAAGTCTATGATTGAGTAATATCAAACCATGAGAATGCTCAAATTTGATATTTTGACTCCAGTTCTTAATAAGACCTGCCAATAGGTCAAAATATGATATAAAAATTTACATGTGCTTAACTATTTGGGGCAGAAGCATATCATAGTATCACTTGAATTAGCCAGGCAAATAAGGTATGTCTTGCAGCAGTACTAAAATCTGAAATACTCATTAGGTACTAATAAAGTAACAAAAAAACTTGTGTATCAGGGCTTCATTACATGAAAAACTTACAGGGCCTTTAATAATGAGAAAATGACATAAGGGTGTTAGAACTCTTGAAAAGTTGACATTTGTAAGCTCGTAAAAAATATAAAGAAACTTAAATATAAAACCTTGTAAGTGTCTGTGGGCATTAAAGATACTTGATCAAACCAAATAACACCCTTCCTGGTTGTAGTCAGTTCAAGTCTTGAGTTTGAATCAGTTCCATTTGATTGCAAAGCAACCTCCACCTTAGTCCAGTTCAAAGCATTAGAAACTCTGCAAGAACAAATATTAATATAAATTTGGAAAGAAGAGAACTTGGATGAATCAACAAATCACACATATCAAGGGGCTATAAATTATGCATCACTGATTCTTACATAATGTTTTTGGTAGCCAGTGTCTGCTGTTTACTTGTCCCAATCAGTGACACAGTCACATTAATTGGCCCTAAGGATCGAGTATAGAAAACCAACTTATAGGTCTTCCCTTGTTCAATATTCTGGAAAAAAAACACATTAGTTGAGTTTGAAAAAACTCAGCAAAAAAGTAAGCATGACCTGGATTATTACTAATGAAAAAAAGAAATTTCAGTTCCAATTCTTTTTACTAACATCACAGAAGTACATCTCAACCACGAGATCAGAATCATGAAAAAATTTACCAAGGGCTCTGTTTTTCTCCAGTTTTACACTTATTTCTTAAACCCAAAGTTAATGTAAAAGTTTCTACTCTCGTCTAGGACAAAAATAGAGTAACAAAAAAAAAGTAACTTCAAAGGAGATTCAGATAACAACCCATATGATTAGGACTCAGTAAGCAGAAATATGCTTCTAATCATCCTAAAACAACAAAAATTACCAAATCGTAACTTTAGGTCACTTTGTGGCATCAGAGTTTCATTAAAAAACCATCTACTGTCATAATTTCTACATAGAATTGGGAAAGTAATGCAAATAAGGATTGCAGGGAACAATAAAGTTACAGTACAGATCATGGAAATATAGATTAGATGTTTGTAATAATCAGAGAGTGAACACAAAAAGCTGCCAAAATAGAATTCAATCATGTCCATTTGGCACCTGGGGAATGGATAACAAAGTAAAAGTATGCTAACATTCCCCATCACTGGTAGCTTATGAATACCTAGGCATCTGGAGTTCAAAAGAGAATAACCCTTACCATTCCCCAGTAGCCAGGGTTATAAATCCCAACTCCTCCAGCAGGACAGATATTGGTGCCTGCCTGGTCACAAAGCACCTCCATTCTCAATGCAATTTTATTTCGATCAAAGCACGATGAACGTTCTGTTGAGACAACTAAAGTTGAATCATTCCCAATGATGGACCAAGGATCAATATTTGAAGGTGTGTTGGGACCCCCGGCTTCAAAACCTGCAGTTTTACACATATCACCTTGAACTTTCAAACTAAATGATTCATACTAATCTCAATTTTATGAGTTTATAATCTTTGAGCAATGTCCATATATAAACAAACACACACACACATATATGTCAAACATAGCTTTCAGTGCAAAGTAAATATGTGAAGAAGTATAAGAAGTTTTAGCAGTTTTTGTTATATATATAGGAAGGCTGCAGTGCATGAAATTGGAGGGAGTAAAACCAGGTGCTACTGTCACAGCACTACTTTAAATGCCTTCATAGAATTGAAAGTTATATTGACATTATAACTTTCTCATTTCTTTGGAAAATACAGGTTCAGTCAATGGTTGACTGTATGGAAGAATATTTCCAAGTACTGGGTAATACTTCAATCAGAATTTCTGTGATGAACAATACAAGATCAAGACAACAGTCACAAATTCTCATTGTTAAATTATTTGGGGTAAATTGCTCATGGGATTCAGAAGACAGAAAAACGAAACAAAAAGAAAAAAAACAAAACTTGAGGGGCCTGCAATATTAGAAACTTGGAAATTAAAGGTTACATAGACCTGCAATGCTATATTGTATGGAGGATCACTTCCGTCAGCGAAAAAAGTGAAGTATGTGAAAGTTAAAATGGAAAAAAAAAACAAACAATAAGATGAAGAACGAAGTCAGGCAGGAAAAAGCAAGCTAGAAGTTACTTAATAGCTTGTGTTACTCATCCAAATAGGTGGCTTATGAGTAGTTATTTGAAAAAAAAAAAGCATAATATTCAGTTAAATTCTTTTCCATCTCTAAGAAAAGATCACGGAAATTCCAGCTAACCTCTGTTGCTAACAAGCTCAGCCCATAATCCACCTGCCCCAGCATGATTAATTTCCTGCATGTATCACAAAGAATTTAATTACAGCCAGCATAGCCACCATAAAACACTAGAATTGCTACACGGAAGTCCAAGTGAAGGTTTCATATTACAAAAGCGGTACCATTGGACAAGACAATCAAACTTTTCTTCCAAGCACCAGTAAAAGGATATGCTCATCCTAAAATTTTATTGATAGATGAGGAAGGCAAAGTAAAATGTGCTTTTCCGATGTGTCAGTAAATTAGGTAGAACTTCAACATGGGATTGCGTATGCTTTTCTGGAATAGATCAAATCAGCAAAACCTGTTAACTAGTAGAATTGCAAGATGGATTGTTTGGAGTGTTGTTTGAGTGGACCAAAAATTGTGTGTGCTTTTCACACTGTAAACTTAAATAAGTGGGTGTGTGTGTGTGTGTTTGAGAGAGAGAGAGAGAGAGGAGAGAGAGTATTGAAACAAAGAGCAGGTGAAGCAGCTGAACACTGATGCTTGCAGTTCTATCACAAGTATAAATGGTAGTGGATGAAGATGACAGAAAATCTTATCACAGCTAATTGCCTCACCTCGAAAAAAATACCAAACAAGTTGTTTGGAATCTTCTTTGATGATGCTTCAGAGGCATTAATGAAGAGTGCAACAGTCTGGTTTGCTTCAATCCCATTAGCAGAGGATTGATAGAACCTGCTCAGCATAATCAAGCAGAAAAGCAGAATGCTGCGTAATGGAGTAATTGCACGCATTTCTTCCATAATGAATCCAATGTCAGCGCAGCCTATTTATGAATAGAGAATGATGTTAATTCAGTTACGTTATGTCAGTCAGGAGGTGAAAGAAAACACGCATACCAATTGACAGAAGAAAAGTACCGAAACAAAGATAGAAAAACCATCATTTATAACTATATAATATTACTGTGAAATAGAATTGCATACAAGATTTCCTGCTCAGAAGAACAGGAACATTTAGCTTGGGCTCAAAACTTTACCAATAAAAAGAAACTAATTTATACAAAAATAGTAACTATTTATGACCCATCCAAATATCCTTGCTTTCCCTTGATTGAAATAAATCATTTTATAATGCTTAAGAGTTGCAAATATTTAATCCGATGGCTAATAAATATTTTTAGTAAAGACTAAAAATACATTGCAATACAAAAAATCAATGAAGCCATTTTGCTTCACTACAGATTTTCAAATAAAATGACATTGTTCTGAAGGACAGCATTCTTGCAATTCATATGTCAGGAAAAGCAATAAAAAAAATCTGACCCTCTGCCTTCAAGAGTTTCATGGTATGATAATCTGATTCAGTGCAAACAAGATTGAGCCAAACAGGGGCTATAAAAATACGATGTGTTAAGTCATTACATGAAGAAGGTATGATCAACACTTTAACTGCACAGTCCACAATGCCGTTAGACAATTTTATTCTTCAGAATTGACTTGAACTTGTCAATATACTCTTCTGATTTTTTCATTCATTACCTACTCATTTTGTAGCTTCTCTTCTGTTGGGGCGTTAAGAAAGAAAAACAAGAAGGGTACTGTGCCACGTCATTTGACACTCTTTTTCAATAATGCAATTAACAGCTGAATTCGACTTCAAAATATCAAAAATAATTACAAAGAGATATTCTTTACATCTACACAGAATTAGGAGACGACTGTACAGTATGGACAAAACAGAGAAATAATTAAAATCAATAGAGAAAGGATTTTTCTACAGAATATTACAGCGCAAAATCTGGTCGTAAACAATGAAGAATGATCTCCTTTCTGATAAAAACACTCACACATAACACGGTAAAGATGAAAACTTTACTCACTCCAATTAAGGTGTTTTCGTTTGTTTCCCCATAAAAACGGTAATATACCTGAAAATGGTCAACCAGGGAAAGTCTTGCTTGTGGGTTTTTGGTATTTTCTATGCGAGCCCGTGTGAGAGAGAAAACGGCACCTGCTCTCGGGTCCAGATACGCGATGGGATGAGAGAGTCGTGGGAGAGAGTGGCATTTATATAGTGAGCTCAGACTCAGTTGCTTCTACATTTCACCATCACTTTATGACATTGAAATCTGTCTGTGCGAAGTCACTCACCCCTCGGTGGGAGTGATTATTTTTATTGCTTGAAGCCACAAAAATTTCAGAAGCAAAAGTCCTGATTTCGATCTTATCTTTGCCTTAACGTAAGCAGCTTTGGGCTTTTTTGGTTGAAGTCCCGTTGAGGGGATAATGTTGAAGATGTTCCTCAAAAAGGTTACTTGGGAATCCCAATAATAAGCTCTAAGCAAATTGTGATTTTAATGTTGTCTTTTGTTTTGTGTTTTGGCTTTTGTGTGCAATCATATAGTTGATTAAATTCATATGTTTTTTTGAAATATTTTAAAAATACAAAGTATTTAGTAAATTTTTTTCACTACAAATTGTAAACTTGAAAAATAAAATATTACAATCTTTATTTCATGTTAAAAATCCTTGCAAGTGCATTATTAGTTTGTCTACTCAAGTTGTATCATTGTTTGTTTTTTATATCTTGAAAGCCATGTATTACAATCTATTAAGAAATTTTAAAATATGATATGCTACAAGATCCAAAAAATAACTTATAAAGAATTGAAAATTTACTTTGTATATTTTATGTAACCTCGTGCAAATGCCTTAAAGTAAAAAATAATAATAAAACTTGTATGGCTTTGATGACTTTTATTAATTTGATCATTGAACTAATAGTAGAATGGAATAGAATACTAAAAATATAACTTTATTCTTAGGAAAATAAACATTAACTTTGGTAGACATTCTAAAAACAATGAAATTTTCTCGTATTATGTCAACACCTAATGCACATCAATTACGGTGAATTCGGCAGAAGGTCATAGTCTAAATTCAATTTTTTCTTTTTTCTTTCATTTAAATTAGGTTTTCCACTTGACATTTCTTTCATCTCAAAAACGAACTAGCAAAGCAACATATCTATGACATTATCGTTTATATTCTTTTGTTTTTTTGAATTAAAGTAGTATCGTCTTTTTATTTTATTTAGTCTTTTTCTTCGTCTACAAAATGATGAGATATGCTTAAGAAATTGAGTTATTATAATTTTTCAATCACACATTACATTACTTGTTGATAAAAATAAACTCGAATAAAATTTACACCCACAATTATATAGGAGAGATTAATTATGATAAACTTTCCAAAAAATACAAAATTTTCTCACTTGTAAAAAAATCGTATTAACACCAAATCTTTAACGCCTAAACTAAACTAGATATCTTCAATAGGGTGAATATTGCATAAGGTCATAGCTATGTGCAATATCCTTATTTTCTTTCATTCAAGTCAAGTTTCCTCAACATTGCTCTCATTGTGAAAAGAACTTGTTGAAGCAATATATGTATTACGTTTTGATTTATATTATCTTTTTTAAGGTAATGTTGATATTTCTTTTACGTTACTTATTTATTATCTCTTAAAATGATAAGATTTGTTTGAAATAAAGTCATTATAGCAAACTAATCATACCATTTTTTTTAATTATTTGCAAAAAGGATTTAGACTCATATTTGTATTTCATTTATTACTTTTGGACCATAAATTTTTAAGCTTAAACATTAGATTCCATGGCAAAATTAAAATACAAAAGAGTAGAAGCTATAAATATTATACAGATGGGATATTGTCATAAAATGTGGTAGATCATTTCTCTAGAGTGCATAAACAAAAAATATTTAAGATTATTAGGCAGATATGTAATTAAAACAAGAATGTATATATGATATTTTTAACACTTGTGAAATATTTTAATTCTTTTATAAACAACCTTGATACAAGTAATAACAAATGATTTAAAATAACTAGACCACCTTTAATTATTGTTTACATGGCTATGTTTGTTTTGATTTTTTTTATTGTGTATTTTTAGGTATATATATTTTTTTAAAAAATTGTATATACTTAAGAAGAGAAAAAGCTTAAAAAGTAAAATCATTATCTGTGTATTATTTACCACTCATTGAGCATAATTAAACTATGTGATACAATATATTTGAAGCAACTAGCAATAAATGACTAAACATAATTACATTGTCTATAAATAATAGTTTTTATTATGAATCATTAAAACTAACATCTTCCACTCGCACAACCTTCAACAACATATAATGCAAAATATTTATGATTAAATCTTGGATTTAGAAGTCCATCCCCTCTTTATATTTATTTTCTTATCTTTAAAACATTTCATTTCTTTTATTATTATTTTTATATCTTCAAACTTTTCACATTTTCTCTCGTTTTATACAAATTTCCAATACTTTTAATTTAAATAATTTTGTATTGTCATCGAAATCATAAAAACCATATACTACTATATTAATTATATAATTTTTTAATTTGGCACACACGCAGTATGTCCTAATTCGATTAGTTATATGTCTATACTTACATTATTATAGAAATAAAGCTTATTAGGTGTACACTACGAAATTATAAAACTACTTTTATTTTAAAACTTTTTTTATTTTTCAATAATTTTCCTTCTCCCTTTCTTTTAATCTGTTATTTTTATTTGTATTTTCCTTTAAATTTTATATCTGTTCTAATTTTTAATCTTTCTTTATTTTAATATTTTAATGCTTTTAATATATATTTTATTTTTAAGAAAATAAGGTTTTTTCCTTGCATAATATGAAATTATACAATAACCCTTATTTTAAATTCTTTTATTTTTATCCTTTTTATTTTATTATTTTCATTTGCATTTTCTCTCATTTTGTTCTCTTTACAAATTCTTTCAATCTTTTTTTTTTAAATTTGAATGTTCTTTTATACATTTAAATTTAAATATTTTTATTTATATTATTTAAAATGCAATTACTTTATAAAGTATAAATAAATATACACTGCATAATGTGTAACTTTTATTAGTTACTTTATAATTGATATAAAATTAAGATTATAAAAATGTTATCAATTCATTTATATAATTATGCACATGTATCAAATATATTTTTTATTGTCAGTATAAACACCTTCAAATCTTAATAACAACATTTTATGTTGAAACTATACTGTAACATGAATTAACAAAAAAAAGTATGTAGCAGATAATTTTCAATCTTTAGATGTTAAATTTGGTTAAACTTACACTAAATACCCTAAAGTACATGTACAAAGCAGTCAATATTAGGACATTAGAAAATGTAATCACAACTATATATGTGCGACCATGCCCAAGTGAAAGAGACCACTAAAGCAATGAGTTTTATATCTAAAAACTCACTATACCTGGTTTAAATTGTTCACTTCTTAATTACATGATTTTCAACTATATAGAGTTTTACCACAAACCTTTTTTGGTAGAATCTAAACCTAACTACGTCTAGGCCCATGTTCTTCCCTTAAAATGAACACTTTTCTCTAAAATATAGAACTTTTGCACTCAACTCTTACTATTAAACTAATAATAAAATAGTATTTTAGACACACATGTACGATGCTCTCAAACCTTACTTAGTTTACTCAATCAAGGACTTCAACAATGCATTCAAGAATTCATTTAAGCCTAGTCAACAATGTTTCTCAGCTTTCTCAAATTTGTAGAAGTAATTTCAATCATTGTTCTTTATAGTATTATCCAAGATGCTCCACCATTTGCTGGATAATCTCAACTCCCATTCCTGCACTTTCCATAATAAGTGAAACACGAGTTTGACTTCCCTTCTGATGCGATGATCTCTTTCGTGTGTCCGACTCGTTGGGATTAAAAAAGTTAATCTCCATGATCTTTTCAAGTAATTATTAGATATCACCATGCAAATCTTTAGTTGATCTTTTTCAAACGTTCCCAAATGGATGAAATATCCACGTACTTCAAGATAACATCAATCTTCTTCAAGACTTCACAAGCAACAAACAAGATCAACCGTATCAATAAAATTTAGAGAATTAATTCTGACAATTAAGGCAATGATTTTGATGAGAAATGCCAACTTTTATCACTAGTATAAATTAATTGGCCTTTTCTTCTTAGCATATATACCCCCCCCCCCCCCCCCCAAAAAAAAAAAAAAGCATAAGATTAATAAAAATGGTTGTAAGAAGTTATATAAACTAGCATCAGGGCACACCCGTTATGTACGTTGAAAAAGACTAAAGATATATATATCTTTATACATATAAACACATGTAATAAATATTGAAGTAATAATAGAAATAAATTAAAAGTTAAATATTATCAAGTTCAAAATAGATTGAATTCATTTTACATTAAATTTTGAATGTGATGATGTAAACATACAATTTAATTATAACGTTAACACAATTGATGAAAATGCTGATTGCATTACTTGGACTGAAAGTGCACTCAATTAATGCAAGCAATGCCAGAATAGTGTCGATTGATTGTATTCAGTCCCACAGCACATTTCAATTCATAATGAGTGTGTAGCTCTGCTAATACCTTTACACTATCACGTATAATCATACAAAATGTCCCAAAAGAAAATGTAGAAAGAATGGGAATCACATTCTGTTGATCCTCATTGAAAGTGAGACAAGGAGCCTACAATCTACGTGTTGTCACTTTACATGTCAGGGTAGACGAAATCTGAACCAGAGCAATGAACTGAAAGAAGAAGGCAAAGACTGTCAATAATAAAGAAAGAAAAGGTACAATATGAAAAGGACTGCCTCTTCCCTGTTACTAATTGTGTTTGATTATGGGTGTTGAAGGAGAAGGAACAAAGCCACGTTTCTGAATGTTTGTGTACTTATTTCCAGTAAGTATGCAAAAAATGATGGATTTGAGAAGAAAGAATGCAGGAGTGAAATTACATTTGATTTAGTAAATTTTAAACAATTTGGTGAGGGTTATCTTAGGAAATTCACTTAAATGACAAAGGTAGGTCTTATGAACCCTTCGGACATTTTTAAAAAGTACTTGTAATTTTGACACATTCTATGTATGCATATGCCTAAGTTTATATAATATAAAATCAACATATAATTATTTAATTTATTTTATCTGTAATATTTATTTTATACTTATACAAAAATATTACAATTAAAAACAAAAAATAACAAAAAAGATAGCTTTGTTATTGTTAAGTTAAAGAGGAGTATAGATGTAAATTTATTTAAGGTAACCTTGTGAGAGCCAAACTATATAGTATAGATAGATTAAATTTGCATGGTATAAAATTAAAAATAATTATTTCGTTTATATTATTTATAGTATATATTTGTGTACTTTCAAAACAAAACGCTTAGATAAGTTTTTGCTCAATTAAGTCAATATGAATTTGATCGATCAAATACGTCAATTTTGATATTTGTTCAATCGATTTTTCTCATTAAATGGTGTTAAATGTTTTATCAATCACACTAATTTTGCATTTGATCGACCTATGCAAGAGAAATTAAAATATTCAATTTAAATAAAAACACATCGATTTGATGTCAACGATAAAAATTATTTCTACTAATCAAACAAAACAATCGCATTCAATAATATTCTAGTCAATAAAACTTTCCAGAAAAAAGAAAATGACATCAAACATACAAACAACAAAATTATAAACTAACAAACGAAACAACCCCCTCCCCTAAAAAGAATATTTCCACCTCAACGTCGTCTAAAGAGTCATCGAAACATAGACAACGTTTTGTGTTTTTCTAGTTAAAAGTAATAATTTGTGTAAATAATTTTTAGATATTATAATAGAAAGAATGTTGAAAAAACTCGGAATCAAAACTGTTCGTTTTATTAAATAGTTAAAATACTATTTGAGATGGCATAGCCTTATGCATTTAAAGGCGATTAGGGTGGGGTTCAAACGTGGAGATTGAAATTCATTATTGTTGATTGTATATGTGATGAAACAATGACATTTCCAGTATACCTTTTGAATGCGATTTGGGAGCCTAACTGATGTAAGTTGGTCATCTTGGTTACACTATTGGAATAAACCATACAAGCCCACCAATTCTGTGAGCTTGGGGCTGCAACAGCCTCACTCAATAACTAGAGCTATTGAGAGAGAACAATTTATCCCCAATTGTTTTAGTCTCTGTTCTTTTGTGGGCTGTCTAGGCTTTTGGTTTGGGCTAATAACCCTCAAGTGTGTTGGGGTGAATTTCATTTCCATTGGTCTGTCTTTGTGCTTTTTGGTGGTAGAGGATGATGGCAATGAAGCTTCATTGATATCCTGTTCTTAGATTTGGACAGATCCAACCAGTGACATGATAAGTGACACCATTGAGTATGCTGGTTTCCTGGCAATTTATGGAGTCTTAGATTAGCCTAAAATAGTTACTCGTTTATTCCTTTATTTGCACATTCTCGATTTAAGTGCAGATTTTTTCTTTCGACTAATTCTTAATTTTCTTCGATGGGATTTGTATCTGATGATAAAGCAAAAAAAAAAAAAAGGAGTAAAGGACAAAGCCCTTTTACTTATCACAGTCAATTTACATATAAGACACATTGTCATGATTGATCCATTATTGTAATAACATGCCCATACGGCTAGCCAACTTAGTGCAATACAGATGCGTATCACTTAGGTCATTCTGAACACAAGACATGTGTTACGTAAGCCCTCCATTTTAATTAATTAATTTATTATTATTATTATGCCTCAATTCTGAGACGGTCTGAGTTCACTAACAAATCAAATGATGCCAAAGAATGCGGAGAAAGAACAACATCCATGTCCTCCCCAACTTCCCCCAGCTGAGTCTTGGAAGGCACCACCTGCCCAGAAGCACAGTTCAGGATTAAATTAATGATTCCAAGAATCAAAAACGACGTTGGAAAATACTCAGGAATCTACTCCTATGGGGGAGAGAGCAACTGCAAATTCATGCAAAAGTCCAGAGCACGATAAACGTTGAATCAGACAACAGTTTCCAGGCTGTATTCTTTTGGTTGTGATAAGAGACAACATCTTTAGAAACATCTGGCTTCGCCAGTTAAATGAGAAAAGCTGGTTGGGCTACCTTGTTAGGCACTTGGAAAGAATTCTCATCCATCTTATTGTTAGATGTCAACACAGTCTTCGTCGATCCCACTGCTTGTAATGAGTTCGCCTCCAACCCCTTGATAGATATTTGAAGAGTCACGCTATTGCTTCCGAAGTTCACCACCTGGAAGATTCGTGTCTAAAGTAAATGTTGCAGCGGCTCCTAGAAATATAAACAGAGAAGCAACATACCTTTATCCTCAGGTGTGTCTTCTTCTCCGTGTCTTTCCAAGTGATAGCAGAAGCGATAAGATTACTCGAAGGGTTAGACTGAAGCGTAGAATTAATGAGAGTGGCACCATTTGAATCTATGAAAAAATGCTGCATCCAATAACTGGGAGTCCCATACACCTGGGACGAGTCGAACACAATTGCATCTGGGTTCGCCCTATAAAGCAAAGAGCAGCCTCACGTAGGTTACTCAAAAGAGAAGGAAATTTTTAATGAGATGAAGCAGAAAATAAGAAGAGAGGGTCAAACGTACGTCCTATCATTGGTATTCACAAATAAAGGTGCATAACTTGCCATTTCGACAGCATCACTGTACAGAAGGAGCAAATGTAAGATTTCATAAACATTATTACAGAGAACGTGTAATATCAACTTGACATTTCAACAGCACCATCTTTTATTCTTTGAAATGGTTTCTTCAATTACGGTAACAATACCAGTTTTTTTCAATCCCAATGAGAAATCCAGCTTCAGCCAGAGCAGCTAAAAGACTGCCCTTGCCTGCATCATGTCCAGTGACGGCATATTCACTCACAAAAGCCTGCACCATTCATTATATCATCCACAGCATTACTCTGCACTAAACTTGTAATATGTAAAAAGAGACTATAGCAAACCTTTGGGCCATTTCGTGGTGCTTTATTAAATTTTTTTGACTCTGCAAAGACATTATTTGCACTGCTATATATCTGGTAGAAAGGATAAGCAGCAACACTGATCATATTACAACAGATGGAAGCACAGAGTAAGTGTTTGTTCGAGAGTGAGAGTTCTTACATGATAATCATAAAAATCAGCTGGGTGATCCAATGGTGTGGAAGAACCGTCACAATTTGAGATTATTTTGATGTCTGGATATGCATGTTTGATTGCAGCATAAAACTTGAGGTAGTTTCCTGAATAAGAAAACGATGTCCCAAAAGTTCATTCAAACATTTGGATTTCTTGCTAAAACTAACCGTCTAAGCTCAGCACTCTGAGCTTTACCTATAAGCTGAATTAGAAATAAAAAATCAAACCGTGTACATTTAATGCCTGTTTCAGATGTTTCTAGAGAAAATTTCAGGAACCAATTTTTACACATCCAACCCACAACCCCTAAACATCAGCTATAATAGTCAAAATGGATAATTTTTCCATGCCTGCAGGAGAACTTTCAAAACTGCATTGCATTATTAAAAAGCTTGAAGGCACTTATGAACAACCAAGGCAATAATAAATTTCTAATTTGCCCACATAATGTATAGCATGTATAATACGAAACAGAGCACGCATGTGGGATTCTCCAAAGCAAGCAGCAAAAATTCATTGCCTTCCTTTGTATTTTGGAGTTTTTCAGCCAATGGCATAAGAAAAGAGCAAGCTTATACTGGTAAAATGCAAAAGTCATTCCCACGTAAAGAACACAAAGTTAATAGTTTGCTTGGCAGATAGATCCTGAGGGACTCATTAAATTAGGATTACAGTGTTAACCACCAGATAAAAACCAGGCACTGCATCAAAACAAATATAGAAATCCAGCTATTTTGCTGCTTTAATGATCATTTTAATGATGTATTTCTGACCCAACTAAATCATACATCATATGCACTTTGCACCATATAGATTCCTGAATCAGACAAAGCCAGTTTCATTGGGGTCAGATGAAAATAAAAAACAAAAGAAGAAAATAGAAATTAGACGAGCACCAAAAGGAAAATGAAAATCAAGTGACTTCTGACTGTGCAGTTCAAATGCCCATCTCCAGGCTCTTAATTGCTAAAGAACAATGTCGGTGATCTCAACCCTATGATGTCTGCATGATTCAAAATGTCCAGCTTAGCGAAGCTGTCTATATCAGAATCATAGACTGAGCTAAGAAGATGCCATGTAGTTAATTTTAAGGAAAAGTAAATAAATTTGAAAGAAATTTAAATATATCTCCAGACAGTTTTATATTTTTTAGTCTGGTAGGATTCTTAATGAATAGCTAAGGTTATGTTTGTTTTGATTTTTTGGTATGTGTGTTTAAGCGTATTTTTCTTAGAAAGTGTGTTAAAGTAAAAGAGATAGAGATAAATTTAAATAGTATAATGATTGCAGTGTGCGCCTAAGTTATTAGAGAAAAAAATAAATATGAGCATTAACCCCAAATATGTTCATACCCAGGTAATTTTTCTTCCCACAGTCCTCATTTCCTACTCCAACATATCTTAAATCGAAGGGCTCTGGATGCCCCATTGCTGCTCGAACAGATCCCCATTTTGATTTTTGATCACCTCTGGCAAATTCAAGGCCATCCAGGATTTCCTACAATTAATGTGAAATGAAATTTTTTAACTGAGTTATAGAGCATAGCAGGACTGAAGTCTCAGTATGGAAGTCTGTGTAAGTGTAAATTTCTTTACATCCTTGGGCTACTGAAAATAAGAAATAGGTTTAAGCAATATTGCATGTAGGATGTTTGTGTTTCTCTGCCAAAAAGTTAATAAGAAGGTTCTTGGGATCGGCATGAGCCACTTAAACAATTTATACATTGTTAAACCGCGCACACAGCTTCTGAAAGCCCCCAACTTTTGAATTGTCTAAACTAATTATTTTCTAGCTTCATAACCACATTAAATAAGAACATTGGCATAAGAACAGGTGGCACCATCAGCTTTTGGCACTCAGAATTTGACAGACTGGTGCTGTAAATGATCAAACTTTATTCCAACACAAAACTTTCTTAAAACCCAGTGTGATATAATGAGAAAGAGGATGTGGTGTGATTATCTGACATAAGTTAGATATGCATAGTCTCAACAGCATAATAGGCCAAAAAAATTAGACAGTACTTGTATAAATGGTGAGATGTTGGACGTGTCGACTTCATCATTGCGGCTGATTCCTGAAAATTGTAAGACATTAGAGAAAGGGAATAGAAAGCTCAAATCAAAAGGCGATTACTGAGAAAGTAAGCTATTAAAATAGTTTTAACAGTACCATTGTTGAACACCCATATAGGAAACGCACCCAAATCCTCCGCCAGCTGCAGGAAGTGACCACAAAGGGACAGAAATGATGAGAAAGACAGTAAATTAAGAGTTATATGAACACCACTATTTATATCTAAAACTAATCTTTGGACACAAGGAAACAATAAAACTTACCTGGAGAAACTCAAAATGACCAAGTCCATCGTCAGTCCAGTAATGCCAAGCATCACCAAAATGGCCTGGTCTCTCCTCCCATGGGCCAATAGTTTCTTTCCAGCGAAATGCATTCCTTAACCAGACACCTTCTACAAAGGTACCACCTGACATCATAGATGCATGTATATTAGATAGACACTGAGGTGGCTGTAAAGAACAAATCTGCTACTGATATAGATAAGCAGAATTTCCAGGAGAAAGTTTAAATGAGAATCGCATGTAATTGATTTTACTGTCTGTTTCAATGCCCAACAACTGTCTAAGGGAGGCAATATAGCTATGGTAGTCATAGACATCAAAAAGCACTGAGACCAATTTTATGTATAAAGGCTGTAGTCCTACTTGCTGACTCAGGTAATCAAATAGATATGTTGACAACTTTTACCATGAAAGTACTATATGCATATATACGCTTTCAACAGCACGTGTTGAATTTTCCAGAATATTATTCAAAAACATTCACCAATCTTTGTCACCAAAACCATGCTTTCATTAAGCTCTCTCTTTGTATCTTAAGGTACTGATCAGCCCTTATTTTCTGGTTGCATTTAAAAGTGACACAGATATATTCTGAGTTTCAATGAAGAGGTTTTCACAAAAGATGAACAGAAACATCAAATCCTATCATAATCAGATATTTGAAGTATCGATCTCATATACATGCAAAAAGAGAATTACCGGGTGCCTGGATTTTCTGAGCATTATTTGAAGAAAGAGAATTACCGGGTGCCTGGATTTTCTGAGCATTATTTGAAGTGCATCTTATCTTTGAACAGATACCATGTAAAAATTAATTGACAAGAGGCAAACATGTCATACAGAAAACGCTGGATGAATCAGAGGAGCATCTCAATATAATATAAAAAAGTAAGCCATTCTTCATTATTCTCAAAGAGCGATGAACCCATTTTGAGGTAGATGTTTTTCAGACTGATTGTACTAGCTCATTTTCTTATTTTAATGGGTTATGTTTTTTTCTTCTGTTACTTACTTTTTCCCATCTATGATTACATACTCCTACCTCATCTCAATTGAAACAGAAGACGAGACAACATGACCACATACAAGATTATGTAGTTCAATGTTCAAACTTGAAAACAAGAAGTGCAAAATCTGTGAAGATTTTTGCTATCGATACCTGGAAATCTCATAAATCCAGGCCTCAAATTTTTCATCATCTCAAAAAGATCATTGCGAAAACCATGTTCCTGTGTCAAGACAACAGTGATAAAAAATAGTTAAAATTTGAAATGTAAGGCCATGGTTGTGTAATATTGCACCATGAGAAAATGCTCAAATTTGATATTTTGACTCCAATTCTTAATAAGAGCAGCCATTAGGTCAGAATATGATATCAAAATTTACATTTTATTATCTACTTGGAGCAGGAGCATATCATAGTATCATTTGAGTTAGCTAGAAAAATAAGGTATGGACAGCAGTACTAAAATCTGAAATACTCATTAGGCACTAATAAAGTAACAAAAAAACTTGTGCATCAGTGCTTCATTACACAATAAAATTATAGTGCCTTCAATAATGAGAAAATGACATGATTGTATTAGAACTCTTGAAAAGTTGACATTTTTAAGCTCGTAAAAAATATAAAGAAACTTAAAATTTATAACCTTGTAAGTGTCTGTGGGCATTAAAGATACTTGATCAAACCAGGTGACACCCTTCCTGGTCGTAGTCAGTTCAAGTCTTGAGTTTGAATCAGTTCCATTTGCTTGCAAAGCAACCTCCACCTTAGTCCAGTCCAAAGCATTGGAAACTCTGCAAGAACAAATATTAATATAAATTTGGAAGGAAGAAAACTAGGATGAATCAATGAATCACAGATATCAAAGGGCTATAAATTATGCATCACCGATTCTTACATAATGTTTTTGGTAGCCAGTGTCTGCTGTTTACTTGTCCCAGTCAGTGACACAGTCAAATTAATTGGCCCTAAGGATCGGGTATAGAAAACCAACTTATAGGTCTTCCCTTTTTCAATATTCTGGGAAAAAAAAACAAATTAGTTGAGTTTGAAAAAACAAGCAAAGCAGTACGGATGACCTGGATTATTACTAATGAAAAAAGAAGTTTCATTTTCAATTCGTTTTACTAACATCACAGAAGTAGATGTTAACCATGAGGTCAGAATCATGAAAAAAATTACCAAGGGCTCTGTTTTTCTCCAGTTTTACACTTATTTCTAAAATCAAAAGTTAATGTAAAAGTTTCTACTCTTCCCTAGGACAAAAATAGAGTAACAAAAAAAAAAAAAGTTAACTTCAAAGGAGATTTAGATAACAATCCATTTGATTAGGACTCAGGAAGCAGAAATATTCTCCTAATCACAGTTAAACAACAAAAATTACCAAATTGTAACTTTAGGTCACTTTGTGGCATCAGAGTTTCATTAAAAAACTATCTACTTTAGTAATTTCTACATAGAGTTGGGAAAGTAATGCAAATGAGGATTACAGAGAACAATAAAGTTACAGTACAGATCATGGAAATATAGATTAGATGTTTGGAACAATCAGACAGTGAGCACAAAAAGCTGCCAAAATAGTATTCAACCATGTCCATTTGGCACTTGGGGAATGGATAACAAAATAAAAGTATGCTAACATTCGCCATCACTGGTAGCTTATGACTACCTAGGCATCTGGAGTTCAAAAGAGAATAACTCTTACCATTCCCCAGTAGCCAGGGTTATAAATCCCGACTCCTCCAGCAGGACAGATATTGGTGCCTTCGTGGTCACAAAGCGCCTCCATTCTCAATGCAATTTTGTTTCGATCAAAGCGTGATGAACGTTCTGTTGAGACAACTAAAGTTGAATCATTCCCAATGATGGACCAAGGATCAATATTTGAAGGTGTGTTGGGACCCCCAGCTTCAAAACCTGCAGTTTTACAAATATCACCAAATATTTGGTGTCAACAAGGACATTGGCACAATGAGTCTTGAACTTTCAAACCAAATGATTCATACTAATCTCAATTTTAAGAGTTTATAATCTTTGAGCAATGTCCATATATATAAACACACACACACACACACACATATATATGTCAAACATAGCTTTCAGTGGAAAGTAAATATGTGAAGAAGTATAAGAAGTTTTAGCCGTTTTTGTTATATATATAGGAAGGCTGCAGTTTCCTGCATGAAAGTAGAGGAGCAAAACCAGGTGCTACTGTCACAGTACTACTTTAAATGCCCTTCAGTAACATTCTTCTTAGAATTGAAAGTTATATTGATATTGTAACTCTCTCATTTCTTTGGAAAATACTGGTTCAGTCAATGGTTGACTGTGAGGAAGAATATTTCCAAGTATTGGGTAATATTTCAATCAGAATCTCCATGATGAACAATACAAGATCAAAACAACAGTCACAAATTCTCATTGTTAAATTATTTGGGGTAAATTGCTCATGGGATTCAGAAGACAGAAAAATGGTCAGAAGTCAGAAAAATGAAACAAAAAGACAAAAACAAAACTTGAGAAGCCTGCAATATTAGAAACTTGGAAATCGAGGTTACATAGACCTGCAATGCTATATTGTCAGGAGGATCACTTCTGTCAGTGAAAAAAGTGAAGTATGTGAAAGTTAAAATGAAAAAAAAAACAGTAAGATGAAGAACGAAGTCAGGCAGGAAAAAGCAAGCTAGAAGTTACTTAATAGCTTGTGTTACTCTTCCAAATAGGTGGCTTATGAGGAGTTATTTGAAATCAAAATAGCATAATATTCAGTTAAATTCTTTTCCATCTCTAAGAAAAGATCATGGAAATTCCAGCTGACCTCTGTTGCTAACAAGCTCAGCCCATAATCCACCTGCCCCAGCATGATTAATTTCCTGCATATATCACAAAGAATATAATGACAGCCAGCATAACCACCATAAAACACTAGAATTGCCACACGGAAGTCCAAGTGAAGGTTTCATCTTATAAAAGCAGTACCATCGGACAAGACAATCAAACTTTTTCTCTCCAAGCACCAGTCAAAGGGCATGCTCATCCTAAACTTTTATTGATAGACGAGGAAGGCAAAGTAAAATGTGCTTTTCTGATATTTAAATAAATTAAGTAGAACTTCAATACGGAATTGTGTATGCTTTTCAGGAATAGATCAAATCAACAAAACCTGTCAACTAGTAGAATGACAAGATGGTTTGTTTGGAGTGTTTTTGAATGGACCAAAAATTATGCATGCTTTTCACACTGTAAACTTATATAAGAGTGTGTGTGTGTGTGTGAGAGAGAGAGAGAGAGAGAGAGAGAGAGAGTATTGAAACAAAGAGCAAGCGAAGCAGCTGAACACTGATGCTTCCAGTTCTATCACAAGTATAAATGGTAGTGGACGAAGATAACAGAAAATCTTATCACGGCTAATTGCCTCACCTCGAAAAAAATGCCAAACATGTCGTTTGGAATTTTCTTTGACGATGCTTCAGAGGCATTAATGAAGAGTGCAATAGTCCGGTTTGCTTCAATTTCATTAGCAGAGGATTGATGGAAAGAGCTCAGCATAATCAAGCAGAAAAGCAGAATGCTTCGTAATGGAGTAATTGCACCCATTTCTTCTATAATGAATCCAATGTCAGTGCAGTCTAAGCATGAATAGAGAATGATGCTAATTCAGTTATCTTGTGTCAGTCAGGAGGAGAAAAGAAAACGGGCATACCAATTGACAGAAGAAAAGTACCGAAACACGTATAGAAAAACCATGATTTATAACTAATTAATATTACAGTGAAATAGAATCGCATAAGACTTCCTGCAGACAAGAACAGGAACGTATAGCTTAGGCTCAAAACTTTACGAATCAAAAGAAACTAATTTATACAAAAATAGTAACTACTTAAGACCCATCCAAATGTACTTGCTTTTCTTTTATTTAAAGAAATCATTGTATAAGGCTTAAGAGTTGCAAATAGTTAATTTGATGGCTAATAAATATTTTTAGTAAAGACTAAAATACATTGCAATACAAAAAATCAATGAAGCCATTTTGCTTCACTACAGATTTTCAAATAAACTAGCATTGTTCTGAAGGAGAGCATTCTTGCAATTCATATGTCACGAAAAGCAATAACAAAATCCGACCGTCTGACTTCAAGAGTTTCATGATATGATAATCAGATTTTGTGCAAACAAGACCGAGCCAAACAAGGGCTGCAAAAAGACGATGGGTTAAGTCATTACATGAAGAAGGTATGATCAGCACTTTAACTGCACAGTCCACAATGCCGTTAGATAATTTTATTCTTCAGAATTGATTTGAATTTGTCAATATACTCTTCTTAGTTTTTTCCTTTATTACCTACTCATTTAGTAGCTTCTTTTCTATTGGGGCGTTAAAAAAGCAAAACAGGAAGAGTACTGTTCCAAGTTGTTTGACACTCCTTGTCAATAATATAGCCATATAGATTAAAATTTTGCCAAATTCAGAAGGCATTACAATTAACAGCTGAATTTGACTTCAAAATATAAAAAATAAATACTAAGAGTTATTCTTTACATCTACACAAAATTGAGATAGGAATATACAGTATGGACAAAACAGAGAAATAAGTAAAATCAACGGAGAAAGGATTTTACTACAAAATTTCACAGCGCAAGATCTGGTAATAAACAATGTAGGATAATCTCCATTCTGATAAAAACACACACACAACACGGTAAAGATGAAAACTTTATTCACTCCAATTAAGCTGTTTTCGTTTGCTTCCCCATAAAAATGGTAACATGCCTGAAAATGGTCAAGCAGGGAAAGTCTTGCCTGTGGGTTTTTGGGATTTTCTATGCGTGTCCAGTGTCAGAGAGAAAAGGCCACCTACTCTCGTGCCCAGATATGCGATGGGATGAGAGAGTCGTGGGAGAGAGTGGCATTTATATAGTGAGCTCAGATTCAGTTGCTTCCACACTTCATCAATCACTTTATGACATTGAAATCTGTTTGTGCGAAGTGACTCGCCCCTGTGTGAGCGATTATTTTTATTGCTTGAAGCCACGAAAGTTTCAGAAGCAAGAGTCCTGACTTCGATCTTGTCTTTGCCTTAACGTAAGCGGCTTTGGGCTTTTTGGGTAGACTCCCGTTGACGGGATGACGTTGACGAACTTCCCCAAAAATGTCACTTGGGAATTACAATAATAAGCTCTAAGCAAATTGTTATTTTAACGTTGTCTTTTGTTGTGTGTTTGGTTTTTGTGTGCAATCATACATTGCATTAAATTCAGAATTTTTTTGAAATATTTTAAAAATACAAAGTATTTAGTAAATATTTTTCACTTTAAATTGTAAATTTGAACACTAAAATGTCATAATCTTTATTTGATGTTTCAAATCCTTGCAAGTGCATTAGTTTGTCGATTCAAGTTGTATCATTATTTGTTATTGATATCTTGCAAGCGATGTATTAGAATCTTTCAAGACATTGTAAAATATGACATGTTACAAGATCCAAAAAATAACTTATAAAGAATTGAAAATTTACAATGTATATTTTATGTAGCCTAGCACATATGCCTTAAGAGTAAAAAATAACAGTAAAACTTGTATGGCTAAGATGACTTCTACTAGTTTGATCATTGGACTAATAGTAGAATGGAATAGAACAATAAAAAAATAACTTTATTTTTAGAAAAATAGACATTAATTTTGGTAAACATTCTAAAAAATGAAATTTTCTATTATGTCACACTTGATCCACATCAATTGCGGTGGTGAATTTGGCACAAGGTCATAGTCTAGATACAACTTCCTCTTTTTTCTTTCATTCAAATTAAGTTTTCCTCTTGACATTTACTTCATCTTAAAAACAACTAGTAAAGCAACATATCTATTACATTATCATTTGTGTTCTATTTCTTTGAGTTAATGTAGCATCGCCTTTTTTATATTATTTAGTCATTATCTTCTTTTAAAAAATGATAAAATATATTTGAGAAATTGAGTTACTATTACTTTTTTCGATCACACGTAACTTTTTAATAAAAATAAACACGAATAAAATTTACACTCATAATTATATAGGTAATATTAATTATGATAAACTTTTTAAAATATACAAAATTTTCTTACTTGTGAAAAGTATCATATCAACACCTAATCTTATCATCTAAACTAAACTAGATATCTTCAATAAGGTGAGTGTGGCATAAGGTCATAGCTATGTGCAATAGCTTTATTTTCTCTCTTTCAAGTTTCCTTCACATTGCTCTCATTATGAAAGAACTTGTTGAAGCAATATATGTATTACATTCGGATTTATATTACCTTTTTAGATGTATCTTGATATTTTTTTTACGTTACTTATTCATTATCCTTTAAACAATAATAAGATATGTTTGAAATAAAGTTATTATTTCTTTTACGTTACTTATTTGTACACTCCATTTTTTTTTTATTATTGCAAAAAGGATTTAGATTTAGACTCATAGTTGTATTTCATTTATTATTTTGGACCAAAAATTTTTAAGCTTAAATATTAGATTCCAAGGTAAAATTAAAATACAAAAGATTAGAAGCTATAAATTTTATACTGATGAGATATTGTCATAAAATGTGGTAGATCATTTTTCTAGAGTACATAAACAAAAAATATTTAAGACTTCTAGGCAGATACGTAATTAAAACAAGAATGCATAAATGATTTTTTAACACTTGTGAAATATTTTAATTATTTTATAAACAACCTTGATCCAAGAAATAACTGATGGTTTAAAATAACTAGATCACCTTTAACTATTGGGTGCACAAGTATGTTTTTTTTTTTTAAATTTTTTATTGTGCATTTTTTGATATATTTTTTAAGAAAATTGTGTGACCATAAGAAGAGAAAAAATTTAAAAACGTAATCATTATATGTGCTTTCTTTACCACTCATAGAGCATAATTAAACTATTTGATACAATAAACTTGACGCAACTAGTAATAAATGACTTAAGATAATTACATTGTTTCTAAATAATAGTTTTTATTATGAATCATTAAAACTAACATCTTCTACTCGCACAACTTTGAACAACATGTAATACAAAATATTTATGATTAAATCTTAGATTTAGAAGTACAAGTGACAAAGTTCCAAGTTGAGATGGGCTTAGTAAAGTGCACACTGCAAAATATCTTATGACCACAACTTTAAATATTGCTATTCATTGCACATGCAAAACAACTGGAGTATTTTTACACCAAACATTAAGAATAAATTTGTCTAAAAGTTTACATTTTATCGTATAAATATATGTATATATTATTAAAGTTAAGCATCATTTTTAGTTGTCAAATCTATAATATCTATAGAGATGGAGGGGCCTAGAGTAATTACATTTTGGTTGTGAAGTGTTAATTGGGTAAAATGTCCATCCCCTCTTTGTATTTATTTTCTTCGTTTTTCTTAACTTTAATACGTTTCATTTCTCTTAATTTTTTTTATATCTTCTAACTTTTTATTTATTCTCTTGATTTAAAAAAATTTCTCAATACTTTTAATTTGAATAATTTTATATTGTCATAAAAATCGTATACTACTATATTAATTATACAATTTTTTAATTAGGCACACACATGGTATGCCCTAATTTGATTTTCTTATATATCTATACTTATAGAAATAAGGCTTTTCAGGCGTACAATGTGAAATTATATAACTACTCTTACTTTAAAGTTTTTATTTTTTGATAATTTTCTTTCTCTCTTTCTTTTAACCTATTATTTTTATTTGTATTTTCCTTCAAATTTTATATCTTTTTACTTTTTAATCTTTCTTTATTTTAATATTTTTAATGCTTTTAATATATATTACATTTTTAGGAAAACAAGGTTTTTTGGTTACAAAATGTGAAATTATAGAGGAATCCTTATTTTAAATTATTTTATTTCTATCCTTTTATTTTATTATTTTCATTTGCATTTTCTCTCATTTTGTTCTCTTTGCAAATTCTATCAATCTTTTGTTATTTTTTTAATTTCGAATGTTCCTTTATACTTTTAAATTTAAATATTTTTATTTATATTATTTAAAATACAATTACTTTATAATTTATAAATAAATATACACACATGTAGCATGTGTAACTTTTATTAGTTACTTTATATTTGATATAAATTAATATTACAAAAATGTTATCAATTCATTTATATAATTTTGCACATATATCAAATATAATTTTATTGTCTGTATGGACGTCTTCAAATCTTAAGAACAATACTTTATGCTGAAACTATGCTGTAACATAAAAGTAACACAACAGTACATAGCAAATGATTTTTCAATCTTTAGATGCTATATTTGGTTATTAAACTCACACTAAATACCCTAAAGCATATTTACAAAGCAATAAAAATGATAAAACCATAAATGATAACGCAATTTAAATAATCACAGCTACATATGTGGAACCACGCCCAAGTGAAAGGAGACCACTAAAGCATTGAGTTTTACATCCAAAGACTCACAATGTCATATTTAAGTTATTCACTTCCCTACCACATGGTTTTTGACTACGTAAAATTTTATCTCTAACCCTTCTTACCAGAAGTTAAACCTATCTCTAGGCTCACATAGTTCCATCAAAGTAAATACTCTTCTCTAAAATATTTGGCACTCAACTCTTTCTATTAAACTACTGATAATATAGTATTTTACAATACACTTAGACCTCACATAATTTACTCAACAATGACACTCAAGGACTTAAACAATGCACGCAAGAATTCATTCAAGCCTTCTCAACACTGTTTCTCATCAGTTTTCTCACATTTGTAGAAGTCATTTCAATCATTTTCCTTGATAGTGTATCGAAGATGTTCCATGCCTAGCCGGACAGTCTAACTCCCATTCCTGCACTTTCTATAAGAAGTCTTGCTGATGTTAAAACATGAGTTTGACTTCCTTTTCGAAGAGATGAATCTTCCATGTGCTTGACTCACTTGGATTAAGAGAAGTTAATCTTCATGATCTCCTCAAGTAATCACTAGATATCACCATGCAAATCTTCAATTAATCTTGCTCAAATGTTCCCCAATGGTTGAGACATCCACATACTTCAAGATGACATCAATCTTCTTCAAATCTTCACAAGCAACAAACAAGATAAACTGTATCAATGAATTTAGAAAATTAATTCTGAATATTGACAGATATTACGGCAAATTTTGGTGGCATGGTGCCACACAAGTGCTAGTAGTATAATGCCAACATTTATTATTAGTATAAATTAATAGGCCTTTACTTCTTAGCATATATAAACCCCCCCCCCCCCCCCCCCCAAAAAAAAAAAAGCATAAGATTAATAAAAATGGTTTTAAGATATGTTAGGGCACACCCGTTACGTAAGTTTAAAAAGATCTAAGAGATATGCATAAACACACATAATAAATATTGAAATAATCACAGAAATAAAAGTTAAATATTATTATGTTCTAAACAGATTGAATTGATTTTACATTAAAATTTGAATGTGATGTTGTAAACATACAATTTAATTATAACATAAACAAAATTGATGAAAATGCTGATTGCATTACTTGGACTGATAGTGCACTCAATGCAGGCAATGCCAGAATAATGTAAATTTGATTGTATTTAGTCGCACAACAAATTTCAATTCATGGCGAGTGTGTAACACTGCTAAACATCAGACAAAAAACCATAAAAAACAAAAAAAAAATTGAAACCCTAATAATACAATCACATACAATCATACAAAACGTACGAAGGAAAATGCAGAAAGAATGGGAATCACATACTGTTGATCCTCGCGAAAGTGTGACGAGGAGCCTACAATCTACATCCTCTCACTTTACATGGTAGGGGAGACAAAATCTGAACCAGAGCAGTGAACTGAAAGAAGAAAGCAAAAACTGTCAATGACCAAGAAAGAGAAGGTGCAGTATGAAAAGGACTGCATCTTCCCTGTTGGTAATTCTGTTTGATTATGGGAGTTGAAGGAGAAGGAACAAAGCCACGTTTCTATCCCAATAGCAGATGAAAACTAAATGTTTGTGTACTTATTTCCAATAAGTGTGCAACGTGAAGGAAATGATGGATTTGAGAAGAAAGAATGCAGGAGTGAAATTACTCATGATTTGGGTTTTTTTTTTGAACAATTTGGCGAGTGTTATCTTAGGAAATTCACTTACATGACCAAGGCAAGTTTTATGAACCCTTGAGACATTCTTAAACAGTACTTGTAATTTTGGCACACTCTAATAAAACCAATATATAATTATTTAATTTATTTTGTTTGTAGTATAGATTAGTTAGTTTAAATATTTATTTTATACTCATACAAACATATTACAATTAGAAAAAGAAATAAAAATAAAAATAAAAAGATAACTCTGTTATTGTTAAGTTAAAAGAGGAGTATGGATGTAAATATATTTAAAGTAACCTTGTAAGAGCCAAATATATAATATAGATAAATTAAATTTACATAGTATAAAATTAAAAAAAATTATTAAGTTTGTGTTATTTGTAGTATGTTTATGTTTACTTTCGAAACAAAATGGTCGGATAAGTTTTTTGATTAGTCAAGTCAACATGAATTTGATCGATCAGATAAGTCAATTTTGATATTTGATCAATCGAGTTTTCTCATTACATACAAACAACAAAATTATAACCTAAAAAATGATTTGATGTCAACTTTTTAATCAAGCTAATTAAAAATGTTAAACTTTTTATCAATCAAGCTAATTTGCATTTGATCAACTTGCTGCAAGAGAAATTAAAATATTCAATTTAAATAAAAACACAATGATTTGATGTCAACAGTAAAAAAAAATGACATCAAACATACAAACAACAAAATTATAACCTAAAAAATGAAAGTGTAGAACTTTTAATTGATTTGTGTTATAAAATAAGACATATATAATTAATTTTCAAAGTTTAGATTAAAATACATCAATTAATCATCTATAGCAATTTAATTTTAAAATTAACAGAATATCAACTGAAACCTTGATCATACCAAAAGATAATTAGATTGTTTCTTAGTTTTTGTTACATCTACGCGCACAATATTCAGCAAATATGTAATAAATAATACGAAGTGTTTGCTTAGATTTAAAAATAAAATTAAAAAACTTTGAGTTGAAATGAACTCGATGTGATACCAAAACCCGACCCATTAGTTCGGGCAATTAACCGTGTCAAATAAGGAAAACCAGCACAAGGGGAAGTTCAAATAATAAAAAGGGCCATACCATATATGATATGACCCTAACTACGAATAATGACAGATGATAAATGCCTCATCGTATCATTCTAGAAAGGCAGAACTCGATAACTAAAGGAGAGAAAAATCATAATTTGCTTATTTCCTCCTCGTAGCAATATCTAAGGTTGTCTCATAAACGGAGACATTATTTGGCCAAATCATGCATGTTAAATTGTGTCTCAGTAGCTTCTGTTATCTTATACTTCATAAGTAACACTGAGTTTATCAACAAAATTAATTGAGAATCGCATCAGGACTAATGAAGTCTAAAATAAATTATGATTATAATTCTAAATGTTGTGCAATTCGTTTTCAAAGCATGACTAATATGTACGTATATTTTGGAGTATTTTATACTAAGACGTTAAGAATCGAGTTTTTAAAAATTTACATTTTATTTTCTACATATGCTATATATGATTTTATGTATCTATACATACATACGTACATATACTTATACTGTTTTATGATAGTTAAACGCCATTACTTATTTAGTTGCACTATGTGTAATTTCAAAGATATCTTTAATAGAAAATAGAATTATGTTAAAATATTAAAACATGGATAAAAATGATAATGTCAGGATAATAACTTCTTGCCAGATTCTAGTCCACTCAAATAACTTTTCTATTTGTTCTTTAATTTACATAAATTTCCCCCCAACTTCTCCACTTTTCCAATTATTATTTCATTTCCTTCAAATTTCTTCACTGCCCACAGAACTTCTCAATTTCATTTTCTCTTAACTTCTCCACTTCAAAAATATTATTTTTTATTTCTCTCAAATCTCAAATTACAGGCCTTTAATTTGATCCAAAGTAGGGTCATCAACTTTGATAAATCTCATTTTAAAAAAAGACATTACAAAATTACAAAACTCTTTATACTCTATTTTTGGACATATGCATTAAGTACGCTCCCATAGCTAAATATATATTTAAGTTAAAGCTTTTTTGTTATTCAATATATAATTTCCAAAATGCCCTTACTATTTCTTACATTTTTTTTATACTTTCTTCCTCAAATATTCATCTGTTTTATTACATTCCCTCAAGTTTAATTTATTATATCTTTTTTAATATGCTCTTTCAATTAATTACATTATTTTTTTCAAGTTTTTTCTTTAATATTAGATTATTTTTAAAAATATGAATTTATATTTAAAATATAATTATGCGCAAACATCAAGTATGCCTTGCAGCATTGAATCAATAATATAATTGTAAAAATAGAAATACATATTGACCCAAAAATAACCACTTTAAATATAGACACACAAACAGTCGGTTTAATTATAATACCCATCAAAAAATTAAGGGCAAAAAAAGGAAAGACCTACTCATGGCTCCCCTTTTGTTCGACAGTGTCTTTTCAATTAAGGTAGTCATAAGTACGCAAATTAAGGAAACGCATCATTGTTGTCCAAAATTAGAAATGGAAGAAGTATTCACCATATTTATGCAATAATTAAGATGAAGTGGCTAAGAATTAAGAACAATTGATACAAATGCTTCAAACATGTTGTTTTAGAAAATAATTTTTCTCTTATTTTTAAATTATTTTACAATTTCACATTTAAAACGCATAATTCTCGCTCACATGAAAAACATCAGCCAAACATAGCAATAGTTTATGGATACATCCATAGTCACTTCAAAAAATTAAATACAACGATCAAAGCTATTCTTATTTATCATCTCACCGTGTTAATTATCATAAAAAATGAGCCGTGAACGATATGCCACATTTATTCTCGTAAATTTGCTAATTTGGGCCTTATAAATGTTCTATTTTGTAGGCAAATTATTATTATTACCCCAAAAAAAAAAACAACAAAAGATAACTATTAAAGTCAAAACAACAATAAATTTCATTAAGAGATTTTCCCCCCTTTTGAGAAAGCTATTTCACAAAAATATATTTCATTTAAAACTAATAATGTAAAAATGCAAATTATTGCCTTTTTTTACGTTTCAATTATTTACGACGCTTGATCTGAGAACATTCTTCACAAATGGTTGAAAATATCATCAAAGTTAAAACCAAAAAAGGGGGGAAAAAAGACAAACGAGACCAATTTCTTGTATAATAAATATAAAATTATTATAATAAGATTTTGTATTTATATTTTTCCCATGCACCTTTTTTATCTGCACAGAACTGCTCAATATTTAATGCATAGTCAACAGTTAAAGCTTGTCTATTTGCATTAATTGTGATTTCTCGTTGTCCAATGGAATTACGAGTTTACAGACATGAAGCATTAAATTCTCATAGACGGCTGCAAATGATTCGCGCAATGTTCTTACAGAAACCAACAAATAGAATTACGTGAATTTCTGCAATATCCAGGCAATAATATTTTGAAGAGAAATGATAATTATTACCGGCAGGCCTTTCGTGTTGTCTATTCTTTACCCTTCATCTTTAAGAACAGTTATGGTTTCCGCACAATTGAAAATTGTAATGCGTGTATATGCGTTTTATATGTTTGTCTGTATATATATCATTGCCGAGCGACGTCCAGATTTCAAACTCTTCCCATTTGTTATTGAGAATAGTCTCAGAAAAGCCTCTCTCCAACTCACGGAATAGGTATTTTCCATTTCATCTCATATTGAAATTTCTCCCCGTTATGACTTCTTGTGAAAATTGTAATAGTTCAATTTATTTTTCATGCTGAGACGTGTCTTTTTCTTCACTCGAAGTTGTGACGGCCCGATTATTATGCTTAAAAAAGTTTTGATACTTCTGGAAGATGTTTAAGCAAATAGTTCTGTTTCAATCAAAATATTTCTTAATTGAGTTCTCATGTTTTGTAGCTTTGCATGCGTTGTTTTCTTATTGTAATTTTGGAGTGATTAACTAGAAAAATTAGGGATTTATCATTTATTCTTCGAAAGATTTGATTTTTACTTGATATGTTCGGTTTAATGTTTGGTTGTGTATTGTTGCATGTCGCGGGAAGCAGAATCCTGGGAGGGATTGATAGAGTTTATACAGCTGTGGTTAGTTTCTGAAACTCAGAGTGATCAATCCGGTGTTGTGTTTGATAGTCAGATTTAGTGCTGTATATTATATTCGCGGAAGAGAATTTTTTTCTTCTGGCGAGAATAATTGGAGTTGTACTTAGAAAATTTGCATGTAACTTAGTTGTCGATTTGAGCTGATCAAATCTTATATTCAGCAGAGTTGTTTTGTGTTTAAATGGATCAAGGCTTGAATTTCGAGTCAAATGGTCCCCATGAGTCAATTGATAAAACTAGGGTGTTGGATGTGAGGCCATTGAGATGTCTTGTCCCTGTTTTCCCGAATACATCTGGCATGTCTTCAGCTGCGAACCCCCAGCCCAGACCCTTCATTTGTGTTCCGCCCTCTGGCCCCTTTCCTTCAGGAGTCCAACCATTTTACCCTTTCCTGGTTCCAACTGATGCTCAGCAAACCCCATCAGCTGCCCAAAATCAACCTGGTAATTTTGGGTTTGATAGCAGAATACCAGCTCCTGTTCCACTGAATTCATTCAGGACCCCAGCACCTCAGGCAAATGGGGGCGCTGGTCGGCGTAAGAGTATCTACCGGGGACCTATAGCTGTCGAGGATGATGGATATAGTGACCCACTTAATCAAAGCGAACAGTATGGGAGTGGGTTTAACACTCATGCCAATGACGCGGATGTTGCCAGTAATCCGAAGAAGCGAAGGGGTCGACCAAGGAAAAAACCCATTGAGAATGGTGAGGATTTTGATGTTGAACCGCTAGTGAATAGCTTCTTGACATCATTTAAGCTTAAGGAATTTGACGACTTTAGGAGATCCAATAATGACAGGGACGTAGTTAGGACCATATTGTTTGTCTATGATTTAATCCGACGAAGGCTCACCCAACTTGAAGAAGCAAAGGATTTAACTTCAGGAATCACTAGGCGCCCAGACCTTAAAGCTGGTGCCATTTTGATGACCAAAGGAATCCGGGCAAATGGCACAAAGAGGATTGGGCATTTACCAGGGATTGAAGTTGGTGATATTTTCTTCTTTAGAATGGAGCTGTGCATTGTGGGGTTGCATTCTCCAAGCATGGCTGGAATAGATTATACAAGTGTAAAGGTTAACTCGGATGAGGAACCTATGGCTGTCAGCATAGTTTCATCTGGAGGATATGACAATGATGTGGATGAAGGAGATGTGTTGATATACTCCGGTCAAGGTGGAGTGCAGAGGAAGGATGGACAAATGTTTGATCAGAAACTAGAAAGGGGGAATCTCGCTCTTGAAAAAAGTCTGCATCGTGGCAATGATGTAAGAGTCATAAGGGGTCTGAAGGATATTGCTGTTTCAACTGGTAAGATCTATATTTATGACGGCTTGTACAAAATTCAGGAGTCATGGGCAGAAAAAAATAAATCAGGATGTAATGTTTTTAAGTATAAGTTGGTTAGGACACCTGGCCAGCCAGAAGCTTATTCGTTATGGAAATCAATTCAGCAGTGGAAGGACGGAACTGCTAACCGTACAGGTGTTATCGTTCCTGACCTAAGTTCGGGTGCAGAGAGTCAGCCTGTCACTCTTGTGAATGATGTTGATGGTGAAAAGGGACCTGCTCATTTCACATATACTCGTACTCTCAAATACACCAGACTGTTTTTAACATCTAAACCATTTATGGGCTGTCGATGCTTGGGTGGATGTCAGCCTGGTGATACCAACTGCCCTTGCAATCAGAAAAATGATGGCCTTCTCCCATATTCGTCACTTGGGGTTCTTCTGACTAACAAATCCTTGATACATGAGTGTGGGCAGAGCTGTGCATGTCCTCCAAGCTGCCGGAATCGTATGTCCCAAGCAGGTGTGAGGGTTCGCCTCGAGGTTTTTAAGACAGAGAACAGAGGTTGGGGCCTTAGATCTTGGGATCCCATCCGAGCTGGAGGTTTTATCTGTGAGTATGCGGGTGAAGTGATCAAGACATTTGCTGCAGATGATTCTGGGAATGAAAATGATGATAGTTACATTTTTGATGCTACCCGTTATTATGAGCCTTTAGAAGCTGTTAATGATGATTCTTCTGGTTTTGGGAAAGCTCCTTTCCCGCTCATTATAAGTGCAAAAGACATTGGAAATGTAGCTCGTTTCATGAACCATAATTGCTCGCCAAATGTGTTCTGGCAACCGGCGTTACAAGAAAGTAACAATAACTCATACCTCCATATTGCTTTCTTTGCCATCCGACACATTCCTCCCATGCAAGAGCTAACTTATGATTATGGGATGGTTCTACCTGAGAAAGGAGACAAGGAAAAGAAAATTTGCTTGTGTGAATCTGCAAAGTGCAGGGGGTACTTCTATTAATGGCGCCAAGTACAGTGATGGATAGGTTGTGATGCTTAATTCCTGAGGAAAAGGGTTAGTCATTTTCAGTTCTTATTTTACCCAAAATTGTCTGAATCATATCGTTCTTTATAACCTATATATCACCTGTTCTCATTCTTATATTTTCCATTATAGTGTAAATGCTGGCTAGGCTCTCTGCAGTGTTCAAATGTATTAAGGAACCTCTATGAATGATAAACATGGGCCTCGGGCTATTTTATTTTGTTGCAAGCCATAATGTCCATCAGTTCAATATTATTGATATCATGACATATTTCAGAAAATTGGTTTATACTTTTGAACTCATTTCTCCTTTTTGTGTTTTAATACTCGTATAAAGGAAGTGGTACTTTTTATTTTATTCTTGCACAGTGAAATTTTTCTATACTTCTTCCATGTTATTTATATACAAGTTGGGGGTCATTCCTCCACGTCATTTATATAGGCTGAAGAAAAAAGGAAAAAATTACTGGAACTCCAGTATGAATGGACCTAGGAACTAGGAGAATATGTTGGTTATTAACTACTTGGATGAAGATTTAAAGAAACTTCCATGCATTCGCTCGTGTGTTTGTGTGTGTGCTTAGTTTCTGGGCATCAAGATATTTGAAAAAGAAAGGATTAGGATTAGTTAAACTACCCAGTTCATATAGGAGGCCTGCATCTGTTTTGAGTTTATTATAGCCAGCATCTTTAGACTTCTGCAATTAATCCAATTTTGATCTGTTCAGGTATCTTTGTCCTTCTATTTGTTCCTTTCCCTTTTGTTGTTTTGGTGGGATGACTGATCATTTGGAAGGATTTTTGTTGGAAATAGCCGAATTCTTTGTTCTAGGCCTTTTCCCCCCTCCCTCATATCTTTCAGGCAGCAAACTGTTTGGTAGGATATTTAGGACTTGTTTGATATTCATAAGACCTTTTTGTGTTGCATAGAACTTGCTAATGGGTTTGAAGTTGTTGATGTAACTTTCGGTCTTTTGAGATTGTCTTTATTCTTTAATATCTTGCATGGCTTCGTTTCTCGACAAATATTTTTTTCCCTGGAAGATGGAGGTGTTATTTACTGTAAAGACAAATGGTATAACTTCCTCAACTACTAGCTCAGTTGAACACTGCTAGTTCTGTTTTAGACTTTCACAATTCAGCTTCTCTCTCTTCCATATCCGAACGACCGTTGAACCTCTGGCTGACAGATCTCATAGTTGATATAAACAATAGGAAGAAAATTTTCCCCTTGTTCATTTAATCATTGATATAGGCAGCTATATTGCACGAGTAAAACAGAAATGCATCCATCTGTTCTGGAACTGTCTCCTGATTTCTTGACATCCGAATACTCTGTTAACCACTGACCTTACTTTCTTCAAATCCTTGTCTGATATTCGGTTATTTGATATTTATTTGTATTATAAACTATCTATAACACCTAGTTCTCATCTATGTTCATATTTAGATGTTTCGAGAAAAAGCACGCCCTGTTCTAGCATTTGTGCTCAATATTTTCCATGCCCCATGGCAAATTTGTCCTCATAAAATGGTTATTTGAATATGTTGTTCAGCTGTGAATCAATCTCCAGACTAATTAAATTAAGTAGTTTCGCTTATGTAATCAGTACGTCGGCATCTAGACGGGTTTAATTTTGTTCTTTTCTGGTAACTCATTGCCTGTTTTTATCTCCCAAATTTAGCTGGCAGAAAGTATTATTCATATGCCATGTTCCACTGTTATTCAGATTATGGAAGTTGCAGGCCAGCATATGAATCACAATGTTCTGTTGAAACTGGCAAATGGCATATGGCATATGGATTCGCCATTAAGTTTTGCGACTTCAGCCGGCTGTATTTTTGGGAGTCTTGGTCATGTATCATGGGACCTTGCGAAGCAGAGACCTTTTAGTTTTACTGTCTTGTTCGAAGTTTGCCCACCATCCTAATACCTGTAATGAGAATCAATGACGTGACATTACCCATAAATACGAATGGAATTTTATGCTTTCGTAGACAATGACTGAATATGTACGGTGTTTTTGGACACCACCTTTGTGTAATTGTTGGATCAGTAATCTTGACGTGCCATGTGGATTGTTGGCTGGTTCTATATTATTTCTATGCGCCATTCCTCCATGAATATGAGGACCGGAATGTACCCACCCATTATTTTAACATGACGCCCATATAGGTATAGATAATGAGCAAATTTGAAGTATAAATCTACTCATTTATCTTCGGAATAATATTTTATAAATGTCTACTATCTTGTAGCCGACAGACGTTCGTTAATGTTAGTTCTTGATCCATTGAGCTTCTACAGTTGGAAATGAAGGACTTGAATGCAATTCAAGTGGAAGTTGTCTTTGAATATTTGTCATTAAGCTACTCCGTGAGGTTCCTTCTTATTTTTTCTCCTCTCCGAATTGCAGTGATGACTTTATTGAATACTCACACTAATAATACTATGTAATATTATTTAAACTAAGGGTTTTGCTATCCACCCTATAATTAACGAGTTTAATCCAATTCTCAAAAAATTTCTTGTCAAATAAGAAAGGTATTTCCAAGTTCAATCCAATTCTCAAAAATAATTTATCAAATAAGAAAGGTATTTCCAAACCAAGTATATGATTCAATTTATAGAAAATCGATTATCTAATGGGCAGCGAGAGTAGTTAGTCATGGCCACCGGCTTCGCGAGAATCCGATAAGACTGGTGGATTAATTAAATATTTATCAATAATTATATATATATATTATATACATAAAATTATATTATTTAATTAAAATAAATTATAAACTAACAATTAGTTATGTGAAATGTTGAAGTAATCAATTATATATAATTTTATATTTAATTAATAAAAATTAATAATTTGAAAATTAAAGGAAATAATTTTATAAAAAAATAATTATGAATAAGTACACATTATAATTGTGAAGAAATATGTATTTTTCATCACAAGAACTAACATTTTTCTTAAAAAAAAATAAGCAATACGACAAAATCAAATATATCACAATAAACAAACTAGGGAGTTTTTCTATTTTATTCAATACAAGTTGAGGCTCACTTTTTACCATATTAAACTTGTTAATTAATTACTATAGATATAACAAGAACAACAGTTATTGTAATAATACTGTAGGCTAATTCTAATATTGACAGAGATTAATGTCGAAATCACGTGTCGTCCCGGAAAATTTCTGTTCGCGGCGCCATAGACGGTTGGGAAATTTTAGGCGACCCGCGAAAAATATGGTTGAATTCGGAAGACCTCAGGAGCCAACCGTTGTAACCTCCAAGAATAGTCGGTTTGTGAGATGTGAGATAAAAGTGAAGAGCAGAGAGAAGGTAAGGAATTGGGGGGAGAATTTTCGAGAGATGTAGAGCAGGGGTGGCTGGTAATGTGACGATAATCCGAAAAAAAACAACTAACGGGAGACGAAGGAGAGCGCCTTCTTGCATACTTCTTTATCTCCATGCCTTAAAACTGCTGCCCCCCTGAGAGAAAAATCTTGATCTTCTTCCACCCATTGATGGGCGATATTGTTTTGCACTAGAAATAGCAGGATAATAGGGTAAACACGGAAGAAAATCTTTTGGTATCCAATACGACAACGAGGGCAGTAGATAAACAATCGGGTCTTTGATGGGTGGGCCTGAAAGTCAAGATTTTGCTCCGCCTTCCAAATGCACGGATCGTCCCAGACGGAAGACGAGGCTCTATCAAGTCTGGAAAGGTCGCAACGTAAGTTGTTTCTTCTAATTTTTTTTATTTTTTGTGATTTTGGGGTTTCTATTTTAGTTGTTATCAATTATTAGGTATATTTCTATTCAATGCACATTGTCAAATGGGTTTATTTATTACTTTGGTCCCGTCTTGTTTTCCTAAATGTGAAAATTGATGCAAGAAAATTTTGAATGCAAAAATGGGGAGTTAAATGATAGAATTATCTTCTATTTGGATTCCTGCAACCAAAATGCAATATCAACTGTTTGAAATGCCTGCATTTGCGAAGACTGTGCATTCATTTGGATTATGTTGATCCTTCGATGAAAGAGCACATTAAACTTTTCAGAAATTTTTTTGTGGTGGGAGATTGATCTTTGGTCCTGATGCTGCATCGGTCCTTCTATCAACATTCCTGATAGGAGCACCTGCTTTGACATTCTGTATCACTATGCTTCTGAGGATTCCAAAAGTCAACGTGTTGTATGGTCATGTTGTGTTGATACTGGGGCTTGTCCTCACTGTTCTGGTGAGCTAACCATTTACATTTCAGGAAAAGAATGTAGAAAGGGTTTTACAAATAGCATGAATACACTTATGACGCCCACATTTTTATAGGATTTGATTTTTCTCTACATGACTTCTGCAAGGAATCCCGGGATAGTTCCTAGGAACTTGCGGCCACCTGATTCTGATAGTACATCCAATTCTTTGAGATCTTCCATGGAATGGATCAACTGTGCCACTCCTGATTTGAAGTTACCAAAAACGAAGGATGTCCTCGTGAATGGCCATATAGTTAAAGTGAAGTTCTGTGATACTTGTTTGCTATACCGTCCACCACGTTCATCTCATTGCTCAATCTGCAACAACTGTGTCCAGAGGTTTGATCACCACTGCCCCTGGGTGGGTCAGTGTATTGGAGTTGTAAGTGTTTGGATGAATGATTATGCCTAGAGATGCTCATTCGTTTATGGATGTTAATTTTTGTTGTGGCATAATTATTTGATAATCTATGTTTCCCTTAGTGAGTTCATGGGACATATAAGCAGTAAAAAAATGAACTTGCAGACATTTTCATTCATCAATGGTGATGCACCTTTATGTTAATTAGTCAATGTTCTAGGCATTTGGTATAATGTGTATATATGGATTTTATATAAGTTGACATGTACAGGCCATTTGGTATAACATTTATGTATCAATTATGGGTAAGTACGAGAGGCATACTGGATATATCTAAAGTTTTAGCTAATTCAGTTCTCTCCTGCCATAGATTGTGATAATGTGATTCAAGAATCTAGCAGTGGAACTACAATATAGCAGCCACTTCATCATGTATTTGTTTAATCATTTAGGTAATATAGTATTGGGGACCTCAAGAAAAGAATTGAGAAGTATCGATTAAATTTCCTTAAGTTTCCATGACAGCTTTGAGTCCAACTGAGACATATTATCAGCTACTAATGCTGTTATTTCTTAATCATGTTGGTAAATTAGTAGTGTAAATTAAATCATTGTGGACTTATTTTTTTCATATGAAGGAACATTTTATCCATAAAACGTTCTTCTTCTTCTTGTTCCTTGATATGCTCACGAGAAAAATGCTGTGACGAGAAAGGTTTTAGAGTGGAAAGGGCTTTTGCAGTCCTTATTCAAAGTTTATGCAACGACAATTGTTGGTTTCTTTGTCGTTTTGTCCTATATAAAAAGTTCCATGACTCATATTCCAATCTTCTCATTATTTGTTCTTGTACCACTCTCTCTTATAATTACAAGGATTTTGTTGTATAATTACATTGTAAAAGAGGAGCCTAATACTAAGTCATCAAAATGTGAAATATTATGCCACAATTGCCCAATCATTTCCTTCATTTTGTTGGAATAGAAACTAACATGCCTTTGTTACATTGACTTGATGCAGCGAAACTACCGGACGTTCTTCTTGTTTGTATCGACATCAACAGTCTTGTGCATATATGTTTTTACATTTTCTTTGTTGAACATCCTTAATGAACCGGGCCACATTTGGAGAAACGTGTCAAGGGATGTCTTATCAGTATTCTTAATAGTTTACTGCTTCTTCGCAGTGTGGTTTGTTGGTGGGCTTAGCGTCTTTCATTTCTATCTTATTTGCACAAACCAGGTTAGCCACCATCTCCACTGACTTATGGAACTACTTTCAATTGAAGTCTTCCTTTTTTGTTTTGAAAGAGATAAGCATCTATGATTACTAGTATCAGATTAAGTTTTTCAAACGTGGACTATATGTAATGCTATTTAGAGTGTTGAAAATTTTCAACTGGTGACTTTTTTTGAGAATAATACAATTCATTATTCTTTAGTGCTCCTTGTTCCTATTGTCTTTGCTAGAACTAGATTATAGATGTAGATAACTGTCTTGCAAGAAAATTTAGTCATTATGAAAATTCAACACATGACAACATCCCCAATGCATATATGATAGCTTGTAAACTAATGATCATCTCTAATTACGTTGTTCACATTTTGGTAGTTTCATCTAATATGAGTTTAATAATTGAACAGACAACGTACGAGAACTTCCGGTACCGTTATGATAAGAAGGAAAATCCGTATAACCGTGGGATGATCAAGAACATCAAGGAAATATTTTTCTCAAAGACGGTACCTTCTCTGGTCAATTTCCGAGAGTGGACAACTGAAGAGGATGATTCAGTTATAGGACCCATAACTAGAAAATTCGGTGGTGACAATCTCAAGTCGAATGGAAAGATAGACCTAGAACTCGGTATCGTTGGCAAGGATGGTAAACCGCTTCCAACTATTCTGCAGAATCTGGATTATAATGGAATTGATGAAAGCTTGAAGAAGGAGAAAGAAGCAAAAGTTGAACTTGATCCTTATTTCTTTCCTACTGTTGAAAAGTATGATACCGAAGATAGTGCAGTTGATGATGATGGGACTGATATTAGCTCTCAGAGGACGTCAACTGCAGTGCTCCGGAGATAATGCAATGTAATTCCTCATCTCAACAATACGTTGCTTTGTAATCTCTTTTTTTGTTTTCTGAACAAGTTCTGATTTGCCACTTTTCATATCTGGTATGAAGGTTAGAAATGTTGATGAACTAGCCGATTGTGAAATTAATGCTGCCATGCAGTGGGGGAGATGTGAGATCTGATGATATATATGCTGCATAGCCCAGAAACCAGTGCTTTGTGGAAGGAAAAATTACTGTGAATAGTGAAATATTGTTTTTGATCCCTTTTCATTCAGGTGGCTGGATAGATTTGTCTGTTATTTTATTTCTTTTCTTTTTTTTTTTTCACCTTGTTTTTTCTTTGGTATTAGGATCCATTTTTTTAATTTTATCACATCATGAAAATCTCAGGTGGAAGTATTAATGATGAGTTATTTCTTTGAATTAATAAAAAGATAAATATTTGTGGTTTCCCTCTTACTCCTTTGGCATCACCATTTTCTAGTAGGAGCTGTGAATTTGAGTGGAAAATGATGTTTTGTCATTTCTAGCACTAGCTTTGTCTCTAAGATTGTCATTTCTAACATTCTAACTAGATCATACATGGCAAGGCAATCAAAGCAAGTAAAATCAACACCTTATACCTATGTTCAACTTTTGTCACCAACATTTCTTTATACCCCTATTTTAACACTATCAATATGTTCCTTGAATTTTAACACTGACTTAATTTTTGATTTTCTTTTCCATATTGAAATGCTTCTGTAATCAGGGAAAGAAACACAGAGGTAACAAAACCTTATTTTCAATTTTCGAATCTATATTTTTCAAATCTATAAGAGGTGAGAGTGTATGATCTATTTTCAAACATTCAAAGCATATATAGTCTCTGTCTCAAGCAATGTTAATTCTCAGCCGTCCTTCATATGCAAGGCTGTAAATTTCTCCCACATGAAGTCTCAATGGCCACTTCTTGCAAAATCTAATAAAAAAAAAAAAGATTTAAAATAATGATGGATTTGATCTGATCTATTTCAGTGAAAATAGGAGATGTTGAATCAAAAGTCCTCCATCTTAAGTTGCTGACATATCAAAGTTGATATTCATATCATATTACTTGACAATTGTTTTTGTTATCATCATTGTCGACACAGAATTACAAAAACCTCAAGAAAAGGCTCTAATACCAATTTGTAAAGTTTGACCACAGGAAATTGTCAACCTAAAGGCAAATAACCAAGAAAAATAAGTAAAATACAGATATAAAAAAATTTACATGATTCAGTCAAATTAACTTACGTCTATAGGTGGAGGAGAAATAAATTTCTCTACAACAGAAGCACAAAAATACAAAAGTCTTATAAAATTATGCTTATACTCAATATGCACCTAAATATTGAGATACAGGATATATCCTAAATATTTTACCATAACAGGACTCAATTGTTCAAAACACCCAAACTACTCACTAAAAATTCAATTATGACCAAGGTTGATCAACAATTTTGGAAAACTACCCAAACCGTATCGTACCACACCAATTTTTATAAAATTATCATTAAAACCATAGTTTAGAAATATAGTCAAGATTGAACTGCCTTTTATAGTTTGGTGGCAAGTTGAAGTCCAAACCCACCATTCATACACACTCATACATTTATTTAGTTTAGTTTTTACTTATTATTAATTTGAATGGCTATCTTTTAATTTAACTTTAATTTATCAATTATTTTATAAAAACTTACTAATTTTCACATATGATTTATTTTTATTTTTATTGTTATTCATCTCATACATGAAAGATGGATCTTGTATGTTTAATTTTGATTTTGAGAAATCTTGCAACTCTAATAATGTTTTTTTTTCTCTCTCTCTTAATTATAATGACCTAACAAACTTACATGGCAAGCATCCATGCATAAAAAATAAAAGCCTCAAGACAAGGGACCAAATGTGTTTTCAATTAACTCTTCTTAATACGCCTTTGAATGATCAAAATCCCTATCATTTGTGTCAATTTTTGTGTTTATTTGACTAAATGTTGATTCAATGAAATCAAGTTTTTGTTCAATCAAACTAATTCCTATTTATCAATGTTACGTAAATATGTAAACAATTCAAATTTAAACTAAAAAGATATTAATTTGAGATTAATGTCATATCATTCTCCAGCAAACAAAATAGAATAACTATACCAGAGATTATTTAATTTACTAAAAAACAAATTAAAAAACATAGAACCAAACATACAAATGTGAAAATTATGACCTCAAAAGCCTCATATTCTGAAACTCCATTCAAAAAAATACCTTCAATAATAATTCAAACGCAGACAAATTTTTTCCAAATAAAAATGATGATATCTATACATAAATAAGTTAAGGACTACAATACAAAGAAATTTAATAAAAATTATATTTTTATTTGAAATAGATATTACTAATATGTATATCGTAAAATAATTCTAATATTATATGAAAGTCATTTCCCGGTTTTATTTATTCTCCATAAAAATGTGATAAACTTGAAAATTAAACATACAATCATGTTTTGTGTAATTATACTACATATATAGTGCTAGTTATTAATACTATTTACCCTATAAAATAGGACATATTTTATTATATTTTATAGTTTAAGCTTGGATCAAATTGTATAAAAATTAATTTTTATATTTTAAAGTTAAATTAAATCATATTAAAAACTAGAAAGACCGCACTAAACCACACCAAAACACACAATATTTTGGCCTTTAAAACCATACCAAATTACATCAAACCGCATATAGCAATTTGGCTTGATATTACTCACAAAAAATCAAAATCGCACCTTGATCACCCTTAATTATGACACTGCTGATCATGTTTATATACATACATACATACATATATATATATATATATATATATATATATATATAGCTTGTTTCTAGTTTGTCGGATACGTATGGTCACCAATGAAGATTGCCAAGTATACAATTTATATGTAACGTTTTTAGAATCTGGTCCGAATCTGGTCGGAACCAGTCATGTTTCCAGACTAACATAAAAAAAAATCACCACAAATCAGTCAAAATTGACAAAAATTGGTGAACGGGTCAAATCAGATTATTATTAAGGAAACACTAAGAAAGGGAAAAAGTAAAAGAAACATTAATTGAGATTGCTAGCCTTAATTACGTTCTCTCTGCTTTTCAAGAAACAATATTGAATGCACAAACCGTGTAATAAGCATTAATTTGCACCACTTTCTCTTTCCAAAAAAAGTAGTACTTAAAATGTGTAATTCCAAAGAGTATTTTCAAGAAACCATATTGAAAACACAAACCTTGGAAAAGTATAGTCGCTTCATTGATTATGGGTATTAAACATTAATTTCTTTTGCCCCACTTTCTCTTTTCAAAAGAAGTACTAAAATTATATGTTACAAAGAATATCAAAAATATAAGTAATAATGTTACAATATGTGAATAAATTTTATTATTAATTAATAAAATATTTAGTTTTATTACAAAAACCATTAAATCACTGATGATGATAATGATAATTCAATTTACATCCCAATAAGAAAATCATGGAAAGAAAAAAAATTTTATGATCATTCGAGGTCTTTTTAATTATAGTTATGTTTAAAATAGAGTTATATTTAAATGCATTGTATTTAATAATAATTGTTTTTAATGTTCCTTTTCATGGAACTAGCTATTATTTTTCTTATTTATTGTTTAATTAATTCAAATCAAATTTTAAAAGTTCTAGTAACCCAATAAATTAGTCGATTTGATCATTAGTCCGATTTTAAAAATGACGTGGTTTGTTATTTGTATGTATGGTCATCAATGAAGATTGTGCTCATATCCTATATGCAGAAGTCCCAACCCTTCTTTGCAACGTTGCTGTAAAGTTGCACTGTCAAATGTATTGTGTTTCTGGTCTGTTTTAATTTTTACAAAGGATTCCACAATTTGCATGCATGAGTTATTTTCCCTCACAATCAAACAAGAAAATGTTAAACATCGTGGAATTATTTCAGAGAGAAGACACTAAAAATAGTATCATATTTTGTACCTAATTCACACAATTCTATTTATACTATATATTTTTACTATGAAAATGAGAGTTTTTAGTTGTATAAAGTGAATTTCTATAACTATTTTTATATTAAAATTTTTTATTTTTTTCTATGATTCTCTCTCCCCAATCTCGCTCTTGTTCATCTAACTTATAATCTTATGTTTATGTTTTCGGTCAATTTTTTTACCTTAATTCATTTTTTATTTTAAATATTTTTATTTTTATTTTAAATATCTTTACACAATATAAAATAAAAAAATTTCCTTTTTTATTTTTTCACATTTTTTATAAAAGTGAATGTGCAACTTTTATTAATATACCATAAATTTTACTAATATGTTCAACAAAGAGCAATAACAACTAATCTAATTATTATAAAAGAATACTGATTTTTCTGAATTGTTGGTGCCAAATGGGACCCTGTTGTGAAATAATCTGTCCCATATAAAGGGGAAAACTTACAAGGGGAAAAGAGCAAATAAATAAAAATAATGAAAATTACTTAGGCTTTCATTTGGAAGGTAAAATAAGGTTTCCATGGTAAAAAAAAATGTTAAATAGCTGACTCTAAGGTTGATTAATTCTTTCTTTTATAATAACAACCAAAAAAAATAATATCAAGAATTATGTATTAAATTCCTATTGTCATTGAAATTTAACAAAGAGTGGGGCTACACAATGTCTAATGGACTACTTTTTGTTGGACTCCAACTTATAATATTTGCTCCTAATAATTTTGCTAGGATTTTGTGGATTTCCTTTTGACGCGTTGACAACTAAAATACGACTTATGGGAGAAGATTGTAATTTAAAGTGATTGTATTTATTTTTTATTATAATATTATTATTCAAATTATTGAATTAAGAATACAAAGAATTAAAATGGCTTTTTAATTGGTATGTAATTAAGAAGTTCTAACACTTTAATTATTTTATCTTAACTCTCATTCTTTATCCTACAATTTTATCTTTTTATACTAGCATTTTATTTTATAAAAGTTTCTTAATTAATAAAAAAGCTCACTTTACTTTTCAAAAATGATACCACAATTACATATCAAAGGCCTCTTTATGTGATTTATTATCGCAACATGATTTGGAAGACATCACCATGCCAGATTGAACATAACAAAATTATCAAGAATTCAATACCAATTTTAACGAGACCATAGCAGATCAAGCAAAAAGATTACAAGTAATATGCATGCCTATAAAGTATAAATGATAATACTTTCTTTGTCAAAAGTGGAAAATGTGGTCAAAATTTGGATGATCTGTCACACAATTTACCAGAAAAATAAATGTGAAAATTATTTATTATTTTCCGTAAAATCAATTGTTAATTTTCCTCAAACAAATATTAGAACAAGGAAAATTGCATTGAGAATTAATTTTCTATTGTTTATTTACAAATAGATGGATATGCAGAAGGTGACAGAACTACACACACAAACAGATTTGAGAGGAGATCAAATGCTCTTCTTGATCCTTCAGAGAGTTGTTTCTTGATCACCATCATTCACATTCTCTTATATCTCCATTTAGCCAAACCCCATCTTGAGATTTTTTGAAATTTCAAGCCACTCGTCTAATTCTTGATTGCATGTTTTCGCACGCAATGATCAAGAATGGCGGAAAGATGCGACCTTTGATGTCTCTTTGCACGTAGGCCGTTGCCGAAAACCCAACTGGAGAGGAGGAAACGTAAGCTCTAGTTATTGGAATAAGCAACTATCTGAAGTGGGTTTTGAGATATTTTCCCCCGTTCATTATGGACCCAGGAGAATCCAAACCTGACAGGATTTATCAAGTTTGGAGGGGAAATAATGTAAGCCCTTTTCTTCATGGTTCTTCTGATTGACTGTTGTGTTGAGGATTGGATGAGAAGTGCATTTGTAAATTTTGATATTTAACTTTTCTACAACGGAGAAACTATCTTAACCATATCGTTTAATGCGTTCTCATTAACCATGAAAGGATCATCTTAGGGCGACGGATGCTCACATTACATCCGTAGTCTTTGAAGGACAAGAACCAACTATGTAGCATCTAGGAACATGTAATATCGAACTTGCAAAATGAACTTAATTGATGTTCTGTCTTTGTGTGGTTCTTTGGTAGTATGGAACATACGTTACTGATGACTCATTTTCTTCTTCCGGTAAATTAATTTGAGTATATTGCAGAAGTGCTTCTTGTGCGTTGAAATTATTAGTAGTTTCCTTGGGGATGTCTGATAAGATGAAAGTTGTGAAGAACATGTTATACTGGATTTATATCTTCTGAGGTTACAAGTTATAACTTTTCATGCCAGCAAGTTCAAGTTTGAATCCAAAATTCCATCTTTTTTTGAAGCTGAATATAATCTGCAGCAAAATTCTGAGATTCATGTATGTAGCATTTCTGACAGGTGCATGCATATCTCTATGTGTATGTGCAGAGGCGTATGTGTATTTCCTTTCTCTGTGTCTCTATGGTTATAAACATTGTTCCAACCTATGTTGGATCCCCATTCTTACAATCATTTTCACGGCTTATTATTCTATAACAATCACTCATCAAATTTTGGTTTATTTCTTGTTGTTTTGGATGTGGCAGAAATTCTTATTCGGAGGAAGATTGATCTTTGGTCCTGATGCTTTTTCTTTGTTCTGGTCCACATTCCTGATCATAGGGCCAGTTGTTGCATTTTCTGTTAAGATCTCGTTTGTCATCAGAAACCAGCTTAGAGAAAACAAAAACGCTGTTCCTTGGTATCCTGTACTCATTGTGGCTATGGTGCTGACCTTGTTGGTGAGTAAACCTCCTAAGCAATATTCATCTTGTATTGATCAATGTTTACCCATGGATATGCTAGATATGTGTATTTATCTCGGCTGGAAGTGCGGAATTTTTACTTGTTTGGGAACATTTGGATTATAATAAAAATTGAAAGAGGTGAATTAAAATAGGCAATGAGATGATTAAAACTGCTGCACCAGGGGCAGCTTTGTCTTCTGTTCTTGGAGGTATCACTTCATTTTCCATTGCATTCATGGCATTTCTAACCAAATAGAAATTGTATTCGACTCCTTAGGTTGTATAAGTAGGCATCTGCCTTGTACCAGTGCATCATGGGATGTGTTCTGTTCCACTCTAGGCTTATACATTCTCTCCTAATTTGCTTTCAAATGAAGGCCATTTCATCATTTTTGTAAGTTCTGCAGTTCAGATATAATTGTAAGATGGATTAATAAAAATGTTTACCTTGCCCTGAGGTTGCTGACAAGTTTCATGGCAGTCCTTAGGGAATATTTATTTGGATACTAATAAAGTATATGACAAAGATCTCTGATATAGCTTATTTTATTTCCTTTCAGGATATGTTATTTCTCTTCCTCACATCTAGTAGAGATCCTGGAATTGTACCTAGGAATACAAAACCTCCCAAACCTGATCATTCAACTGACACACACAATCATTCAATGGAGTGGGTCAACAGTGGTGTTCCACCTTTGAGATTTCCCCGAACAAGGGATGTGTCAGTGAATGGACACATGATCAAAGTGAAATTTTGTGACACCTGTTTGCTCTACCGCCCTCCCCGTGCATCTCACTGCTCCATCTGCAACAACTGTGTTCAGAGGTTCGATCATCACTGTCCGTGGGTTGGCCAATGCATTGGTATAGTGAGTATTGTAATGCTTAAACATATGTTGTAGCTAAACTATGACCAGTCTATTCTTTTATCTGCCAGTTCTCCTTATGAAAGTTCAATTGTCATAGCAGTGTGCAGTGAGTTACATATATGTTTGGCTTGCTTTGCAGTGCAAGTTTCTCAATTTATTTGGTGTGCTATATCTATTATGGTTCCTATCGAATTTACTTTTTTTGGCATCACATTAAAACATATTTTATTTAGGCATGAAAGTCAGTTCTGTGCTATAGAAGATCTCACATGGTACCTTGTCCATTTTCTAAATGCTTCAGTTTTCATGAGAAGCCACTGAATGCTTTACACAGATGAAATCCCAGATGTATGTGAAGTCAGATATTTGTGAACCCTGGATTAGAGCATACCCATATGCTACAAGCTTTATTGGGTTCAAACTTCATAACCGCCCAGTTATGCTTAAGAGTATTCCTCCCACACGTATATACCTATGGTTACCTGCCTACTCCTTTGATAGTGGATGCAGTACAAGTACGATGAAAACCCCACCTATCGGCCAACTCCAGCATGGTTGAAATGATTTGTATGGATCATGAATGTTAAAGGATTTTAACTCACAAATATGTATGTTTGTGTGAAAGTGGATGCCAACAAACCATACATGATTTAGAAGATGCCTCTGATAAGCATGCTGTTACTCGACTAGATGTAGTTGGACCATTATAAATGTACCTTCTTTCCAACAATTCATACTTAACCCTCACTGAATTGATGTGGGCAGTCATTGCAAAAAATTTGGTATTCCATTGAAAGGAATGAAAAAGATACCAACTTATTCAATCAATAATTTGGTGACGAGATGTTGTTAAGAGGAAGCAAGCAAAATTGAAAGTATTCCACTTTCAAAAATCCTCTGAATCATTTTTGTACCCTGGCCCTTGAGGGTTTTGTTTTTGTTCAAAAACCACTACTTGGGTGAGGGGTTAAGTCAGTGACCCCAATCTTGGCCCATTGAATTAGAGAATCTCTCTTTCACAGTCAATATTTGGGAAACTAATTCCTTATAAATGATGGCAACCATCAACAAAAATCTATTGTAACGTGTATCCTGATATCTCTATATGCAGAGATCACTTTGTGTGTGTGTGTATTTCTTCTTTCATTGCATTAATTGCACCTTTGATGAACTTATATGATATCATACTCGACTTTATCTTTGAATCTCAGTCTTTGTAGGGAAGGGATATATGGAGTATATGTAACTGGAAATGGAGACTACTTACTAAAGGCGCTGTTTTCCATGTTTTTAAGAAACCAATGGGCTATGTGATGTCATCTGCCTTTCTAATCTTGTAAAAGGACTCATTTGGTTTCTCTGCAATTGTAGTTTTATTATGCACACTTCCCTTTTTGAAACTAACATGCTTATCTCCCACTGTATTTCTGCAGCGTAATTACAGGTTCTTCTACATGTTCATCTCAACATCAACGATCTTATGCATATATGTTTTTGTTCTCTCATGGTATAATATTTTCTACCACAAGGGCAGCATATGGGAAGCAATATCAAGGGATTATTTGTCAGATATTCTCATTGTGTACAGCTTCATTGCTTTTTGGTTTGTGGGTGGCTTAACAATTTTCCACTTCTACTTGACTAGCACGAACCAGGTGACATTTCCATCAAATTTGCTTACAAACTATATATTGGCATTTTCTGGCCTTGACTGCAACTGTTATTTGTGATTATCTAGTTTATAGATTCCTGCCAGTATCTTATGATTTATTTACTCACCGCTTCCTTTTATATATAAGGAGATTTTCTGATAACTCTTTCTCCTATTTCCTACCGCAAATACTGTTATCCGTTAGAATTATTGGAAAGATCAGACAAATGTCTTAGTTGTCAAAGCATGTCATTTGACTTCTAATGAAAGATCTTTTGACAACATGACAGTTTCATAGCTCTTTACACACGCTCGGAGGTGGAAGGTCACCAAGAGATTAGTATTAAAAAGAATCTGATCTTGAGTGAGTGCAACTGATGCCACGTGAGAGAGAGAGAGAGAAGAAGAGAATGAGAAGCATATAACAATAACCCAGTAACTAAAACTGCATCATTCTTATAAAAGAATGCGGTGTATCTTGTGACTAACTTTGGTGACACAGCTACTGAATCAATTAGAGTGCAAAAGGTTCAAAGATTTTGTTATGGTTCACCTGAGCTAATGTCAATCTAGTTTTTACATGATGGAACAACGGCACTTGATAATTTGACTACCTGCTAGTAAAATATGATCATGCCTTGCCATTTACACTCAATTTAACTAATAATCTAGATAATTCAGCATTTACGTTCCAAGAGACATATCTACAAGAGAGATGACACTTTTTGTGAAGTTTGGGAAAGGTGCTTCTTTTAGCCAACTTACTATCTGCCTGTAGGTGATCTATCATTTGTACGTTAGAGGGCAGCAGATTGTCCAACTCATTGAGCTTTTTTCTTTCACTGATGTATTCTTCATGTGTTTCCTATTCTTCTCCAGTTCCCTTTCATGTGGGACACATTATTTCAACAATCAAGGGCTCATGAGTTGTCCAGGATTTATTTATCTCAATAATTTCAAGTTGATTTGCATCTTAATAGTTTTGTTGGGACAGAGCATTATCTTTTCCACCATTTTCTTTCTTTTAATTGTTATATACAAATATGTTTTTTGCTGCATCAATGAAAGAAAAAATAAACAACCAGCTTCTGCTGTTTATTCATTGATTGATGATGGAACTCATAGATATTGAGATTAGTGTTGGCGTATCCTTACACAGACTTCCTTTTGTGCAGACTACGTATGAGAACTTCAGGTTTCGATATGATAAAACGGAGAATCCATATAACAAGGGGGTGATCAAGAACTTCAAAGAAGTGTTTTTCTCTAGAATTCCGCCTTCAATGAATGATTTCCGTGCAATTTTTGAGGAAGATGAAGTTGTTGATATGGAACCCAGTGACCTTACTACGAGGCAAAGTATTACTAGCTCAAAGGAAACGGCAGATGTTAACATGGGAACTGTGTTTGTTGAGAACAATGGCCTCCGGCTTGCTGATATCTTGCATACTCTGGAATTGGATGATATCGAGGACAATGTGAAAGACAGGGAAGGGAGTGAAAGATTCGAGCCTGAACAGTTTACCATTCCCGTCGAACAAGACCTCGGGAAGTCCATGAGCAACTTGGCAATTGAAGTTCTGGCCAATGGGGAGGAGAAATGTGGCGGTGATGGCATGACATTGGAACAAAGTCAAATGTGGTAGAGTGTCTTCAGGAATTATATTTATAGAGCAGCTCTGGTTGAGTTGAATATTTGTATAAGAACTGAATTATTTTCAAAGACCTGGTACTGATATCTGTGTTTGTGATTGATTATTTCTGCTGACAGTGTTTTAAAGCGATGAACGATGTAAAATGCTGAAGAGAGAAATAAAGCTCAATCTTTCGGTTATAGTGCTTATTTTTCTTACAATGATTCGGATGCATTGGCAGAGGTCTTTTACTTTCCAGCAGTGAATTCGTATTCTGTTGTATTGAAAATAATTTTTTTTTTCAAAAAAAAATAGAAATATCTGTCAAATTTATCAGAGTGAAAATCTAGAGTGCGAGTCTGCGAGAGAGCCAGACCACAAGAACTCCGGTGGCCCAGGGGCAAGAAATCGGAAAGCCCAGGCCCACCAATGCAATCGAGCTGTCCCAAGGTGGCCTGCCACGTGTCAAACACTAGTTTATCTCTGAGATTTCACTGGATGAGATTAGATTCAAGCATTTTCATCCAAATAATATAATCCCCACCATCTTATCTCTCAATGCTGCCTCTTTGCCGTCTTGTTTCCCTCAAAAACAAGACTAAACCACAACATTTCTGCTGAAATTCTGCACCAGGAAATGGCAGCAGAAATGGCTTTAGTGAAACCCCTTTCCAAATTCAGCAGCTCCATCCCAAGAATTGGAAGCTCAAATGTCCGAAGCACAAAATTCTTCACCATCAAAATGTCATCCACCACCACCCCGCCGCCAGCTACAGTCGCCAAGAAGAAGAAGAATCAGAAGCAAGAAATAAAGGAGACCCTTTTGACCCCAAGATTCTACACCACCGACTTCGATGAAATGGAGCAGCTTTTCAACACTGAGATCAACAAGAACTTGAACATGGCTGAGTTTGAGGCTTTGCTGCAGGAGTTCAAGACTGACTTCAACCAGACCCACTTTGTGAGGAACAAGGAATTCAAGGAGGCTGCCGACAAGATGGAGGGTCAGCTGAGGCAAATTTTTGTGGAGTTCTTGGAGAGGTCCTGCACCGCTGAGTTCTCTGGTTTCCTTCTCTACAAGGAGCTTGGAAGGAGGCTCAAGGTATGTGCTTGAATCCCCTATCTTGTCTTGTAAAATTGATGTATTTGCTTTTTATGCATGCCACTTTAGTCATTTTGCCTAATTTGAGGACTAATTAACATTTTGATGAGTTGAGTTCTTAATTTTGATTATTTGGGTTTAATTGCCTAGAAATGACGAATAACCCAGTTATTTTTATGCTACGGAATGAATAATTTTAGGATAGTGAAGCTTGACATGTTTTTGTTCCTGTAAAAACTTTAATTGATCGCCTGAGACGGAGTCTTCATAATGATTACTTGTTTCAGTCTAAATAAACTTTGTGAAGACAGAAACTGTGCTAGATTTCTGCTGTCTCTTTGATTTAATTAAACTCAGTTGTTTCTTTCATTCACTTCTAAAATTTATTAGACAAACACATTTTTATTTCAGTTCAGCTGACATAATGATTGCTTGTGCAGAAAACTAACCCTGTAGTAGCTGAGATCTTCTCCCTTATGTCTAGGGATGAAGCTCGCCATGCTGGGTGAGTTCAAAGTTTAGGCTGACCCAACTCTTCCTCAAGCACATACCTTGTCATCTTAGTTTTATGTGCTTGAATGCTGAAAGAAGCTGGGGTTCTTGTTAACAGGTTCTTGAACAAAGGCTTATCTGACTTCAACTTGGCTCTGGACTTGGGATTCCTGACGAAGGCCAGGAAATACACTTTTTTCAAGCCTAAGTTCATTTTCTATGCAACTTATTTGTCTGAGAAGATTGGATACTGGAGATACATCTCCATATACAGGCATCTCAAGCAGAATCCTGAGTACCAATGCTATCCAATTTTCAAGTACTTCGAGAACTGGTGCCAGGACGAGAATCGTCATGGCGATTTCTTCTCTGCGTTGATGAAGGCACAACCGCAGTTCGTCAATGACTGGAAGGCAAAGTTGTGGGCACGTTTCTTCTGTCTTTCGGTAACAACTCAATTCTTACTAATAATTGTTTCTATGAGTTTGTATCTTGTATATGCCAACTTTGTTCTCGCAACTTTGATGATCACACTTATGCAGGTTTATGCGACAATGTACCTTAATGACTGCCAAAGAACAGCTTTCTATGAGGGCATTGGCTTAAACACAAAGGAATTTGACATGCATGTCATCATTGAGGTAACCCTATGTTAACCTGGCCTTTCTCTGTATTTGGTTATACACTTGTGCATTAGACTCAAATATTGTAAATATTATCTTTGTTCGTCACTGCCTGACTTTAGGCTTAAGCTCTTATTCTTGGTGCAGACAAACCGCACGACTGCGAGAATTTTCCCAGCTGTGCTGGATGTGGAGAACCCAGAGTTCAAGAGGAAGTTGGATAGGATGGTGGAGATCAACCAGCAGCTGACTGCAGTAGGGCAGAGCGATGACATTCCCTTGGTCAAGAACTTGAAGAGGATTCCCCTGATCGCGGGTCTGGCTTCTGAGTTGTTGGCTGCATATCTCATGAAACCCGTTGAATCTGGTTCTGTGGACCTGGCTGAGTTTGAACCCCAACTTGTTTACTAGATCATCTTAATGGAAGCTCCGTTCATTTTCATTCTATAGAGCATGCAGCTTATTTTGTTGTATAAAAGTCACTGTACCAGCAGAGGAAACGCCGTATGAAATGTGGAACTTTATGCAGTTTTCAAATGCTAAATTGGTTTCCTTGTGAGAGAGGTGCCAGTTATAGATTGAAATTATCTCAAAGATGATCACTTTGTTGCCTGTAAGTCTGTTAAGTACAGCCTCGGCGAATTGTGAAGTACACCTTCGAATCAACTTAATATTTTTCAACAGATCATGAACAACATATATTAACTACACTTGGATTCTTGCAAATCCAGACTGTAAGACAATCAAGAATACTATCAATCTGACTTTCTAGAATTCGGCTTTGAGGCATCATCCCTCTTAGCCTCCAAAGTCTCATCCTTCTTAAGCTGCACTAATATTCTGAAAACAAAAACTGCTGCCAAAGTAGCGAGGACCGGTGCAAGCCAATAAACGACTAAGTGCTCTTTGGTTATGTGTTCCCCGCGAGCAAAAGCCCACCCCATTACCTAAAAGGGGGCACAGATCTCAATTGATATCCATTGGAAAGTTGCATTTCAAGAAATAATGCTCATTAAAAGAACAAAGAAGGAAATAGATGCTCACAGAGGCTGGATTCATGCATCCCCCAGTTAGATCGGAACCAAGTATGTGAAGGGTAAGCTTGGAGACACTGGAAATCCAGGTATTCACGAAGAAACTATCATTAACCTTCATAGCCAGACAGTGGGAGATGATCACAATAGCGAATGTCAGAAAACCTTCAGTTAATGCTCCCTTTGTTATGTCGACATTTAAGCGTGGCCCTCGACCTAATTCGGGAAAGGTATTGAGGATATGCCTCACCCCATATACTGATCCAACCACCTGTAGAAGAGAAATGAAATAAATAACTGATATAAGAAAAAAATAATTGAAGAGAAACGCAAAGATTTGACAGAGTGGGGAAAGAGTGCTGGTGGTGATCAGTTTTTATCCAATTTTCAAAGGAGGAGATATTCATAAACTGTGTGGAAGAAATCAAATGATTCAACTAAAAACTCATTCCTATTCTCTCACACGTTCTTCATTCCAGGTCATCCCATCGCTAAGCCATTTAGAAAAGAGAATCTGAAATCCAGTTTTCATGAACCACCTTAAGATCTTAATCTACATTGTTGTTTCTGGTATCAATAGCAGCGAACTTTTGCATATTTCTGAAGTTTCCAAACATGGTGTAATCCAATCTCCCATGTAAATATACAGAGATGGGCATCAAAAGAGCCAGCGCCGAACCAAAATTCCAGCAAAAGCTTCATTTCATGAGTTCCTTTTAGTAAAAGCACAAACTTCAAATGCACACGTCTTTCTGTTATACCATAGAAGGTACAAACAACGTAATCAGCAAATTCATTCCCATAACCAAACACAAAAACATACCAAACAATCTTAGCTAACAATAATAATCTAAGGAAACATATTAAGATAAGCAACCAAACAAATTTTGCATTTTTCCATAAAAGGGATAAAAATTACGCCACGGGAAATAACAAAGGGAAACCTGGGCGGGGATTCTGCCTCCAAGAGTAAAAAGGAAATTAGAGAAATCCCCCGAAAAGGCAGCCGACAAAACAGTGAGTGGGTTGTAGGCCGCTCCCTTGGTGGCCTTCACCATGAATGCAAAGAAGAACATGTTGATAATGGAGACTGCATATCTAACAACTTCGCCCTTCACCTGATGAGCACCATACCCCAAGATTCCGTGCACGAAAATCCTGATGAGCACGCTCGACCATGCCCACATGAAAGACATCACGAAATCTAAGGCCAGCAGTCGCCGCCGGCCGCCCGCCATTATTGGTGCTCCCAGAAACACGCTTCACACACTCAGCGTCCCGTACAGACGACGACTTGGAATATGACCGCCCGTTGGATTTGTTCATCTTATTTGGATTTCCTGAGAAGCCCTCTTACAATGCTAAATTTTCATGTTTAGGCCAACGAAGGATCGCCTTGAATTTTATGTGGTGCTAATCTTTTGCTGGGTTTTTGAAGAAACATATTTCATTTTAAACAATTCTTTAAAAAAATGACTCCAAAAAAAAGGGTGTTAAAATATTAGGCTTAGTTTCCGGCTTTAAAATATGTATATATTGTAGAACAAAATTCTTATAATTAGATTTCTATTAAATAAAAAATTTGTACAAATCGATTACAATTTGGATCGAATGAAATTTTGTAGGTTCTATTTTCTAACTTATCCTTTAATTCTTTTTTTAACTTATATGATTTGAATGTTGATCGAAAAATCCGATTAAAACTAAGGGAGTTTTTGAGCTTTAATCTTTCTTAATGTTGACTAGAGCCTTTAATAATGTTAATTCACTGATTTAGAATCTTAAATGTGGATTAAACGTCAGAATTTTATGGACTTCTGCTAAGAACGCCTCAAATGTTGGAAAAATGGCTTTGAGCTCGAGGAGAGAATTTGTTGAGCTTTTCGGATCGTCTATTACTTGATGCAGCTTTTATTCTTCTATTTTTCTCATTCGTCTTATTGGTGTTGATGTTGGTCTTTGATTTGTAAAGGCCACTTTTATTTATAAGGGTGCAAAAGACTTGGCTGTCATATCTAATTGATAATGTGGTGCAATCTAGTTGGTCATCATGTCTTGATTTACGATATTGATTGTTGTGACTTCCTCCATTTATATTTGTCAGGAAGTAAATTACAATTTGTAAAAAAAAAAGGCTTGACACATGGTGTAATTTGATTGGTCCATTCTGACACATGTCATTTTTGATTAGTCGATCATATTTATATTAAAATATCAATTTTATTTATTATTTAATTCTAAGAATTATATTTAATTAAATTTCTATAATATAAATAATAAAATTTCTTATTTTAATTGATATTTAATACAATTTTTAAAAATGCCACGTGGCGGTGTCCGATTGGACAAATTTTTTATTTGCCTACATATATCGATATATATATATATGTATGTATATATGTAGACCCGGCTCCAGCTCTACATAAATAAAATAAAATAAAACGTCATAGCCCAAAAAAATTAATATAGAACTCAAATTAAGAGAAAATAAAAAGGTCTAAGGAAAAAAATGGATCTAAAATGATCCAATTTAAATTTACAACCACATTTTTTATTTTTTATTAAAAATAAAATTATTAAATAACAAAATAACTGATATATGAGGTTTTATTATATTGACCCATAAGGTTTTATATGTGTGTGTGTGTGTGTGTGTGTGTAGACCTCCAGCTCTACATAAACAAAATAAAATAAAACGTCATAGCCCAAAAAAAATTAATATAGAACCCGAATTAAGGGAAAATAAAAAGGTCTAAAGAAAAAAATGGATCTAAAATGATCCAATTTAAATTTACAACCACATTTTTTATTTTTTATTAAAAATAAAATTATTAAATAACAAAATAACTGATATATGAGGTTTTATTATATTGACCCATAAGGTTTTATGTTTAAGATGTTTTCACGAAATGAAATATAATTTGAATAGAAATTATAAATTTCAATATAATTGGAGGAGTAATACTTTTAGGTTAAGATGAACTATACTTTTTTTACGTGTCATTTTGCGAATATGTATCACGCGTGGTTACAAAAGTTATTTTATTCAAAAATTTTTGATAATATAGAAAATTTTATTTCCTTATTATCTATGTTGTGTTGTGTTGTGTTGTGTTAGTATTATTATAATAATATTTTTTAGTTGGAGAAATAAAATTTATACAATTATCATTGAGTCAAATACTTTTACTTTTCAACACTTTTCGCTCATTTTATCAAACCAGAGAATTTATATTTATGTTTTACAAATTGTTTTATTTTTTAAATGATTTTGATATTTCATTGGGTTGAATTTAAAATATTTATACACAAATAATACAGATAATGAAATATGAGTAGAAAAGTTCATGAAACAAATTAATATTGAAATCTTATTTTACACATGAAAAATGAAATAATAAATCATAAAAGAAAATAAGAAAGTTTAACTATAACATATATAATAAGAAATGTGCAACTTAAATGAGATGATCCCTAGTCCCACACTAATGGTATGGCATTGCTCGAAGAGGTCATAGAGGGGGCACATCACCGCTGTGCATGCCGTCTAAATCATGTTAAGGTAAATGCTTCTATGAAGGCTAGCTTCCATCATACTATTCTAAATATGATTACTTCATATGGGCCATGGGATGGGCTATTGGTCGAATAGCCGTATATATGGCATCTACATACTCAACTGCTATATCAAAGAACCCACTCTATGTCTCTCAACGTATGAAATCTCTACTGTATATGCATATGGCATATGTGGTGAATATGACTATGAGTTTAGAAGTATAGGAATGTAGACATGTTTGTAACCGAATGGTACAAGGATGATGGCATATCCTATGACTATGACGATGGTCCGAACATGCTTGTTGATGACTGTGGGGGCATACTGACCAAAGAACCTAACCAAACGGTTATCAATATGTCTGTTGACGTCATGTACTATGTTGAAGTCTTCCATCAAATCAACATCTCATTATCTACAACCCTATAATAGCGATAAAATATGAGAAAATGATTATTTACTTTTATACATATGAAATAAAATATGTAAAGGAATTAATATACATGTACCACGCATTCCCAAAACCTCTACTTTCCCTACTAAAAACCACTACGAACATGAAAGTATGGGACTAATTATGCGTTGAGTAACCCAGTAATACTAGTCAAGGAATTTGTGAACCACGCGAGCATGCAATTGTCATAACAGATACCTTAATGAATGTTGACTCTACCTCTCTACATAGCAATGTATTCATGATGATGTATCTCTCAATCTCTACCATGTGTGCCTTTGAGATCAATTGTGTGCAAACCATCTTCTTAAAAGTAGGGATCATTTGAGATAGTCCACAGCATCCCGAATTACTGTCGCACTCGATCTACGTGACGCAACTCCACTATGTCGCAAAGTATCCATAATTCTCAATACATTCAAATACCGCACCTAACCCATGGTGGTAATAATGCATTCGTCTTAGAAGTGTGGAGCTGCCACTCAAATTAGACAATTGCAAATTATGAAAATGCCAGGCAACAAGTGTAACAAAAGTACTGTTGAATGCTAATTAGACAAAATTACTATCATACGTGAGCCTGTGTCTCGGAGTTTAAAATCTGCTAAAGTATGTGTACATTGATATTCCTAATCTCTGTCAATCGCCGCCTATGGTTCGTCCACTTGAAAAGAAAAGAAATAGTGCAATAATATATACATGCATAAAATCTATTGAGATTATAAATTTGTATATAAAATATATTAATCCAATGACTTACACAAAGCTATAAGGTGCGGCTGAGAGTGCAACACCCCCGTCGATATCTAAAAGCCCTATGTCAAAGTGTTGTACAAATATATATGGGCCTACAACTAAAATGTGTGACCAAGCCCATGTTACATGTAAATTTGCATGTAAAATTTTAATATGTTCTTGTATAGATGATGTTAAAAATAGTAACAATATGCGTATTACCAAATGTAAATCTACTTGTAGTAATAAAGCTAGCCCCTTACGCATACATGCAATACATAGCTCTCGATAAAGATATGCTAAGACCGTACTCCCCTAACTCCATAATGGCTCACAATCCCATTACATAAGATAACTCAAATACAACAAGCAGACCAAAGCCTATGACGCATCGGGGAATACAGTAACACCCAAATATGTATAGCAAATTCCCGTGTCCACTACTCGACATCTACCTGGAAGCTATATGGGCATATATGGTGATTACGGAGATGGATGTAAATCCTACTTAAAGATATAGAGGAACCCTTAAGATACCTTATCAGAATGTCATCCCAAGCATCGTCGCACATAGTCTGCCAGTCTGATTGTGTGCCCTTCAACTGTTTGCCTATCACTGGCTCTCTAGTGATCAATAAGTGCCAAATAACTACAAAATTCTCAATAGTAACAATCATTTTACCTAGTATGAAATGGAAATAGGTATTTTAGAGTTTGGCTCCTAAATGCCTTGCTAAAATTCAAGTAAATATGCCTTAAATAGTAAACATGTGTCCCACGTGATTATTGAAAGACAGGAACCCTTTCCATAGTTGCAAGCAAGCCAACATGACAATTAGAAATAAGACAGATGTGCTCTCTATCATACATAACATAATGGTTGATCAAATGCAAAAACCAGTGTCATAACTCTATACTCTCCTTATCCACAATAGCAAAAGCTAATAGCAATACTTTGTGGTTCGCATCCAGTGCCAAAACGATCAATATTTTTATACTTGTACCTTGAATATAGGTGCATCCCATCCACACTAATTACATTACGACAATATCGGTACCTACCCAGACACGATTTGAAGTCTCAGAAAATATATCCTAATGTGTATTAATTTCGAGCACCACTCTTAATATGGATCCACTCCACAATGATTCCTAAGTTGTACTTCTGCAAGGCGGCCATATACACTAATAGCTTATGAACTGAACTCTTTCAAGTACCATACACCATTTTAATAGCCCGTCTTAAATTACGCCATGTCTTAGTATAGCTAACTTCAAACAGATACTTATTCTTTACTGCCTGAATGACAAAATTGATCTTGTATGATGAGTTTTGGAGAATTATGCCTAGAAACAATCGAGTTATGATGTTCTTGTCTAGGTTTCTCTAATCCATTGAACTCACACTCGAGAAACAAGTGTGTGGCCTTTCATATTTTGTAATTTTCTAGAAATTCAACTTCAACTTCAGAATAGCCTATAAACCCCATCTATAACTTTCTTCATCTAGCTTGCACTTCACCTTCCATAGAACTAATGTGATATTTATTGCTTTATATTCACACTATGCAACGCTGAATCATAATTCTTTAACAACAGAAATTATATAATTCTCATCACTAAAGTTCATACCTACAAACAATTCTCCACTATCATTCTCAAAAAAATCGACCCCACGTAATAAAAAGAATATCCTGAGAATTTTGGTCTTAATCACCAGAAATGATTTGCAAGAACTCAATTGATGGGTATGTAAGTTGCCTCAAATTTAAATCTGATTGCATATAAGATTTCGTTAATGTCCCAACATATCTTTAGCTAATTCATTCATGTGTCAATTTCATTGTACTCATATGTACAAGCCCCTTATCATCCTTCTCCTCTATGTCATCATCTGGCAGTGTATCCGTGACAGGTCAATTTTATCCAAAACTATTGTCATATGTCTTTGATACATCATCATGCAATTCTATCTCTAGATCATCCTCTTCATCCAATATGTCACCTAACTGTAAAGCCACATGTAAAGATTCCTCGTCAAAATTATGCTCTTTGGAACTTTTGTGAATCCCATCTATGCTAAACATTTCTTGACTCAAAGTAGCTCACTTAACTACTCATTTGTGAGGCACGAATGAAAATCATGATCTAGTAGACAATATATGGTCTTATCAAACTCCAAATATCTAAGAAATAGAATTCATTAATAGAGTTTAAAAAGAAATATAGATTATCATTGGTGTTCAGATTAATTATAGTGACTTTATCATGTCTGTGACAATGGCTCAGTACAAATGACATGCAAACTCTCAATTCAAACCTATTACTATCAACATCACTTAATTAATACAATCTTACGAAAAATTGCATTAAGTTCGTGTCGCATGAGATAATATTTAACGCCTGTGGCTTGCAATCGTATCTAATAAAATTTACATATCACAAAATAGTACTATTCCAACAGAGTATGACTTGTACATGATCTCCACCAATCGACATATCTTTTAAAAAAACAAATCACAAAGAAAAATATTACCAACTTAATAGATTATTCAATTATGTATTTAAATTACAAAATTATTAATTATACTTCTAATTAAGTTAAATTATTCAATGGATAATTTAATTGTTATAAAACGATATATAAAACTTATATATATATATTTTAAAATAAATTCCATATATTCATTATATGTATCGTACTCACTCAAATAAATTTATTAATAATATTTTTTTAAAGGTAAATCTAATTTTCAAAATGATTTGATTGTTATAAAATAATATGTAATATATAAATAGATATTAAAATTAACCTCTAAATGCTTTTTATATATTAGATTAAAAAATATTTTAAGTACAAGACATATATAACTTTTATGAAAAATACACACATACATATGAAAATTATATAATAAAAAATAAAATTTTGATTAATTTATACATACATAATCAAAAAATGAAGCAGCCTACAAAATTATTAATTATATTTCTGATTAAGTCAAATTATTTAGTGGATAATTTAAACGTTATAAAATGATATATAAAACTTATATATATTTATATATATATCTTTAAAATAAATTTCATATATTCATTATATTTTTCAAATAAACTCTATATTAAACATCATACATGTCAAATAATAAAACAGCCTACTAAAATTCTGATAAATTCAAACAAACATATCAAACAACAAAAAATATAAAAAAAATTAATTACGACAGCCAACTAAATTATTAAATTAATTCAACAATATTTTTTACTAAATCAGCACGTTTACAAATTCAACATATATAAATATAACAATATTTCTATATATACCAAAAAGTATAAACACATAATCAACAAATATGTCTATATATTATATAACAAAACTAGTGTACATACCTTAAAATTTTCAAATTAAACATTGCGTTAAATCAAACCAACCAAACATGGCATTAAATCTCAAAATCAACCAATCTCTACCAGCCTACATTTAAACCATATAAATTTATTACACTTTAACATATAATATATAACATGTAAAAAGATATTTAAAATAAACTTTAATTATTTGTTATATATTTGATTAAATATATTTTAAAATTATTAAAATAAATTACGAAGCATGTATAATTTTTTGAAGTATAAACACATAAACATATCAAACTATCAAATACAAACAAATTTTTAATTAATTCAAATACAAGGAAGAAATAATAAAGTAAAACTATTGAATTGTTAAATTAATTCAAATACATTTATTCATGATAATAGTTTACTCACATATTCAACATTTATGAATACAATAGCATTTCTAAAAATACTAAAAAATATAAACATATAATAAAAAATTTTGAATGATATTATATAACAAAATTTGTGTACATACTTTAGAGTATAAATTTGAAATTTTGAAAGTTGTATACCAAACATAGCCTTAAATAAAATCTAAAAAAGTAAATTTAATTTCAAATCAAACATTTTCTCTAGACAAATTTAAAAATTTAAATTGATATCAAATCAAATTCAACTTTAAACAATAAATTCAATTAATTAGATGATAATTTATTTTAACTAAAGACAATTTTAAAATACATGACAATCGAGCAGGTTTCTAATTTTATCTAAAAATAATGTACAAAAAAATTTTATCAAATAACACCCAAACAATTACATACCAAACACAATCTCAAATATATAATCTAAAAATATAAACAAAATTATGAATCTTAATTATAAAAATTAAACTTTACATCAAATGTGATGTAAATTTATTGAAATTAAAAAAAAAAAAGATTAACATTAAATGCCGACCAATAGAAGAGAAGAAAGTCAATCGAGGGATTGTTGCTGCAGAGCGAAGAAGACGGCGTTGGTGTGAGAAGGAGTGGCTGCTGAAGATGTTGAAGAAGATGGTGTGAGAGAGTGAGCGGGCGACGCTGAAGTAGGCAGTAGTGAGCGAGTCGATCGAAAAGGCATTCAATGTGGTAGAAATTCCCTGTTTGATGGTCTGTCATTTCAACGATACGAGTTCATGAAAATGATTTCGTGAACTCGTATTGCGAAATCACTTTTTTTAATATTTTATTTTTATAATTTTAAATTACGAAAACCACAATCTCTGAAACAATTTTATGATTTAATTTTTAACAAATTCGATTTTGGTTAATTTCAAAAAACGAAATTGTTTTTAGATTAAACAATAAAAAAAACCCTAAGAAACTATGCATTAATAAAAAAAACAATCACAGTAAAAATATTAAGAAATTTAATTAAAATACCAATTATCGCACCGGTAGGTAGGCATCAGATATTATTATATTATGGCGAGGGGAAATTATAAAACGACACCGTAATTGGTAGTCTTTCTTTTCTTTTCCCCCTCCTCTTAAGTGCGGCGCCCGTAGTTTTACCAGATCAGAGAACTCCCTGCGCAGTCGCTCTTTGGGTAAGTTTATTCCTCACGCACCCAAAAGGTTAAATCCGTCTAATCATACAGCTCTTGAAAATAATTATCGTTTTCCAATTTGATTGCAGTTTCTACAGATCGGAAGTGCTTCTGGCTTTGGATTTCGAACCAAAATTTTCATTTTGTGGTACGAGGATCCATTTCATTCCAGATTTGTTTTATATATTTATGATTTCGGATTTCGATTGTTTATATATGGATTTTCCATTCAAGAAACGTATGTGTTTTAGAGTATTTGTGTTTCCTCCCATTGCAAACTACCGAATCTGTAGTTCGACGGCGGCTTTGACTTTGTGGTTCTCTTAGGCTTTTATACTTTTCCTTCCAGATTCTTTTGGGTGCTACTCTTAGTTTCTTTAGTTATAATTGTGTTTGCGTATATATCAATTTATTGGGCGAAATGTTAAGCAAAAACCGTTATGGCCAAATTTTAAGCGAAGACCAACGTGCTGTTAATTGCAGTGAAGTGCGAAGTGTATGCATTAAGATTGATTTCTTAAACAATACCATTGCATTTCAGGAACCCTCAACAAATTTGTTTGTGGATTAAGTCGGAGTCAACTTGTGGAATGGAAGATTGAAATAATACGAGATGTTTTATAGCAGTCTAGAAAAACATTTTTTTTGTTTGCATATGCAGCTAGTTATCCAAAATCTTTTAGCATTTATCTGAACTTAGGCTCCTTGTTGTTATTGTTTTCTTTAATTCGTTTCTCTGTTTGCCCTGTGTTCTCAATTTATTTTTCAATCTTCGGTTGGTTTTCTGAAGTGTTAATTGGATATTAACAATCCCTTGTAACCATTTGATGACCAATAGTATTCCTTATCTAGAAGATTGTGGTAATGACTCATTGATGCATGGTGTTTGCACCACAAATTATGGGTTGTAGTCCTGCAGCCAGACCAAACAACTGCATTTGTTCTAGTCTTTTGATGATCTTACGTTCGGGTAGGTTTGGTAGTCAAAGAGAAGGAGAAAGGAGAAGGTTTCGAAACCTTGGGGTGTGTTCCACCACTCTTTTGCATTATTTGGTATCTTGGAGAGGAAGGGCAATACAATTCCTTCTTTTCCTATGGTACTTTGGTGTTGCAAAGGAGAAATCAGTAGCAATAAGATACTGTTATGTTTTACAACATCCATCTAATCTCGTTTTGGTTGCTTTTTTCAAGAGGTGTTTTTCTCTTCTTCTTCCATTCTTTCCAACTGAACATAGATATTTTCTATACCCATAGGTTATTCCATTACACTTCTTTCAACAGTGTCAGGCTATTATGGAATTCAAATCTGCAGGCGAAATTTTAACAATTCTTGTTTAATATATTCTGAACAGTAGTTATGAGGAATCATACATCTCTAAGTAGTTTTGTGTATATATAAACCTTTTATTTTGTATTGTTAGCCAAATGCTTCCATTTCTTGAGATTAATGGGATTGGGAATGTTGGGTTAGAAAGTTTTTCGTGGCTGTAAGTTATTAAATTTTAATCCCTTGATCGAAATGTGATCCAAAGTAAGTACACTTGCTAAATAGCTTTGTAAATGATAAATTAGTTTAGTTTTTAATTGTATGTGTCATGAGTGCGCAAGTGTTTATGTTTCCATTTGATTTGGTAGGTGGGTTAGTTCACCTAAAAACGCCACTGTGTACTAGATGCTGTTTGGTGTTCTTGCTGAGATGCATTATTAACTAGTTCTATTTATCTACATATTGGGATCTAGTTCCAAAGCGTGGGACTTAACTCTTTGTAAATCATCTTAAGACTTTTACTTTCCTAAACAGTTTCAAAATGTCGTTTTTTTTACTTTTGTTTTAGTGATCCTCATAATGCAAAGACACTAGAAGAAATAATTATGTCAGCCTTTAAAGAGCCCAAGTTCATAAAAGTTTATCCAAGTATTTTATTAATGGCCAACCTCTAATATAAAATTTGTATTGCAAATTTGTAGAGCCAGAAAAAAGTATGGAAAATTACTTGTTACTTGTGGATTACTTGCCTTTTATCTTTACATAAGTCTTTAAAGTTCTGATAATGCTTGCTAACAAAAGGAAACATAAATTATCTGTACAAATCCAATGTTATATATGTTGTTCAATTAGCTTTGTAAATGTATTGACTCAGGAAGCTCATGATTGGTGAAGAGTCCAGTGAAATTTAGATGCTATTAATGGATACATTGTTGAGGGCTGAGGTTTTGTTTGATGACCAGTTGTTGTTGTGTGAGATTGATGAACTAATGAACATTTTTTTCACGTTATCATGAAGCATAGGATTAGTATTTGATTTTGCAAAAACTTGTGTGGTTTATTGCAACATAATGCATGACTATTTTTTGTCAAAATTTGGAGTTACTATTCTTGCTATGTAGAATGAATTTTGTTCTCATGAGATTTCACTAATCATCAACTAACAACTTACTGAAAGGTAAAAAATTGATTGTGATGGAGGGTTCCCAATCTAATAACTTGCAGTCGCCTTTAGATTGACCATACTATGCAGTACCTTATTTTTTTGCACTGTGATGCTTATTTGATATTTCTCGGGATTCTTCTCGGTTCCTACATCTTTGGCATGACCGTGACTAATTTCCCTGAGGCTTCAATTGCAGGAATTGTTATCTTTTAGCTAGAATTTAAATGGCTGGTCCCAGGATTGCTCATGCCACTCTGAAAGGACCAAGTGTGGTGAAGGAGATTCTCATTGGAATTGCACTTGGCCTTACCGCTGGTAGTGTATGGAAAATGCACCATTGGAATGAGCAGCGAAAAGTCCGGGCATTCTACGACATGTTGGACAAAGGTGAAATCACTGTCGTCGCTGCAGAAGAATAAATGTTATGCAACTTTCTTGTTTATTGATATCCATATTGGCACAACAATGATGTGCATCCTCATCCATTGGCGCTTTTGAGTTAGCCGTGACTTCATTTAGTTCCCATGAAATAAGTTGGATTTAAAGTACCAGACCGATTCTATACTGTATGTTTTATACAGTGTGCCATGATTTTGTTGTCATAATACTGGGATAACTATGTTTTATTGCACACGACTAGGGGCTTAATTACTGCTTGAATTTGTAATTAATTGGCTTATTTCGTGTTCCGTTTGGTTTGATCAAGCAGCGGTAAGAGCCTGCTCGGTTTCTGAATATCTGTTTATTAACAAGTTTGGGTTTGTGGAACGGCATTTTTGATTGATATAAACGTGGTAAGAGATGAAATATGAGCATCAGAGATCATTCAAGGCAAGAGAAGAAGATTTCACACTCGGTGAATCACATTTCCATGATTCCATTATTTCACTTCTCCAATAATTTATTGTCTCGTCGGCTGCTAGCCTGTCTTCTTGGCCATTTGCACTCTGGACAAAAGAAAAGACAAGATTCAATCAGAAGGCTGGGACCAAAAGGGAACTGGCCGAGTAAGAGTGAAATGATGCCAAGGACGATTATTGAAATTGCGCCCAAATTTTCGAAGAAAAGGACGATCGGGGAAGTTGCGACGAAATTTTCACAAAAAGTCCCCAAAAGTAAGTTCGACCCCCAATGACAAATGATTATGTGCCACGCCAAATGCGGTATCTTGCAGTCCTATGCTGGCATTAGACATGAATAATAATAATAGATGAGAATGTATTAAATAAAAATAAATCAACATTGGGCAAGATAGAGTCACAGCATTTCTTAATTATTGATCAGTTTAACAAAAGCATTTTAAATCTATATATCTATACATACATACATACATCCATATATATATATGAAAGAACTCCCAACATCTTTCTTAAAAATAAATTTGTCCTCTATAAAATATTGAAGTATGCGATTCCAAAATAGATTTTAATGGTAATAAGTATAACTTTAGGAGTCAGTACAACTTTACGGATAAAAGAAAGAATTTGATCATTTACTTTGATTGTATAGAATATAATAAAGATTACACTTTGACAAAATGAAGTGAATTTTACGATCGATGTGACATAATTTTTTACAATTCAATATGAAAGCATTCAAAATGCATCGGTAGGCATTTTCCAATACTTCTTTTTTAGAAGTAGACAAATTCGTTTTTGGTAAAACACACGATAGATTCCACCTATAACAATAACAGCAACAATGATAGCGATAATATTATGAACACATCAAATATTTTGGAAATAAAAAATTATATATATATATATATATATATCAAATATCATTTTGCATATATATAATTACTATATCGCCTACAATAGAAAGAAATCATCGGCAGTGCTAAATCTCGTGGTGACATTAAGACCACAAGACTACGAGTGTATAGTATAAACTTTTATTTAATTTAATAATAATTATTTAAATTTTATAATATAATAATACATATGATTAAGGAAAAAAAAGCTGTGACTGAATTCAGCAATGCAGTAATAACTCTCATCCACGTGCCCTCTCCACAAGAATACAAAAAGTGCTGTACCTTGATGTTCGGGGCCACAGCAGCTTTTATCCGTCCATTACATCGGCAAGATTAACAAATGCTTTTTTCAAGCGCCAGATAGAACTCTGTTGCCTAACCTTCTGCTAGCTTGTTTTCCATTGCCTCTCTCGTTTTACTGTGAGTTCTCTACCCCGTGTTTCTTTTTCTTTTTCTTTTCTTTTTTGGTCAATTTTGAATGGGTGACGAACGTAGTCTATCTGTGTACGTAGAGAACTTCTCTTTTTTCTTTTTATTTTTGTTGTGTATTTAACTTGTTTTTGTTTGTTGACATCTACTTGGCTCTCTACTGTTATATATTGTTTTGGTTGTTCTGTTGTTGCCTTTATTCTGCATTTTTTGCTTTTCTAATGTTCCCTTTCATAAAAATAGTCTCATGGTCTCTGTAGATCGGTGGTTACTTAACATTCTCTCCATTCTGAAACTAACAAATTTTTGGGATGATGATGCACAACATAGACTTCAAGTGAGGAAAATGACACGGATGTGTCAAGAGGGTGTTTGGTGAGTTGATAATTAAACCATTTTACATGATGATATAGGTAGGTAGTTTGGTTAAATATTTTAAAGAAAGGCTTGTACGACTATGTGAATCAAGATGTTAGGAGCTGTATAAGCACTTTCTGTTTTTTTTTTTAAAAAAAAGGACCTTCTGACCATCTTAGCGTCCTTTTTGGCATTTTATAACCTCTGTCGTCTTATTTTACCCTCAAATATTTGTAAGTTTCTGAGATATCTTATAAAATGTAGGGAAGTGTAAGATATAGTAAATTTAGTCAAGTTAAAGCTAAACAATATATGGTTCAACCTGGAAAAAAGGAGTTTCTTTTCAATTTCTGGGGATTTAGCCCTTAGTTGGAATAGGAGCAAAGTCTTTCACCTGAATGTCGGTCTTAGTTGGTACTAATAAATAGCCTAGAAGTACATTTCATGAAGCAAAATTTGAGAACATACAATTTACATGCTAGCAAGTAGCATCATGGTTGGGGAACAAATTAAGCGAGGTGTCTGGTGACGAAGACAAGATGTTGCTACGAAGGTAATGGATTTAGGTGTTGGATAATATTTGTATGTACATTTTAGTGAGTAAAAGGCAGAGGACGACACTTCCTGTTTGGCGGATGAATTATATTACTATCACTTCTATGTTTGCACCACATCTGCTCATTTTAGTATTTTATTATAGCTAATTGCATTTGATTATCATGCTACACTTTCTGGTTTTGAGTAATAGGTCGAAGACATGGGTCAAGTACTTGGCTGTGTGCAAGTGCAACAGTCTACTTTAGCTGTGAAGGAACATTTCGGCAAATTTAATGATGTGCTTCAGCCTGGTTGCCATTGCCTGCCTTGGTGTGTGGGTTACCAGTTGGCTGGTTCACTGTCGTTACGTGTGCAGCAGCTTGATGTTCATTGTGAAACAAAAACAAAGGTGTTTATCATTTCACTTATGGTTTAGAGTTTCATATCTTCACACAATTGCTTCTTGACTTATGTATTGATGTTGCAACTTATACACCTTGGTAATCTGCTCCAATATCATACAAAGTTATTTCACTAACTTCAATTCCAGGTAATCTGTACTATTATTTTACTACTTTTGTTGATCAAATAAGGAAATATGGATATTGGAGCAGCATATTGCCCCATATATGTTGTGCTTGGATTTTGGTTTCAGTTGCAGTGTATAGTAGCAGAGTTTCCAGAGTTGCTTGATTTTGGAGCTCTTATATTTCAGGACAACGTGTTTGTTAATGTGGTTGCTTCGATCCAGTACCGAGCATTGCCAGAAAAAGTGCCCGATGCGTTTTATAAGTTGTCTAATGCAAAAGCACAGATCCAAGCATATGTTTTTGATGGTATTGTTCCAGTTATTGTTCTTTGGTTGCTTGTAGGACAAACCATGGGCAGCACCAGGAATAACTGTAGCTCCAATTTTTATTAGTTGTTACACTTCATACTTTCAATGAAGAAAAGAATTTTTAACGCATGCACAGATAGGCACAAAATCTTCTCAATCCATACAAGTTGCAGAATATGAGTAGCAATGTATGCAGAAGAAAAAATGTCGTGAGATTTTAATGCTGGTTATGATTAGTTAATGGTCAGAAATTTTTTATAAGATTTCCTAATCCTGTATCAATTTTTTAGTCATAAGGGCAAGTGTACCAAGGTTGGATTTGGATTCCACCTTTGAGCAGAAGCATGACATAGCCAAAGCTGTAGAGAATGAACTTGCAAAGGTAATAAACTGTGGAGAGCCAAGGCTGATATATGCGCAGCTTGTCTGCAAAATTAACTTTGTAATTTGACCTTTGCAGGCCATGTCTACCTATGGGTTTCAGATCGTGCAGACACTGATTGTTGATATTGAACCAGATGCTCGAGTTAAGAAAGCCATGAATGAGATAAATGCTGGTAAGTTTCCGACATTGTCAACAAAAAATCAGTGTGTACAAGATCAAACCTCAGTGTTAAGGCTGCTGGCGTTACTATGTGCATCCTTGAAATCAAGATGTCTTTGCATGGAAAGGATGCTTGTTTGGACCTAAAATTTAAGTGTGTTCTATTTTGATTAGATCAACTTTTATCTGACTACGGAGCATCACTGTCTTAAAACAGCCACCAGGCTCAGGATTGCTGCAAATGACAAGGCTGAGGCAGAGAAAATCCTCCAGATCAAGAAAGCAGAGGGAGAAGCCGAATCCAAGTACCTGTCGGGCGTTGGAATCGCTCGCCAGCGACAGGCCATCGTACATGGGCTACGAGACAGCGTGCTCGCCTTCTCAGCAAACGTGCCTGGAACCTCAGCAAAGGATGTCATGGACATGGTTCTCATCACCCAATACTTCGACACGATGAAGGAAATAGGAGCATCGTCCAAGTCATCTGCTGTGTTCATCCCACATGGACCGGGCGCTGTCGGAGATATTGCAACTCAAGTACGAGACGTTCGTCTTCATGCCAACTATACTGAACAGTAGCCCAGTTGCCCAGTCTTCAGGCAGGGCATTGTTAAATTGCTTAGGGTGTTTCGAGTGTAGTTGGATTTGATTAGTGCAGTGACTTGGATCTCAGCCACCTCTATTTCTTATTGTGTGTATGTTTCCTACTGCCCTGTTCGATAATCTATATCTATCTATCTGTATCTACATCCATCTATCTATATAGAGTACGAGTGTTAAAAGTTTCTTGCAATTTTTGAACCCTCTAAAATGTCCCTCAAATAATTAATTCTATAAAGTAAGTATAGGGATAATTAGGTAATAAATGGTGTGTTAGTGGAAAAGACACATTAATGTTCTATTAAGTTATTAATGGCTAATGTGTAACTTATATGGAATGGGGAGAGGATTGGCTGCTTCCCATTTTCTTTGCTGTAAAGCATAAACTAATCTTTAGAAAGTTGTGAAGTGAATCCCTCAATGGCCTTTTGCAAAAACACTCTTGTTGTGCTTCATTTTTTTTTTTTTTTTGTTTATATATAGTTTACATTTATATATAGTTAATTTTGAATTGAAAAAGAAATATAAAAGGGATGAGGAGATACCAATCCCTTTTAACCAACACTCAATTTTAAAGCTTTAGATAACAAAGTAGACTATGATTTATATATAATTGTGCTTATATTGCTATTGAATGCTGGAAGCATATGAATTATGATGCTTGGAATTTTTTAAAAAAATTTCCTGCTAAAGAAATTTTATTTTGGTTCTTTCCTGTTATTGTAGGTATATTTAATTATAGTTTTGTATGTAATTTGTTATGTGAAGCATCACTTTTTACGTAAATTAAATAGTTTAGGTGCATAAATATTACTATATTGTATTAGTATGTGGAATTAATTAGTTGAATATTGAACTTACAGAATTGTGTTTCCTTTGTTTTCCAAAATCGTCTAAGGTGCTATTTAGTTATGTATTAGTAATTTTTATATTGTTGACTATTGAGAGCAATTAAATTTATTTTTCTACACGTAGTATTATAGAGTACATATATTAAATATAATTTTTGAACAATTTCTGTTATTTTTTAATTGTAATAAAACAACTTAGTTATATCTTTCAGACGAATTATTTGGTGAAATTGAAAAAATAACTAAGAATTGGAATTATCAGCCAATTTTTTATAAAACTACAGTAAGATAATATAAAATATTAAAATCTCAGATAATTAGAATAAATAACTCTGCAACAAAACTCTAAAAATTTTGATACCTTTTGCATCTCAAATATAAAATCTTACTAATTCATTTTAAATGATCTTAATTCTATTATACAAAATCACTTAACGAACACATGGCTCTAAAGAATCGCATAAATAAATACTTTTCGTTTTTTTTTAATTTAATTTAATTTATATTACATAAAATACTTGATAATTCAATTAATCATATAAGTATCTGTGATAAAATTACTTACCAAATTTACTATTTAAAGTAGTTAAATTTATTTGGAGTATGATGAGCAAAACATTCTAAGATTCTTAATTATTGAAGGATAATGAAATAAGTTATTTATTTATTTTTCACATTATTTGTAATAAGAATAATAACAATGATGATGATGATGATGATATTGAATTTATTTATTTAGTCATTATTATTTAGCTTTTGACAGTTTGTTATAAAGACCAAAATACATTGATTAGTTGACTATTGAGTATAATAATTATCTTTAACAATTTCAATCTCTAAAATAAAACAAACTAGTAAACTCATACTTCACAATAAAATATAGAAAAAGAGAATTGAAAATACACTAAAAAAAACTTTATTTCAAGCGATTATTTTGTTGTATTGTGAATCCGACGATGAAGAATATGCAATATAATATTACTGACAGTGATTAAGTTATAAATTAATTTAATAAATTTAAAAACTATGCTGATAGTTATATTTGTGAAATTATTTTATGCGTATGTATCTTTTCACACGCATACCTTCAGATTCAACCAAATTAAGTTCTAAAGCTAAATGCATATTAAATTAAATTTTCAAAACAAATTAAATATCAATAATGCAGGCATACCATATGGTTCTCTCTTGAGTGTAAAAAAAACTCAATTGAAAAAAACTAATAATTCAAGTATACATATTTTTCATGAAAATTAATTAAAAATAACAAGATTTTGGAAGTGACAAAATATATGTATTTTTATTATTACTTTAAAATTCAAAATAATCAATTACCAATAAAAAATAATTTAGTCTACTCAAGAAGTAAGAATTCTAGAATTTTTTAATTAAATAAGTGTCGAATACATTTTGATGTGGGCGTGCCAATTTTTCATTTTTCATTTTGTCCCTAAAGAAATGTCACGAACATTTGTTTTGATGCTGACGTGGCGTAGAACATTTGATAAATATATTTGATGATATCTAATTCCACCATTCATGTAAGTTTACATTTCAATATAATTATTCTTTAGAATTGTTTAAAGCATGCTATTGTGCATAAATATTTTTCATCGTGGTGTTTTTTGCACTTGCCGAAATTTCGCACATTTAATGAAAATTAAATGGTATCAATTTTGCAAACTTGCTACTCATTAGTTGGTATTTGAATTATTTCATTATTCTCGAGGATATTTGTGATTTTGTAATAGTGTTTTAATTGGTGTCTAAATTAGTTTAAATATAGAAATTAATCACATTAATTGGGTGTGTTTAATTCTTCATCTAATATCCTCTTTCAATTATTTGAAAGCTAATATGATGACATATCTAATTTAATTTTTAAATAGTTGGATCATAAAGAAAAAGAATTAAGAGATATATATATATATACTTTACATATAATACTTGTTCAATGCTATTTATCATATTGAATAAATTTCAGACTCATCACATAAACTATGTAACATAACAATAAAAATTAAGTGCATCTTGTTTAGCCTCCTTTATAAAATGTAAAAATTATATGAATAAAGTTTTATAACTAAACACAAATACATTTTTCTTATTAAATTTATTCACAGTTATATATATATATATACATGTGAAGTATGAACTTATTTAAAAAATAAATAACTTAGCTGATGGCTTTATATTATAAATTGATAGTCGATCTAAAACACTAAAAAGTTTGTGTTTCATATATGTGTGTGGATTGTGTGAACATGGATAATGCAATAGGTGCGATTTATATTGAGAAAAAAAATTAAAATATTTAAAAAATTAATTATATATTTTAAATGTAAAGGAAATTAAAATCAGTTTGTTGACTTTAAACTCCTAAGAAAACTAAAGATATTTTTTATTATGTTACTAAATTTTAATTTTTGCCAAGATAATTTTTAACCATATAAGAAGATTTATAGTAAAAATTTGGAAATTAATCAATTTAATTTTTTTTTATAGTAGAATTAAATAAAACTTGAACAAGACTTTCTAACATTCACCCGGATTCGTAGAAAAACAAATTAAGGCAGAATTGTAGTACATTCTAAAAATAACAAGTTAAATTAGAACAATGCGTTGTTTATTTGTGTAAAAATAATCAGATAAACATTTCAATATATAATACAAATTATGGAAAATTTAACTTTATATTTAAAAGAAAAGTATAAATAAGCTTGAAATTCTTTGTATATTCTCAAATTGTTGTAATTTTTAAGCTTAACAAGATTTATAATAACATGTATTATATATCATATTAGATATCCTAGAAATTGAAACGCAATCTGTGCATATGAAAAAGAGTAGATATTATAAATAAGTTTGTCTTAGATAAGACGAGTATAGCAAAATATTTATTATAACTACACATTATGTCAAAAACATAGCTATAAATGTAAAATAAAATAAAATAAATATGATTAACAAAATTCTAAAAAATGAAGTATGGTTATGAAACACAAGCCTATTGTTGCAAATATATATATATATATATGTGTGTGTGTGTGTGTGTGTGTGTGTGTGTGTGTGTATAACACATAAAACAATTATGTATGTTTAGTTATATATTTTTTAGAAATTTTTAATGATATGAGTAAGGAGTTGAAGATAAAAGTTGATAAAGAGTTCAGTTTTGACAAACTTATTAATTTATGTTTTTTCTTCCTACTTACAATAAGAGATAAAACTTTATAATGCTCTTATTAAATAAAATAATTTAAAAATAGTTAATTTTTGGTCAACATTCAAAATTAATTTATTTTATGGGCTAAAAATGAATTATAAGTTACACATTTGTGTATCCTCTGTACAAATATAATGTTAAAAACAATATTGTCAGTATTACCTTTATAACAATCATTTAAAATAAATTGTAAATCAGTTCCATATTATAATATTGTATATAATTTATATTATGGCATTTAAGAGAAAAAAAAATTGCTTCCATACTAAACAAGCTTTAAAATTATTCAAATACAAAAGAAAAGGAACAAATTGTGCCATTATTGACTGATTAATTAAATTGAAGAATATTTCTTTGACTAATTTATGAGCTATTTTTGTAACACTTTATTAATAAATTTGAAGTAACGTGTATTATATATAAGATATACCAGCAATGAGAATACGATCTATGTATATAAGAATAAAGAGAATACCAATAAATATACTTAGATAATATGAATATAGAAAAATCTTCATTGTAGTTATTCCATATGTCAAAACTTTAGGTACAAACATAAAATAAAATTAATTAATAAAAGCAATGAATAAAATTCTAGAAAAATAAAGTATGCTCAATAAATATTGGCTTATTTTTTCAAAATGTAAAATTCAAAAAATTATACATACTCATTTGCAATATACTTTTAAACTTTTTAAGAATATGAACAAGGAGTCTAAATATAAGTTTATAAGAAGTTTAGTTTTAAAAAGCTTACTAGTTTGTATTTTGTACTTTCCACTTATACTAAAAGATAAAGTTATAAAATGCATATCTTTAATAACATGATTTAAATTTAATTGTTTTTCTATCCCATTCAAAATTATTATTGTAAGTATTTTTCTTTGATATAATTTTTAAAATTAAACGTGCTATATGATGATGGTTACAACCCTTATTATATTAAAAAATAATTAAAACAAAAGGTGCTATTAAAGTTTGATTATATTTAATTTTGATAAAAATATAATAATGAAATTTTCAATTCAAAAAGTCTCTCTTTACTTTTTTTTTTTAACATAACTTTTTAAATGTATTGAATTTTCTAATGAATTTAATTTCGTGAAAAAGCAAACATCAATGGCTTTCTAATCAAATATCATATGATATAAAACAATTGCTGCATGATTATTGAAATTAATTAATATAAAAAATTGCATTGGTGAACCAATAAATATAAATTAGTGGGCATGAAAATATGATAAAAATTACATATAAATTATTTTAAGTTTGGATGGTAAATTTATACATCAAATTAATTGGCATTTAGATGAAACTTTTCATCATTAATCTAATTCCCTAAAAATCAAAATGAAGGTAAAATTGTAGTATCTGTCAAAGTTAGTAAATTAGATCAAAATAATAGGTCCTTTATTTTGCATAAAAATAATAATACAAGAGATTGCAATATGTAATAAAAAATTATAATTTTTTTACTTTATATAAAAAGATTAATAGTCATGATATGGTATCACGAAATTCTTTCTTATTTTTATATTATTGTATATTTTAAACTTAACAAGTTTGAGGTAATATATATATATATATATATATGCATGTATAGTATACAATAGCAATTAAAGTATAATCTATGTACATAAAAATGAAAAATATTACACCCACCTACCATGGCCACAAGATGTCTTACACAAACAAATAGTATAGTTTATAAATAAACATGATAATAAAAATCCTTTTACTAAAAACTAATTAAGAAATAGAAAATCCTAATATATTAAACAAATTGATAGTTATATTAATATTATTTATCCTCACGCACGCGCGTGCACTTTACTAGTCCTGTCAGGATTGTAAGTTCTTGTTCAGTATTATTATTATTCAGATTCAGATTTTATCTTCGAAGTTTCATTTTAACAAATAATTTTTGGCTAATTCCAACTTTGCATTTGAGAAAACAGCAAAATGAAAGAAAATCTGGCATCTGGGCAGGGAGTTTCTTGTAATTTCATGTACCTCTAATTTCGGCTATTTATTTCCGTTCCGACAGTGACTTGTCTTCTGTCTTGTCACCAAAGAAAACTCTCTAAAGTGGAATAATTGCCAAATCCCATATAGAAAGCAGGCAGACAGCGGGACTGGGAGAGCGTAAAATCAAGAAGCTGAAAACAAAGTAACAGTTTTCGGCGGAGGAAAGGGAAGAAAATGAGCAGCATAGGTACGGGATACGATCTGTCGGTGACGACATTCTCGCCGGACGGCCGCGTATTTCAGATCGAGTACGCCGCGAAAGCTGTCGACAATAGCGGCACTGTGGTTGCCATCAGATGTAAAGACGGCGTTGTTATGGTATACTGTAAGCCCTGACTTCGAGCTTGATTGGTTTGCTAGGGTTTTTGATCTTATTTGTTGATGTTGTAGGGAGTGGAGAAACTGATTGCTTCGAAGATGATGTTGCCTGGGTCCAACCGACGAATTCACGCCGTTCATCGCCACTCCGGCATGGTACCGTTTTTACTCTCTGTTTCTCCCTTTTTTAGTTATTGTTTGTGTTCTCTCGTCAGCTTGAATTATCAGTGTGATGGAAGATACTTGAAGAATTTTTTTACCCGTTAATCTTGCAGTGCCCTTGCTCATGCTCTTCTTCTGCAGGCTGTTGCTGGACTAGCTGCAGATGGCAGACAAATTGTGGCGAGAGCAAAATCTGAAGCAACTAATTATGAGAGGTATTATTTTGTAGTTGTATGTGTCCTTTGTTTATCTTGCGTTTTTTCTGCCTAAATACTTTTACTATGATTATGTTTAGCCCTGGAAGTGGGGGCCTTTGTTATTCACGTTTTGTTCCATCATTCTGATTTGCAGTGTGTATGGTGAATCTATTCCTGTAAAAGAACTTGCAGAACGGGTAGCTAGTTATGTGCATCTGTGCACGCTATATTGGTGGCTCAGGTTTGATAGTACATATGCTGTTTAGTACATTAGCTTGCTTGCCTTTGCCTTCTGTCTGCACGTGATCCCAACTTAAAAAATTTGCAGGCCTTTTGGATGTGGAGTGATATTGGGGGGTTACGATAGAGATGGGCCGCAGTTGTACATGGTTGAATCATCTGGGGTTTCTTATGTGAGTTGTTTTGTTGTATTAGATGCGAATATACCTTCTGTATTACATCTGGAATATAGGATTATCAGGCAGTCTGTTTTGATATCGCCTTACAACTTCATACTTGTAGATCATAATTCCCCCCCCTGGCTGAGCTCAATTTCAACTAAATTGCTTCCAATAATCATTTGTGTTGCAGTGATCCCAACTTTAAAAACTACCTTTTAAATATATTGGTGATCATACAGTTACGATGAGCTAATGGGCCATATATGACAAGTTTATGTGAATATATGTTCATGTGTCACTACCTTCTCTAAATATATGGCCATCATTTTCATACAAACAAATATTTATTGAGCTAATAGTATAATATATGACAAGTTTATGTAATATATATTGTACATGATCAGGATGTTAAACAGTTATCAGTACTTCATCATTGAGGTATAACAAAACACCTTGCAAAAATGATGTGACAATTTGCTGCTATTATATGTAGTATTCTAGTAAGTTGCTATACGAAATAATAATAAATGTGCCACAATTAAGTGCTGGAAAGATCACAAATATAGTCTTTTTGTGTGTGTGTTTGAATGATATCGTGCCCCCGTCATTGCTGATTTGAATGAATTTCAACAAGAAAACCGAATAATATGTCCATGAATTGAATAATTGCCGGAGTACTATATTTGTGTTGTGGTGATGAATTGTAACTTAATGAATACAGTGTGTTTTGCTAATTATAACTCCAAAGGTTTACTGGAAAATTGCAATACTTCGTTTGATTGCTTGAATTTTATTGGCAATTGGAGTATTACTATTAATCAATCAAATTAGCTATTTAATCAAAGGCAAACAATGAGCAATTTGTTATATGTTTTATAAGTTATTTGCATAGTATTGAACAACATATCCAATAGATGATTTGAAAGTTTTGTGATATCTAATTTGCAAACTTGATGAATGTAACAAGTCGGTCCAAAATCGGATTATTTGACCTTTGTATCATATAATTTCATTGTAGCAAATGGGACACTTAAATGTGAACACGATAGATCAAGCTTTCCACAACCAGTGTTAATTCATTTGGAAAATATGCTATAATTTAGTTCCAAACTAATAGCTTATGCAATATATTTTGCTTTGCCATTTTTATCAGTTTTCTTTCTTATTTAGTAGTGCTCTTTCATCGTCTGGTATATTATCTTTTGATAAGCAGTATTTATGGAGTACATGATGAGGCAAAAGACAAGGCCTTTGAATTGGAAATGAGTTGGGTATGTGATGAGTCAAACCGTCAGCATCAAAAGGTAAATTAATGAATCAGTTCATGCCCTCAAAATCCTTGTATTTATCAATCAGCTGAGTCTGTGTGTGTATATGTATGTAATATGTCAACATATTATGGTTGTTACACCAATTCTAAATTAAAATTTTTCTGCCTTAGCTTATACCTATAATCTGGATCTCTTCTTGTGCATGAGGAATGAATTTGTATTCACTTCACTGCCATGGGTTAATTGCCATTGTATTTCTTTTCATGTACAATGGTAGCATAGATATAAATTCACAGCTTATTTGATTACGTTACGTTAGTCACTTCTTCCTCCCAAAATTCAGGCATCGTCTTGGAAATCTACATGTTATGAATGAATCTGTTCTTAAATATTTTGCCAAACATATTTGAATTTGATCTCATGTATTTAGCTCCTACCAATTTTTAAGCAATGTGATTTCAACAAGTGGGAGGCTTGTCTGAGGAGAAGGAAAACAAAGTGGCATGTGCTGATTTACTATAAAGAGAAATGACAGCCGTAGTGCATGGAGGGCATATCGGTTTTTCGAGAATTTGAAAACCTTAACATTATAAAATGAGTTTAAGAGAATATATTAATAGCAGAGCTCGTATCTCAAATTTCTTTTGACTATAGCAAGTTACTCACTCGATCTCCGTGAGCTACATGAATGTGTTGATTTGGCAATTGAGTTTGAACAGAAAAAGTCATCCTTTGTTGGCAATTGGCAGGACGACTTTAAGTTAGCACATAGCCTTCAGTTCGAAGGAGTCTTTAAGTGGTGTCCTTCAACGGAAACCATTTGATGTAAAAGACCTTTGTTGTGTATAGCATTTGGCAATTGGTAGTTCAGTGTCTCGTGTCTTTATCATTTTTCTTTATTCTTTCCTGGGGACTTTTTCTTCCCCTGCGAGTCTAGGCAACTGAATTTATTATGTTGGAAATATTGCAATATAGCTATTTGAGTTGATCCTATTCGTCATTAAGCAGGTTCCAGACGATCTGTTAGAGGCAGCTAAGGCGGCAGCTAAAGCAGCACTCGAAGAGATGGATGCAGATTAGCGGCTGTTATCCTTCTATTTTGTTTCCATTTTTCTGCTTTTGTCATTTTTTTCCTTGAACCAAACGATGTCCAACTTTGCCTTATGCTGTAGCACGACTCGTAATATATTACACCACATATATGATCATCTCCCCTTGCCGGATTTGTCTTGTTCCTGCTTTAATTCAAAGGTTGTAAATTCAGGCACAAAAATCCATGTCTCGGCCTTCCCCAGCCCCGTAGCTATTTGCTTAAAATAATGCCGAGTCAGCGATGCCATTATGCCTACTTTGTTTCAAACTAAAAGAACAAACTTGGAACCTGTTTCTAACACAAACTGAAATTTGGGCGCAATGGCTGGAGTAGTCTTAACGAACACAAACTATACTCACATCCGTAACACATTTCGGACAATCTGACATTATTTTTACATGAAACAACAAACACATAAGTTTAATGTAACATCTCTGTCGCAGTCCTTCACAAATGGGATCGTATTTACCTTGCACAATGGCTGCAGACACAAGTTAGATAATCACCGGGATCCCTTTAAGGGCCGCCCATGATTCTCACTGTATCAGCAGTTCTTCAAGGGGGCTTGCCTTTGCTGCAGAATCACGATACCGGGAACAACCCCATCACCTGATCCTTACCTGCAGGAGCAGACAACAAAAACTCACACCTCACGAGTCCAGGAGAAGTCGTAGGTTGTTCACCCATCCATGGATAGACCCACATCAATTTTCTTTGTATGATGATGAGCAAAAACGGACCCCAAACATCTCAAAAAGCCACTGTCAGGATATGTCTTCTAAGTTCATCCAAACACCCAAAGGGCAGCTCCAAAGCATCAAACTACCAATGGAATAGGATAAGAGGGATTAAACCATCACTGCAATAAATGGACATGATCCTAACATGACATGTCAACTTCCTTCCCACCTTCCTCTTCACGAATATGTCTTCTCAACCTTCTTAGCCAGATGTCATAGTTGACAGGATATGGCGTGCTACATAGGCTATCAACATAATCTGCAAATGCTTTCAGGACAGCAGAGATGTCACCAAGCTTCTGCTGAATCAACCTCCTTGACCAAGAAGTCTCTCTCCATTGTAGTGCTCCCTCAACTGAATCCAAAATGGGCAAATCCCCACCAGAAGAGAAATAGAGCATATATACAAGGCTCTCTGCATCAGAAGCAGAGCACAGTTTCCCCTCCTGAAGAGCAGAAGTAGAAGAGAAATGAAGATTTAATGCTGGACGATCCCTTTCTTCTAATATGGCATGACCCCAACCAATGAGGACATAATACGGCCTCACACCAGATTTCACACAGATGACATTTTCTGGCCTGATGTCTCCATGCCGGATTCCAGCTGAAGTACTAGCAGACAGAGCAGACAGGCAATCATGGCAACACCTGATGGCCTCATCGGCACCAAACTGGCCAACTCTCACCATCTCAGCAACAGTCATCCCCACTGGACTGGTCACTAAGACAGGAGTCCCACACCATGGGTCGTCACAGTTACCACCCGAGTTCAATTTCCAACACTGACCAGGATGAACTACTCGGCCTGATGCACTCAGTTGGGGAAGATACTTACTCGGCAAACCTTTCTGTTTCATAATGCTCAGTACTTTAGTTTGCCTCTGAACTTGATACCATAGTCTCATATCTTGCAATGCTGGCTCCAGCTGTGAAGGATGTGAACCAACGTACAGAAACGAAGACTTTCCCGGATCTTCAACAGAAGATGCAATATAAAACGTAATATCCCCTTCATGTAGAACCTCATCTATCTGATAACCATGTTGCCGTCTCGAATCCTCTATCAGCAAAACATTCCCTACTTCTAGTTTCACTGACTTTCTGGAATCTAGTTTAATGGGCTCCTCCTGTACTTCCACAATTTCACGTGAAGCAGAATGATGCTGGAACAGAGATAAACCATTATCATTCACCCTCATATCCCCCAATTGCCTCCTGGTTCTTCTATTTTGAAGACGGGAAATGTGATCAGCAGCTAAATCTTCAACAGTAACCTTAGGCATTCCAGTATATTGCATTATGGAATGAAAAGTAGCAAAAAGTACCTGTAAGGCACCGATATCCCCCCAGTTAGCATTTCCAAACTTGTTCCAAATTCTATCAACTGGAGAAATTGAAATTCGTGAATGATTTTTAAGCCATGCAGCAGCTGATCCATACACATCATTTAGATCAAATTTCAATTTATTTAGATCCCCTTCAACTTTAATAACACAACCGTATCGAGAATCAGCTACAAGTACAAAAATTGAATTCAAACTAAGGGGAATATTCGATCTGCTGATATTTCTTGCAAGCAATACACGAAGAGCGAAGAATAAGGCTTCACCAATAATAGAGAAGGGGGATTTTGAATCATCCTCTACTGATGATAGGCTTTCAACATCAGGCCTCAGCAATGCCAATTCAACAATATCATCCCACTTCCCTTGTGGATGCCTAGGGTTTTTTACCATTATGGCTGAGGCATAAAACCCTCCAATTTTACCTTTTGCAATGAACTTTTCAACTTGGTTAAATCTCAAGCTTTCTTCATGCAAAGAGGAGACATAGAAAGGCATTAGATCATTCTCATGCCCCCAGAAAGCTCCCCACAAGCTATTCACACTGGTATACAGGAAATCCTCAAGAGCAAGATAAGCAGCTGCATCTGCTGTGCTGGATAAAAATGCTATAGAACTAGGCATCCTAATCAGTTGCTGAAATTGAACCCCTTCAAGTGCATAATCAAACTTCTGAAGATCTATCAACTCGAAAGGAACAGCAAAGGCTGGCGAAATATTACGTTCAGCTATATCCTCAAACCAATTTATGAGCTCGGCTTCCAGATTATACCTGTCTACAAATCGACGGAGAAACTCCTTCCTATCCTGAGCCCTACCACCAGATGAAATACTGGACTTTTTAGCTGCAGATTCCACTGAATCTCTATCTGGCGATATACCTACAAAATAATGAGATTCCACACCTTACTAGCCAGTTTAAGACATGTAAAGGAAGGCCTCATATTTGAGATAATACTGAAGAACTAATGGCAAAAGAAACCTAAAATTGACAAAGGTGTATTCAAGAAGAAACACAATCGATCAACAATGCAACTTAGCAGTTAACAATTATTCGAAACATATGCCAAAAACCCTGATTTCAGCATAAAAATATATGTAGAGGCCTCAATTATGCGTTTATGGTAACGTCAGTCAAACTTTCTATCTGTTACAGTGAGTTAAGAGTAACTCCTATAAAGACAAGCAACTGACAACAATGAAAGCAAAATATTAATAGGAAAACGTAAATTTAGTTTCACAAGCTATCAGTTAAGTCCAGTAAATATTGCCAGAAGACAAAAAGTCAAGTGCGCATTACATGTGAATAGTGCATATATTAAAGTGCCACTGAACCCCAAGTTAACATAATTGCCTGAAGTGGCTTTAGCAGATTCTTAACAAGTTTCGATTCAAAAATTAAAGCACTTGACATCAAATCAAGATAGGCTCCTTTCTACAGAAGCTAATTTGTTTCTGATTATCAACATGTTTTTAAGTGGAAAGAAAAGCTAATTTCATGTAGGCATGTTGATAAATTAATCTGGTGCTCGGTGATCTAACTTGTAAGATTCTGTTAATTTTTCTATAAGCTGCGCCAAGTACGATCACAAACGCACACGAACATTCATTTAATTGAGCAAGCAAATTCAATTTAATCAATTTCATCGATTTAGAGGCAGTCAGTTATTGTAATTTTAAAAAGCAGTTTCATCATCCTTGTCCTTGATGTAACCGAATATTATCAGACAACTTGAAATTTAACAAGAGTAATGCAGTACCACCAGCCCCAACAAAAAATTTAGACAAGCCACAGAAGTTGAGAGGAAAATGCTAAATAGGTGGCATAAATAAGCAACCTTATCAACTCACCAAATCTCGTACACTCAAAGACCGAGATATCAAACAAAATGAACCGACATATCATAAACTAATAGATCAAAACAACCACGAAATGACACACAGCAACTGACATTTCTCACAACTCAACTGGAATATTGGCTCGCAAGTAACTCGACAAAAATGGCCACAAGAACAAGCAGAATTAATTCATAATTCCGTTTACCCAAAATAATTCAAGCTAAACAAACAAAGAGAGGAGACTTAAATTAGGGTCGGACAGCAAAAAATGTAAATTTTAGTTTACCTTCCATATCGGAGAGGAAAAATTACCAAAATGGAAAGTTTGCGTCCAGATCCTTGACGACAGTGAACAGCAAGTCTCTCGCGACTCTCTCTCTCTCTCTACATATAACTATTTTCTCTCTCTCTCTCTCTCTCTCTCTCTCTCTGCATCCATCTGTGTGAGTGCTGAAAAACCGAAAGCATCTCCATTCGACAGAAGCGTGTAGTGCTTATTTGTGTTCCTATTGTCGTCAAAAGTTTGAAAGCGATTTTACTAGACACAAATATGTGAATTATATAAACTTCGTACTGCGCGAGCGTATGTGAAATTTAAAATTATTTTTTATATATAAACATAATATCATGGTTTTTTCACACAGACATCTTGAATTTTGGGTATGAATCTTTTGTTTCGGGATTTATCATTTAACAAAAAATTATTTATTTTAAATATAATAAAATTATACAATTTTACTAATCAAATAAAATATACACAAATAAATAAATAAAAGATAGACGATTTAGTTTTGACAATTGGAGTGCGCAGACGTAATTATCATAGGAAGTTTGATTGTAATAAATAGTATACATAATTATTAAAAGGACAATTTAAAAAACATATTAAAACGATTAAAGTTAATCACTTCAAGAATCTCTCCATAGTTTTATAATATATCTATATTATATTTTTATATCAATATGAATTTGTAGTTGCACAAAATAAATTTCCATCAATCTATCTATATTATATATTAAGTCAATAAAATTTTATGGTTGTAAAATTACATAATTATTCTCATTTTAAACTTTTAATTTTTTTAACATTTTATTACTCTCTTTTCTTTTAATTAACCATTTTAATTTGTATTTTGTCTCAAATTTGCTCACATTTTAAATTCTTTCAGTGTTTTTTTTATTGTAAATATTTTTTATAAATTTAATTATAAAATATTTTTATTTATATTACTCAAAATACAATAAAATTATAATTTATAAAAAAATTTGTACACAAATAATGTTTGCCATTTTTGCTACTATTATATTAACAAAGATTTGTAGTTGCACAAAATAAATTTCCACTATTATTCTTATATCAAATTCTTTTATTTCCCTTTTTCTTTTATCTAACTTATAATTTCTATTCATATTTTCTCCCAATTTTTTATTTATTGTATTCCTTTGATCATTCTCAATTTTCTTATTTCAGCTAATAATTATTTTTATACAATGTAAAATTACACAATTTATTTATTTTATTATTGTTTTAATATTTTCTTTTAAATTATTATTTTTATTTGTGTATTATCTCAAATTTTTCCTTCTTTCAAACCCTTTTGATATTTTTATTTTATTATTTAAAATATTCTTTACACTTTCTAATTTTAAATATTCTTACTTTTATTAATTAAAATATAATAATTTTATAATTTATGAATAAATTTGTACGGTGTGCAATTTTTACTTGTTATGAAGAGTTTTCATCTAATTTGATATGACATTATAAATTTATAATGTTACCCTTAATTAATAGATTTACATTCATACCCCAAATTAAAAAGAACAAACAAACTCAAATGCAATAAATATCATATCATTAATTCATTTTTATACTACATATTTATATTTACTTATATTATTATGTAAGTCAAACTTAATAATTACACATTTTAAAATTACACAACTATTCTTAATTAATTTTTTATTTTCTCTTTTCTTTTAACTTATTATTTTATTTATTTTTCTTTTGAATTTTCTCTCTTTTAAAATTTTTAATATATTTCTTTATTTTCTTATTTTAAACAGTCTCTACATCTTTTTATAAATTTTTATTGTTTATAATATAATAACTTTATATTTGTAAATTATTTTGCTCATACAGTATACTATTTTTAGTAGTAAATATTTGTGTGCATCTTTTTTCTTGTACCTCCAAAAGTACTTGCAAATGTACGAAGTATGAACTGCAGTGTCCCCAACGTTGAGCTTGTACCTTGTGTTATGCTGGGTGTTCTTTGGTTATGGCTGTTTGAATTTTGTTTGTGATTCTCCATAGTATATTCTTACACAAGAATTATTTATATCGTTACATTACAGTTAAATTATTTATACTAGCGAATGTCAATATTACTTAATTTTATTAATATAACAAATAAGATCAAAATTTTTAAAAAATTTAATTTTTTAAATAAAATTATTTTATTCACTCGCTAGAGATGGAGGCAAGAATGAGGGGACCAATGGTGAGGGATACGGTTAGAACTGAGTTCGAGTCGAATTTGAATAGTAGTATATTCAAATTTGACTTAATAACAAAAATTAGAGTCGAGTTCAAGTGTAACAGATGAGCTCAGCTCGAGGTGAAAAAGAAAACTCGAGTTTGAGTTCGTGAAATTTGAACTCAAAATTTGAGTTTCACGAGTTCGAGTATCGAGCATTGAGGAAAATTTTCAATAAAATGAGAAATGTTTAAAATACTATAATTAAAAAGTAATAATTATAAAATTATAATCGATCTCGAATTACTCAAAACTCGTCGAGTCGATACAGTGACAACTCAAGTTCGACTCGTTATGCATCTTGAATAGTTTGAGATCGGCTCGAATTCAATAATACTCGAGGTCGAATCAAATTTTGAATCAAACTATTTGACGAGTCGAGTCGAATAGCTCAACTCAGCCCACTCCTAGATACGGTGGAGGTGGTGAGAGATTTGATCACCAGTGAATGGGTGAGTAATTTCCCATCTTACCCATCCTCATTGTCACCAAAAAAAAATTAAAACATAAGAAAATTATTGTTTACTGAGAAACATGGAGAAGACAATGAAGGCCCAATTATCAACAAGTGAAGTCCAGAATTGCGGGTGGAGTGTTGACGTGGCATTTAATGTCTTATAGGACTGCTAAAGTTGTGTTTGGTTGCTTTTTACAATATGTGTGTGTGTGTGCGTGTGCGTGTGTACGAGCGCACCTGCGCGTCTTAGGTTGGTGGATCCTTACATTGCAATTACCAACAATTAAGTAGTGTTTTAAAGATCGGTTGATACTAATTACTGACCAGTGAACGGTTGCACCACTAACTAATTAAAAAAATAATTTGTGTTAAACTTAAAAATCAAAATTGTAATAAAATTGATTAAATTTTGATAAAATTGTGATTAATTTGCCAAACTAAGTAAGCTGATAATGGTTTACATTTATAAACAAATAGACTTTTAATTTTTAATTTTCTTTTTTAATTCAAATTTTATTTCTTTTATTGTAATTTACCTTCAATTTCTTTTTATTCATAAAGATAATTTCATGAATAAAATGAGTTGTATTTCAAAATATCTAATATATTTTTTTATTCAGACTTATCTTGAATATATAGGACCTTAATAAGAATTTATTATATTTTGATCAGATATTTTAATAAGATATATTTTTTTTGTATTTTTCCTTTTATTTATTGAATTAATAATAATTATATTTATTTTGTGTATTTTTATTGTATACGTGCAATATATTTCACTATTAATAGTATTTAAAAATTATTAAAATTATGTTCAAGTACTTTTTTCTTAATATTCATTATTTTATGTGTTTTTAATATATTAATTAATATTTATAATACAAATATTATGTTATTAATTCAGCAGCAGTTCAACCAACATCAAATCAACGATCCTTAAAATGGTAATTTATTTTTAATTTGATGACAAGTTTAATTTTTATAACGTTATATTTAAGTTTAAATAGAAACAAATCTCCAATGGACACCTCATGCAATCATATCCAACGTTTCAAATTTAAGGTGTTAGGTTCAAATTTCAATTGAAACGTGTGTAAATGGGATGCGTGTGTGAGGCTAAAAGATTATAGAGAGAGACAAAATTCTTAAATTATATGTTCAGTTTTATAGTGTTTACTATTAATCTTTACTCAAAAAAATTTATAAATCAAATATATTACCTTACAAATTTTATTTAATTTAAAATTTTAAATTTTTTTCTCTTATTTTTTATAAATTATTAATTATTTTTTAATAATTATATATTTATAATCAAATCAACAACTATTCATTTAAACACTTGTGCTTATATTCATAATTATTTCTACCGTATAAATTTATACAATATCATAATATTTAATTATTATTACATATTAAATATATAAAAAATATTCATATTCAAACCAATTAAAAAATTCCATCTTTTCTATATTTTATTATCAAGCATAATTTTCTCATCCATCAAAATCACCACTGCTTTCCTACCCAGCTAAATAACGAACCAAACACGCCCATGATTTTGTACCAGTGGTGGCCAAATAAACTTTATGATTTACTTTTTATTTATCTATAAACTGAAAGATATTTATTTATTTTATTCACTCACACACTCTTCTTAAATATTTAAAAGTATGATTTGAGATAATAGATATCAAATAATTAAAGTATTCCTTAGGAGACCGTTCATATAATAATGTAAATTCTCGGGCTATGTTAATTTTCATTTTACAAATTATCAATTTTGATTTAAAAATCTTATAAATAAAATATTTTATTATATAAATTTTATTTAAATTTAATTTTTTTCTCTTATCTTTTTATAATTAATTAATATTTTATCTATCGTTATACATATTCTCAATTAAATTAACAACTGTACAAATAAATATATCGTGTGTACGCGTGCACCTGCGCGTTTTAGGGTGCAATTATCAACATTTGAGTTTATGTATGAATAGGAACAAATCTGGAAACGACGCCCCATGGCATCTAACTCAACCTTCCAAATCTGTGGTGTTAGATTTAAATAACAATGAAAACCTGCGTGAATTTAGTTTTGAAAATTGACTGGAGCTGGACCGTTAAATTTGTCCGATCGTTGCTCTGTCAAAGAAGCGGACCAAGTAGAATTAAAAATCAAAATATAATAAAAATGAGTAAATTTAAATAAAATTACGGTTGAACTGGTAAATCAAATGAACCAATTATAATTTATAAAAAGCAAACGATGTTGAAAAATAAATAGACTTTTGAATCTAAATTTTTTTCTTCTTAATTTAATTTTTATTTTTTTTTATCTTAATTTATCAAGATGTCCTATAATTATTAACTAAACACGTATTGAATACATAAGATGTTATTAAAATTCTATTATATTTTGATTAAATATTTTAATAAGATATTTTTTTATAGTTTACATTTATTTGTTTAATTAATATTTATTATTTTTATATTTGTGGTATTTTTATTGTATTACTGCAATAAATTAACTACTAATTGTATTTAAAAACACTTAAAATTAGATTCTAAGTATTTTTCTTAATATTCACTATTTTATGTATTTTTTAATATATTAATTAATATTTATAATATAAATATTACATCATCAATTATACTACAATTGAACCACTGATTGTACTAATAATCCTTGAATTCGTAAATTTTTTGATTTGATGATCGATCTAATTTTTAAAACATTGACATGAACGTGATGTGTGTGAGAGGCTAAAAGTTTATGAAGAGAAACAAGATTTTAAAATTCACCTTCACTCAAAATTTTATAAATATTTAAATTCAAATTTAAACTTTTATAAATTATTAATTATTTTTTAATTATTATACATTTATAATCAATTTAACACATACCCCTTTATATACGCATACTCATACATTTATATTTATTTATATCTTATAAACTCATATATTATCACATAATCTAATCATTATTATATATTAAATAAATATAAAAAATATTCAAATTTAAACCAATTTAAAATTTTCATCCTTCTTATACCTTACTACCAATCATAATTTTTGCACTCATCCAAATAAAGACCAAACATACACACGGTATTATACTAGCTTTGGCCAAATAAACTTTATGATTTACTTTTTATATATGTATAAAATTAAAGATATTTATTTATTTTATCACCCATTCTCCTTCAAATATTTGAAAGGTATGACCTAATAGATATCAAATAATTGAAGTGTTCATTAGGGGACTGTTTATTTACTGCACCGACTTTAATAAAAAAATAACCTAGTTGATGAGAGATATGGACTCTATTTGTTTCCTGCCTTACTACTTATCGTCGTTTAAAAATCATACCATTCAAATATTTTGTTATATAAATTTTATTTAAATTTAAATTTAAAATTTTTTATCTATTATTTTTCATAATTAATTAATAATTTTTTAATTATTATAAATATTCACAATCAAATCAACACTTATATTTATAATTTTTCAATTCAAATTCTTTTTTATCACCCTATAAACTTTTATACCATCATATTATTCAATCATTATTATATATTAGATATATATAAAAATAATTTTTTCATCCGTCCAAATTTTACAAATCAAACATAATTTTTGTCTTTATTCAAATTGTCCAAAATTTTCTACTGCATGCTAATTTGGAAACAAACATGGCCATTGAGTTAAGTTCAGAGAGAAGGCAAACAATTACATTGCCTACATATCATAGGTGTAAAAATATACGAAATAGGAGAACAAACTGATTAAAAAAAATTGAGTAAATATCTAAACGTGTGTGCTTTTAAGGAATCAAATTACTCAAAAATTCAAACAAAAATAACAAATATAATTTGAGAAAAAATGACGAGTAAAAGTACAAAATGTTGGAGATGATATGGTAAAAGAAGACAAGTCTCTTTTTGCAATTTAATTTTTTATATATAAAATTATTTTGATCAATATGTTAAATGACGGTGTCGATCCATGGTCTTTTTTCACGTTGATAAAACTCAATTTTTAATACACAACTTTCAATTTTTTCTTATCTCAGCAAATTTTATATTATTAAATATATTATTTAATAAAAGTTTTATCTAAATATAAGTTTAATTTTTTTTGTTATATAACTAATTATTTATTTTTTAATCAATATAGTCATACATAATGAGATTAATACTTATATATACATGTATACATTCAAATTATATATATACTTATATTACAAAAGCTAATTATTATTTTAACATATCATTATATTATAATTTTTATCTTATATTATATATATATAAATATAAAAATTCAAATTAATCATACTATTTATTACATTAAAACTTTTTTTCCAACTATAATCAATATATTTGGTTAGTGAAGAATTATTACAATATTAATTTTGTTGACAACACGTGACATTCAAAAAATTTAAATTGATATCATATCAAAACTTCATTTCTAACTATAATCAATATACTTGGTTAATAAAAAAATATTACAATATTAATTTTGTTGACTACACTTGACATTCAAAAAATTTAAATTGATATCATATCAAAACTTCATTTCTAACTATAATCAATATACTTGGTTAATAAAAAATTATTACAATATTAATTTTGTTGACTACACTTGACATCCAAAAAAATACTTCAACTACTCTTTACGAAATGCATCCCTTCCAATTTTAAATTCAAAATTTTTATCTAATATTTTTCAAATTTAACTAATTCATATTTCTTAAACCTTTACTTTGTGTTTGTTCCGAGGATGGATTTCAGCGTAGTGTATAAATATATAAAGCAATAATGAATTTATTTAAATAGATATAAAAATTACATAAGAGTGTTTGTGTAATGATTTGATGATGCATGTGTCCCCAAGCAAGAGCACAAAAGCCAAATAAAAAAAATTAAATAAAGGCACAAATAATTGGGGCAAATTAAAAGAATGCCAAATAAAGAAAAATTAGAAAAAGTACTTTCAAAATACAAATTTTGAAAGTGTGGCCGATGCATTGTAACGGTCCAATCCGAAGTGTGGCTATAGAAATTTTGGCGTGCCGTTATTAACATCCCATCTCTACTCCAATCTACAAACTCTGTCCACTCTCCCATCTCTCTCTGGGGCATTGTCAACAATCCATTCCTCAATCACATACAAGTGGGAGATCGTTATCAGATATCTGTTAGTGAAATCTGCAAAGTTTGACAATATATCAAAGAAAGCGAAAGCAAAGAAAAAACGGCCACGTTTCGCTGAATTTTATTTCCATTCAGGTTTCTTTTCACACTCATTTCTCTCTTGCTAAAGGTTTTTTTAAAAATCTGGATTTCTTATATATATATATATATATGTTCTTTTAACCGATGCATTTCGTTGGTATTTGAAGTTCTTGGATTTTCTTTTATTTTCTTTTTAAATCAGTGTAATTTTGGGTTTCTTGGAATTTGGGTGAAGTGGGTTTTTTGTTTTTTGGGTGAAGTGGGTTTTTTGTTTTCATTGTCTTCTTGATTTTGCTTTTGTGTATTCCTTTAAGTCCTTTTTTTTGATTGGAAATAAGGTGGCTCGTTGATTTGGTTCATGGGGTTTATACTTTACTTCATCTGATTCAGATCCGAAAATGCGGCTTTCCAATGCTCCTTATTTGTAAAGTTCTTTTCTTTCTGGCTAGGTTAACGTGTGTGAATTCTATGGTATGATTTTTACCTGAAGATAAGAATTTCGTTATAATATGTATTGTTTCACTTTTATATAAAACTTAACGACAGAAAAAATGTATGATCTGTATGAAATCTTATGAAGTTGATTCAAAATTTAGGTAAAGGGCAAATCTTATAAAATTGGTGATGAAGCAGTAGCTTAATTTAAGTGCCAGTTAGGATGGCATGGCATTAACTTTTTTTGATTAATAATAAGTGGACCCATCGTATGTTTTAGTTAGTTTTCTCATAATTTTCTTATTTACGAATAGGATTGCTACCCTTGACTTGCTAAGATAATACCATCAGGACAAATATGTGGTTAGTTATGTTCTATTCTTTTATATTTGGTTATAGGTGGAGAATTTGGGAGCAAGTAGGTGTAAGAGATTTCAATTTATGAGCCTAGTAATTTGAGATTAGAGCTGGCAGTGGATTTATTATCAGTGAATCGTGCTGAAATGGTTATTTGTTGGATAAATTTCCTGTCCATAATTGAAATAGGGACGTAACTTCACTCAAAGTGAACTGAGAAATGGGTGAACACTTCCTGCTGAATAGCTGATAAATTTGGTTTTAATGATACTAAAGTGCCTTCTTAATATTTTACTTCATTTGTAATGATGTATCATAATTTGTGCTAAAAGGGCACAGGCCATCAATTTCATGATTTGTATAGCAACAAAATATCTTGCAAGGCTTCTGTCCAACCTAGTTCATGGACTTGCCACCAAATTTCTAGCATGACTACATACTTTGCATGCTTTGGAGATTAAAATTTAGCAAATAACAGCACTCTATTGGTTTATGGTTTGACAACTGGACATTGATTTTAATTTGACTGCTCTTTTCTCCAAATTTTCTGATTCTGTATTTTCCTTTTGACTCTGCATGAAACCCATCTGATTCCCAAGAAATCTCAAGCACTAATTTATGTATCATGCTGGAATTTGTTTGTGGCATAATATTCCCAAAATTGTAACTTCTATAACACAGTAATATTGCAAAGCTGCTGAGATTGCTCCCTTTTTTTTTTATGTCAGAAAGGTTGAAGACTGGTTTCTGCTCTGGCACAACCTGCTATGGTAATGTTACAATTCATCTTGTCTCAACGTGTTTCATTTGCTTATTTGCTCAGTTAAGATACTTAGTCCAAGGGCAAAGTGAGTTAGGTAACTCTACATAAGAAAATGACATTGAATTCCATATATTATTGTTGCTTGTTTGATTCCATGAACGCTAACTGGAGTTATATCGAACTCTGGAAGTTGGTAAAGCCTGGTTTCAATTCTGTGTGTGACTCTGCTTGATGTGCCAAATGGGCAAAAGATCTGGATGTTTGTTATTGATGGATTTCAATTTGCACTGGAAAGCAATCTAACATTTTTACGTCTTTGATTCACCCGTATGGTTTTAGGCCACAAATGAGAATCTTCCTCCAAATGTTATAAAACAGCTGGCAAAGGAACTGAAGAATCTTAATGAAGCCCCTCCAGAAGGAATTAAAGTAGGTGTTAATGATGATAATTTTTCAGTTATATTAGCTGACATTGAGGGCCCAGGTACACTTTTCTTCTTGGCCTTTAGATTTTTGTATTATGTATCATGCCCTTATATGATTGGACATCTGTAACCTTGCAGCTGGGACACCATATGAAAATGGTATTTTCCACATGAGGTTGATACTGTCTCATGATTTCCCACAATCTCCTCCAAAAGGTCTGTGATCTTCTACAGTTAATATAGATGCCATTTAGATTGTAATAATTTGAGTTATATTTAACTTATTTGCAGTTTTATGTCCCCTTTTATAAGTGTATGGACATATTAAATAATAATCATGTAGTCTATATATCTAAATACTGCCACAATTATATTTCAATAACAGGTGCTGCAAATTCTTTAATCATCATTCTTTAATTTGATTGGATTTCCTTCGATTTTAATCAGATATTGTTGTAAACCTCTGTTTTATTATATTGTTAGGCTTGGTACCTTAATATGATTATTATCAGTGTTCAGAAGTGTCATCTGGAACATTCCATTTTCCTTTTTCATTCTACCCTTGCAGTTTGTTGTGTTTATGGAGATCTCTACCTACAAAATGATCCAGTGTGTGACTGGGGAAGTTTGCTAGAAATTAAATGATAAATTTTGAGTTTTACAGTTCTTGTTAATTTAGTTTTGGGTCATTAAACGAATTATGTTGTTTGGGAGTGCACATCGCTAGTCTAATTTTCAAATTCTTGGTTTTACTTAAGGCTATTTTTTGACCAAGATATTTCATCCAAATATTGCAACCAATGGTGAGATTTGTGTCAATGCATTGAAGAAAGATTGGAACCCAAATCTTGGCATACGACATGTTCTAACTGTAAGTTTTGTAATTTGGGTGATTGAATCACTAGACTCATTGTCATTTAATAAAAGACAAATACTACCTATTTCGACGTGTATCCTTATTGTTTAGGCGTGGTGCATTCAGTAAAAAACTTGTTTGCTTATGTTTCTTGTCCTTATTGATTGACAGGTGATTAGATGCCTATTGATCGAACCATTTCCAGAATCTGCTTTAAATGAGCAGGCTGGCAAGATGCTTCTTGAAAATTATGATGAGTATGCCCGACATGCAAGGTGAGTTACGTATTCTGTTCAGACATAAGCATGGACCATACTTCTAGTTTATATGGCGTTAAACTCGTCTAATTTTTTGTTACAGTAGTTGTATGATTCACTTCTATATCAGCTATATACCCTGAAGTGGATGCTTACCCAGAATGTCTTCTGTTTCCTTATAACCTACAGCAACTTTATTAAGGAAAGTAGGGCAATGCTATCCAGGATGTGTGTGAAAGCAACTAAGTACTAGCGGAGCCTAATAAATTGTATGTTGGAGAACCAATAGGTGAACATGGATTGTGTTAGTCTAAGAAAATAAAGAAAAAAAGTACTTTTGACATTCCAAATAGGATCCAAAATTATTTGGTGGCCTTGCACATAGGATTCTTGATTTTGGATTGTATCATATGATTGCCCTTTCTCTGCACAATCATTCTATGAGTTTCCTCCTTAACCATGCTGCCTCCTACCACAAAAACCCCTACCCTCAAACTTTCTCCACAACATAGCGTACCTTAAACCCCTACCCTCAAACTTCCCTGGCAAAGTTGAGCCATAAGTTGGGTTCCCATAATTAGGTTATGTAAAGCTCATAACACGACCAGGGCACATGCTTTAAATTTCCCTACCCTCAAACTTCCCTGGCAAAGTTGAGCCATAAGTTGGGTTCCCATAATTAGGTTATGTAAAGCTCATAACACGACCAGGGCACATGCTTTAAATTTCTCGTGTTTCCTCCTACCACAAAAACCCCTACCCTCAAACTTCCCCCATAACATAGCGTACTTCAAACCCCTACCCTCAAACTTTCCCCGCAAAGTTGAGCAATAAGTTGGGTTTCCATAATTAGGTTATGTAAAGCTCATAACATGAGCAGGGCACATGCTTGAAATTTCTTGTGTGTCCTCCTACCACAAAAACCCCTACCTTCAAACTTCCCTCATGACATAGTGTACCTGAAACCCTTACCCTCAGACTTCCCCTGCAAAGTTGAGCCATAAGTTGGGTTCCCATAATTTAGGTTACGTAAAGCTCATAACAATGGCAGGGCATATGCTCGAAATTTCTTGTGTTTTAGACTCTATTTTGAAGGATTTGATTAAGGGAAGTGTTTGGTGCTAAGAATTTCCAATTCTAATGTTGAGAGAATTCCAAAACCATTAGATTAATTTGGTGACATCATCAAATTGTGTCGGAAATAACGGTGTAATCGGACCCGAATCCGGTAATCCCAGATATGCAAATTGGACGAAGAACACGAACTCAATGTGGTAGGATTGGATTGAACCTGATGAAACGACCACAATCAGTACACCGATTGTTGATTGATACGTTACGAATTACACGGACCACTCCGGAATGACTCGATTTGGGATAGAAATTCACGAGAAATTGAAAGGCTCAATTTCAGGGAATTGAGAAGAAACCTGAACTGATTGAAACTCTGTCTGTTGTTAATGATGGTACATAATGAATTTATAATGCCAAAACCTTAGTCTAGTTGGGCTTAGGGCTCTGATTGGGCTTATTCTGATTGGGTCCAGAATTAAAATAAATTAAGGAGAAGTAGCTAAATAAATTAAAATAGTCCACTTTACTCCTTTGCCTTCAAGTCTTCTACCTAACTCAGAATATTTACCCTGCTCTCCTCCTTGGGTTCCTCGAATTTGTATCCATGCGTGACATCTTCTCGAATTTCGTGCACTAAAGGTGTTGATGGCTTCTTTAAGTCTTTTTGCTCGTGCCCTGGTTATTGGTCCAAGTGAAATTGCCAGCGATTCCTCTTTATCATGTTAGACGTCCACGTCATTCCTCTCCTCTTAAGAAGGAATTGCCCTTAATTCGGAAGCCGGGTCATTACCTGCATCAAATAAACTTAGGTCAGAAACATTAAAAGTTGCACTGACTCCGAACTCACCTGGTAGCTTTAGTTTGTAGGCGTTGTCATTTATTCTTTCCAAGACTCGGAATGGTCCATCCCCTCAAGGTATCAATTTAGACTTTCGCTGCTTGGGAAACCTCTCCTTTCACATATGAACCCATACCCAATCCCCGGGTTCAAAAACTACCCTTTCCTGCCTTTGTTTGCCTGTTGGGCGTATTGTTGGTTCCCTTTCTCGATGTTTTGCTTGACATGCTCATGCATCTGCTTGACATATTCGGCTCGCTTCTTGCCTTCTAAACTCAAATGCTCATTGTCAGGTAATGGCAACAAATCTAAAGGTGTTAGAGGATTACAGCCATAGACAATTTCAAATGGAGACATGTTAGTAGCAGAATGAATAGCTCGATTATAAGCAAATTCAACATGCGGTAAGCTTTCTTCTCAACTTTAATATTTTTCTTAATAACAGCACGCAATAAGGCAGTAAATGTTCTGTTAACAGCTTTAGTTTGTCCATTGGTTTGAGGGTGATAGGTTGTAGAAAATAGCAGTTTAGTTTCCAATTTAGCCTATAGTGTTTTCTAAAAATAACTCAAAAATTTAATGTCACGATCGGACACTATAGTCTTGGGCACTTCATATAGATGGAGCACTTCTTTGAAAAATAATTTAGCTACATGCGATGCGTCACTAGTTTTATGGCATACAATAAAGTGAGCCATATTAGAAAATCTATTTACAACCACAAAGACGGCATCTCTACCATTTTTAGACTTGGGTAACCCCAAAACAAAGTCCATAGATATGTCGGTCCACGGGGTACTCAGGACAGGTAAAGGGTGATACATATCGTGGGGTTGGTTGCGGGACTTCGTTTCTTTATACTGTATGCATATTTCTACAATTCGCTCCACGTCCGATTTTAGTCTTGACCACTAGAAGGTCTCTTGCAAAATTAACACAGCCTTGGTGACACCAAAGTGTCTTATTAGTCCTCCACAGTGAGCTTCTTGTATAAGCAATTCTCGTGGAGAACACTGTGGAATACATAATCTATTAATATAGAATATATAGCCCTCATGTCTAAAATACTTGTCATAAGTGCATTTTTCAATGAGGGCAAAAGCTTGACCGAGGTCAGGGTTGCCTTGATAAAGTTATTTAATGTGCTCAAACCTTAGTAGTCTTGTGTCTAGCATGTTCAGTAAATTATACCTACGGGATAACACATCAGCAACTATATTTTTCATACCTTTTTTGTACTTGATGACGTAAGGGAAGGTTTCAATGAACGACACCCATTTGGCATGCCGTTTGCTTAGCTTGTTCTGGCTCTTCAGATGCTTTAGGAATTCGTGGTCAGTGTGAATCACAAATTCCTTCGGTCTCAAGTAATGCTACCATGTCTCAAGGCTTGTACTAAGGAGTATAACTCTTTGTCATACATAGGGTAATTCAGCGCAACTCTATTAAGTTTCTCACTGAAGTATGCAATGAGCTTCTTGTCTTGCATCAGAACCGCTCCAATACCTACACCAAAGTATCACACTCAATTTCAAAGGCCTTATTAAAATCTGGTAAAGAAAGTATAGGAGCATGTGTAAGTTTATCCTTTAGGGTGTCAAACGCTGCTTGTTGGGTTTCTCCTTACTTGAACTTCTCATTTTTCTTAATTATGGCGGTGAGGGGCAGTAATGGTGCTGAAATCCTGCATAAATCGTATGTAGAATCCAGCCAACCCATGGAAGCTTCTCACTTTGGATATTGTCGTTGGAGTTGGCCATTCTTGTATGGCCTTCACTTTGTTTTCGTCCACCTGTATTCCCTGTGCACCAACAACAAATCCTAGGAAGACACAGTGGTCAGTACAGAAAGTGCATTTCTTGATATTGGCATATAGCTTCTCACTTTGGATATTGTTGTTGGAGTTGGCCATTCTTGTATGGCCTTCACTTTGTTTTCGTCCACCTGTATTCCCTGTGCACCAACAAATCCTAGGAAGACACAGTGGTCAGTACAGAAAGTGCATTTCTTGATATTGGCATATAGCTTTCCTTGTCGTAGAACATCAAGTACGTTGCGTATGTGCTCAACATGCTCGGCCATTGTGCGGTTATAGACCAGTATGTCATCAAAATACACTACATCACATGTCACCTGATCCTCATATGACCCTATTTTGAAGCTCACCATTACCTGCTTCATCATTTTAACCTCGTCACTGTTATTAAGATACTGTAACTTGTATGGCCTAGGGTGATCCTTCATGGGGTCAATCAGCGCCGTACTCGCCACATTCGTACAGCTTATCCCGTCTACTATCAAACTGCAGGTTTTTCCATTAATCAGGCAGCGAGCATGGAATATATTCTCTCTTTGAGCCTCATATATCTTCTCCTTCACTTGAGTGCTCAGCACCTTCATTACCATTAAATTAATTCCCTCTTCTTCGCACAGCCTCTCCTCATCGGATGGCACTTTCTCTAGTGGCGGCATTGCGTCACTGTTATCATATTCTTCATCAGTCACAATATCCCCATTCTCGGACAGTATGGTTCTTTTGTTAGGACACTGCGAAGCAATATGTCCCCTGTCCTGACATTTAAAACATAAAATATTTCGGTTTCGTGTGCTAGATGAGCCAGAAGAAACAGGAATTGTTACCTTAGGTGCCTCCACTTTAGGTGCAGTTTTGGCCTGGGTGGTACTTGTCATAAGTGCTTTATCCTCTTTTTTGGGGAAGGGTCTGCTAGCGGTATTAGGTTGAGATGTGAACCTCCTTTTCAGCTGCCTTTCTACCTTGGCCGCCTTTTGCACCATTTCTTCTAACTCTACGTAATGCTGCAACTCCACTACGTTAGCTATGTCCCGGTGCAATTCATTTAGGAAGCGTGCCATAGTGGCCTACTTATCTTCCACAACATTCGTTTGGATCATAGCTATTTCGAGCTCCTTATAATAGTCTTCTACACTCCGAGTTCCCTGCGTTAATGTCTGCAGTCGCTGATATAGGTCTCGATGGTAGTGGCTCGGCACAAATCTATTTCTCAGGACTGCCTTCAACTCTATCCAAGTATGCATTGGCCCCTCTCCAGCTCTCCTCTTGCTAGTGCACAACTGATTCCACCATTTGATCGCATAATTTGTGAACTCCACTACAGCTAACTTAACCTTTTGGCTCTTTGAATAGCGATGACAATCAAAAATTAATTCTACCTTCCTTTCCCATTCGAGGTAGGCGTCGGGATCAAATCGCCTCTGAAAGGACGGTAGCTGTAACTTCAGCCCCTTAGGTACCTCGTCTTCCACACTGTCCCTTCAGCGATGTCTCTTGGGCTCGTTATCATATGCGTACCAATCATCGTCCTCGTTCGACCCATATTCCTCTTCATAATCATGTCAATCGGGTCTTACAGGTTTGACATGATACCCATGCCTGTCCCTAGTTCGAGCTCAGCCTGACACGGGACTGCTTCTACGTCTAGTTGGTCTGGACAGTGAATCGTCTCTTTCTAAGGTGGTTGTAGTTTGGGACGCTTCTACTTGTCCTAATCGATCTTGCATATCTGTCATTCGGTCCTGCATGCCCTCTATACTCCTGCTAAGCTTCCTCAATTCACCAGTGAGGGATTTAAATACGAACTTAGTCTCGTTAGGGCTGTTACCTTGTCCTAAATATTGGCTGGCCATCACGATGTTTGAGGTACAAAACAAAAACAATAATATCAGATAATGATTAGTAATAAAAGCCTTTACCAATCTCGTTACTCTCACTTTTCTCAAGTGAAGGCGCTCTGACACTCGTTTCTTACCTTCACTTGTGTATCACACATACTCAATTTGATCCTCACAAATCTCAATTCCTCGTGCCCTTCTCGTGTGATTCCAAAATGGTCTCAAAGATTCAATCAATGTAATAAATGCAGCATTCGGCATGATGGATATGGTCTACGAAAAAAAAAGATATGAGATAAGCAAGTATCTTAATCTATAATATCCCCAAATACAATCCCTATAAAGATTAAAATTTAATGAACAAAAGAAAACACACACACTCTCTCTCTCTCTATTTATTTTTGGCTTTTTCCTTTTCTTTTCTTTTTTGGCTCCCTTTTTTTTTTTTTTTTTTTTAAATCAGCAACCAAACAGACTTTTAAGCTGAAATAGAAATTGTGCAGCCAAACAGGCCCTTAGGTGGAACAGAAATACTGTAACCAAACATGACCTTACCACGTCAGCGCAGACGGCCCAGCCCAACAGCAGTTCCTGGTCCAGTCCAATCTCTTCGGCCCGAAATGCGCCTCTGGCCCAGCGGTAGCCTCGCCCAAAACAATTTTGGCCTAATCAACTCCGACCAAATTGATTTTTTTTTGTTGGACTACTCGAACCTAGCCCAAATTGCGACCTGGCCCAAATCAACCCTCGGCGCAACTCCTTGCCTCGATCCATAGAATTTTTTTTTTTTTGAAACTCTGAATCGTATATCGAATTAGAATTCGACACAAGCTTGCTCTGATACCAAACTGACGTAATCAAATCGTGTCAGAAATGGCGGTGTAATCGGACATGAATCTGGTAATCCCAGGGACGCAAATCGGACGAAGAGCGCCGACCCAACGTGGTAGGATTGGATTGAACCCAATGAAACGATCAAAATCAGCACACCGATTGCTGATTGATACGTTACGAATCACACGGACCACTCCGGAATGACTCGATTTGGGATAGAAATTTACGAGAAATTGAAAGGCTTAATTTCAGGGAATTGAGAAGAAATCTAAATTGATTGAAATTCTGTCTGTTGTTAACGATGGTACACAATGAATTTATAATGCTAAAACCCTAGTTTAGTTGGTCTTAGGGCTCCTATTGGGCGTCCAGAATTAAAATAGATTAAGGAGAAGTAGCTAAATAAATTAAAATAGTCCACTTTACTTCTTTGTCTCCAAGTCTTCTACCCAACTCAGAATATTTACCCTGCGCTCCTCCCTGGGTTCCTCGAATTTGTATCCATACGTGACATTTTCTCGAATTTCGTGCACCAAGGCGTTGATGGCTTCTTTAAGTCTTTTTCCTCGTGCCCTGGTTATCGGTCCAGCTGGAATTGCCAGCGACTCTTTTTTATCATGTTGGACGTCCACGTCATTTGGTTAATACTAACTCAATGATTATCAAGAACCATTCATTAGCTGTAGTAACTGCCCAGGGCAAAACATGTTGTCTTGTACCGCAAGATCTTAAAGTTTTGTTTGATTTAGAGCGAGTCGAAGTCTTTATAGTTAATCATACCAAAATTGGAGCCAAGCCATGGAAATATGAGGATGCTTTATACGCTAACTTTTTTTTACGTTTTCGGAAAATTTTATTTTGTCTCATTCATGGTGCATCTCTTTTGAAATATCTAGTACCACCCGGTCATAGTGTTCTAAGATATTCAGCACCTGCACCTGTTCACTCTCACAACCGGTAGAAAATCGAGTTTTGTCAAAGGATGAATCCCTCCTTTGTATTTAGAAGTCGGGAAATATTTCTATTATATCAATGCCTCAGGAAACATTTTCACCTTGCTGCCCACCCCATGAATAGGATTGTCATTATCTTGTGTAAGGCTTTGCATAATGTGCTCTGTGGATGACGTTCTTGCTCATCAGGCTTTATACTGGAATACATGCCCTCAAGCCGAAGCCAAAATTAAAAACCGGAACTATTTCTGAGCCTGCCACTGCCCTAAATGTGGACCAGACAAACACCTCAGCAAAGTGTCTCGACCAGAAGAATGCTGTGCCAGGTGCTGCACCCCAATTACCCTCTCCATTAGCCCCGAAACCAGCAAATGGTCAAGACTGCTCAGCTGCCATGCCTTCGTCAGCCGAGACGGAAGTTAGCGGTTCAAAAGTAGCTCCAGTGACACTGAAGAAGGAATCTGGGCTGACTAAAGTTCCTGCTGACAAAAAGAAGATGGACGCTAGAAAGAAAAGCTTGAAGAGATTATGAGGCTTCCATTGATCGTGTAGATCATCGTGCTTTGGGTTAAATTTCTCCAGGGGACGTCCGTGGTAGGACAATCGGATGGATAAATTTGTATTGGTCGCTTGTATTAACGACGAAGCTTTAGATAATAAATAAATACCTTCACCTTTCCATGCAACTATACTTTGAGCTCATTATGTAGGTTTGGTTTCTGCAGTTCCTTTGAAGCTACTACGAGCCTCTTACCAAAGCGGCTTTAGTGTAAATGCATCAGGTGGTTTTGAGGTCATTTGCAGGCTAAAACACTCAATGCACTTGCACTAGTTATACAACATACCCAACCCTTGTCTTCGGCTTGGTCTTTAGGCCTTGCTGATTTCCAGCATACCCAATTATGCAACTTTTATGTGCCTTTTCATTGATAAATAATGGAGAAGAAAATTATGTGGCAATGATCTATTTTTTGTGTGTGGTTTGACGAAAATCACAAGGTCACCTGTATTTATATTGTTCTTCTTACCGGGGAACGGCCAACTAATTAAGGAAAAATTTTGTATTGGTTTTAGTTTTTTGGCATGTGTTTTGAAGTATAATTTTATTAGGAATTATGTAAAAGTAAAAGAAATAAAAATAAAAATTAAAAAATATAATAATTATAGGGTGTGTTTTTTAAGTGTGAAATTTGAAAACAAATGTGGCTTGATGATAGGTGACAAATAATAGAATAACGGCGCGTGTAACAATTGTTATTTAAGAGAAGAAAAAGGATCTTTAATTAATTTAGGATAGAAGGTAAGGAATCGATAGGCAAGATATAAAATTAATTTGAGTATTTATCCATGATTTTTTTTTTTATGAACTTTTTGTTTCCACTGAAGCATTGGAAGAAAAGGTTATCCTTGTTTCACATGAACTTGTAAAATCTATAGGCTTTATGTGTGTAATTTATTGAAAGATTAATTAACTTTATTTATTATAATAAAATATAAAAATATTTAACTTTAAAGCATAAAAGCATTTATAAATTGAAATTATATATAAAGAATAGCGAGACAGCAAAGAATTAAAGGCGCGAAAAAAAAAAAAACAAGAAAAATGTTTTTTTATTACCCAAAAAGTGAAAAGAGAAAAAAATAAATTAAAAAGAGAAAAGAACAACTTAAATAGAATAAGGATAATTTGGTAAGTTAACATTAAAGACTTATAGTTGACCAATATAAAACGTTACACTTAATAACATAATAAGCTCAAAATTCATAATATAGTACTAGAAAAGTTGTACACTATGTGTGTACATATTTAGAGTACACAACTTTATTTATAACTTTATAAATTATTATATTTTAAATAATATAAATAAAAAATAGAAGAAAATGTTAGAAAAAATAAAAGGAGTACCGTATTTCTTATTTTACCTCTTCAACTTTTGATATATATTCATTAAATTCGACATAGAGGAACGTAAAATCTTGCCTCTGGTGCAAATTCTAAGCCAAAATAATGGGAGAATATCCTATTTAATTTATGAAATATTATCACACAACAACACGTCATCCAAGATTAGTCTTCATGACTGCCAACCATTTTGCAATAGTTCAACCATCCTTCAATGTAACTTAACTATCACCACGCGACGACTTGGAATTACTCTGTTAACATTTTATAGTCTAATAACCTAATTAAGTTGTGGTTACTCGTTCCACTGTTTGATTAATTTTTCTTCCTTTTGTAACTAAAGCTACTGTCATTAAGGTTATCCCAAGTCTACCATACACAATTGATATGCATCAATGCATGTTTAATGATGGAGTTTGGTCAAATGATATTAATATTATGTCTCTGGCTATTTTAAAAATATCTTCATCGAGTTACAAAAAATTGTTATGATTAAAGATGTCAAATATATATGCAGTCCTTTGATTTATCTTAAATAGGCCATAATTATCCTCGAACATTAAAGTCCACAAACTCTTATTAACCACATTTGCCATTCATGCCAACCCTTAATAAATCCATTTGATTAGACGCAAAATATGCATTTTATCTTTGTTTGTTTGGTGATTCTGTTCTTTATTTTTTAAAATCGACAAAAGTGCCTACAATTTAAAAATTTTTGACAATTTGGGGATACTGAACTCTAAAGGAGTCAAAAATTGTCACGTGTCATACATGTGTTGTCAAAAATTGAGGGATTTCGACCACATTGACACATTGGATTCCATTCACATGATATAAAATACTGAAATGGAAAATTTGACAAAAAATTAGTAGAAAATAGAAAAAAAAATAAGAATAGCCAGAAAATTTAAAATGTAATTTCATATTTTCACTAAAAATAAATAGTTTAAAAATTTAAATTATATAGAATAATATTTTAAAAATTGAAATAATATTCTTATATTTTCTTAAATTTTAAATTTTATTTTAATACACATATAATACATAAGATATATATATTTTTATATTTTTTCAGATGATATATTTGGAATAAATAATTGATATTGAAATTTGAATTTATAAATATCATAGTTTTTGGTTTATAAATATTATATGTATAAATAAATAATCGATAATTGATATTTTATTTCTTTTTGGGTTTATATGTTGTAAAATATAAATATTTATTTTTAAATGTACAAAAAACATTTTAACATATTGCACATATTTTAGAAAATATATTACAATATTGTTCCTGGATGATATTTTGAATTAATATTTTGAAATTTTATGAAATTTTAAGTTTTAGTATAACATACATATAATAAATAATATAAATTTTTTATATTTTCTGATCAGATATTTGAAATAAATAATTGATATTGAAATTTTTGTTTTTATAAGTTTCATATTTTTTTGGTTTATAAATATTACACATATAAATAAATAATTGATAATTGATAATTCATATTGATTGGCTTATATGACGTAAAATATAAATAGTTATTCTTATATTTTATAAAAACATTACCTATTTTAGAAAATATATTATAATATTGTTCTTGGTTCGTATTTTGAATTAATATTTTTCAATTTTATTAAATTTAACTTTTAATTTTAATATACGTGAAATATATCTTTTATATTTTTTAGATGATATATTTGGAATAAATAATTGATATTGAAATTTTTTGGTTTATGTGTTGTAAAACATAAATATTTATTTTCACACATTTTTAATAACATTTTTAAAATATTGTACTCATTTTAGAAAATATATCGCAATGTTGTTCTTGGATGATATTTTGAATTAATATTTTTAAATTTTATGAAAATTTAATTTTTTATTTTAATAAACTTGTAACTCATAAAATATTTTTTTTATATTTTTCAGATAATATATTTGGAATAAATAATTGATATTAAAATTTATATTTTTATAAATATTTCATACTTTTTCGGCCAAAACGACACGCTAGATCTCTTTCGCACACTGACCTGTGACAGAAGACACTGCACAATTGCACTAGACTGCCATGCTTTTTGACATGGGAAAAATTGAGTATCCCATTTGAAGTCTTGTACATATATTAAAATGCAAATTAAAATATTAGTTCAAAATATCACCCAAGGACAATATTGTAATATATTTTCTAAATTATGTACAATATTTTAAATAATTTTTTATAAAAATATAAAAATAAATATTTATATATTACAACATATAAACCAAGAAAATATGAAATATGAAATGTAAATTATTTATTTACATATGCAATACTAATAAACTAAAAAATATGAAATTTGTATGAAAATGTATATTTCAATATCAATTATTTATTCCAAATATATCATCTTGAAAATAAAAAAGACATATGTTATGTATATTAAAATATAAACTAATAATGTAATAAAATTTAAAAATATGAATTCAAAATATCATCGAAGAACAATATAGTAATATATTTTCTAAAATATGCACAATATTTTAAAATTTTTTATAAAAATATAAAATAATTATTTATATTTAACGTCATATAAACCAAAAGATATGAAATATCAATTATCAATTATTTATTTATATAAGTAATATTTATAAATAAAAAGTATAAAATTTATATAAAAATATAAATTTCATTATCAATTATATAGTTCAAATATATCATCAGAAAAATATAAAAAGAATATCTTATACATTATATGTATATTAAACTAAAAATTAAAATTTCATAAAATTTCAAAATATTAATTAAAAATATCAACTAGGAACAATATTGTAATATTTTTTCTAAAATACGTACAATATTTTAGAAAAGTTATTTTAAATATAACCAAAAAAATATGAAATATGAAGTATGCAGTATCAATTATATATTTATATATGTAATATTTATAAACCAAAAAAATTTGATCTAAAAAATATAAACATATATATCTTATGTCTTATATGTATATTAAAATAAATTTTAAAGTTTAATAAAGCATAAAATATTAATTCAAAATTTAAAATATTATTCTATAAAATTTATTTGGACGACTGCATGTTATTTCTCTCACTTTATCGACTGTTCATGCCCTTCTTACCTAAGCAATGAACAATTTCCTTTTTGGGCAACCTGTACATTTTATGTACAGGTAAAATTGATAAAACATTAAAAAACCAAATATAGTTACTAAGGATATAATATAAATGTGCAATAAGACGTTATGCGACTTGTTAGCAAGAAGTGTGTGGGTGTATATATATATATGTATATGTGTGTTCTTGTCTGATCACCTTGCATAATTAGGAAGTAGGAACCCTCTTAACATTGTTGAACGCAAACTAATATGTATCGATCAAGAACTCTGCAAAACATTGACCGAAATTTGTCAACAATAAGTACAACTAAAAATTTATGGCATCCATCCTATAATTATACACATATTCTTCCCTCATTAATCAAGAGGGTTTTGAAAATTCAAAGTAAACCAATCGAGTTAAGGGGCAAAGAACGTGGGAGGAAACGAACGTGTATAAATAGGGCTACTTTCCTTCCATTCTTACACACAACAAACAACACAGATAGAGCAGTAACATCTCGAAAAGAAACAACTACACAGATTTCCCGAATGGCTCATGCCCAAGCCACCTCAGCCCTTTTCCTCACTGTCCTACTTTTGGCAACACTGAATCCACCTGCGCATGGCAACTCAATTGGGTCGAACTTACAGGGCCTGAGGGTAAGTGGCCGACTCTGCTGCACGGACAACGGAAACTGCCCCGGCCAAGCCCTTCCGGGGGTGACTGTCAGCCTCGACTGTCTTAGTCTTGGCACAATTGGGCAGAATACGACTAACGTGAATGGAACTTTTACCATTACTGTTGCTCGACGTCCTGGGCTAGTCCTTGGCCTCTCTATAGTTCCATGCAAAGCTGTCGTTCGGCTTCCAGTTAACGCTACTGTCTGCCCTGTGCTCGGCTCCGCCTCTGTTAACGCCCGTCTCGTGTCCCTCATTAGATCCGCGGGCACAGCGACGATCTCCATTGGTTTGGTTCAAAACGCCACAACTATCGGGTTTGTCAGGGTGCGTACATGATGAATTAACTGCAGTTTAGGCGATGGACAAAGAGCTGCTGCTGATGAATAATCTTCTCCACGTGACGTGACATATATATATATATATATATATTCTGATTATACCTGCTGCTGTGGATAGTTAAACTACTAGCTGCGTGGCCATGCTTGCACGCAGTTCCCTGAGCTTGTTTGTTCTATCTATGTGTACTTTATATGTGTGTCGTACTCATAAATAAAGGAGAAGAATGTAATAATCAATAAATTTCCCATCCTATATTTGGATTTGTGTTTTTTAATAAAGATATGTTCGCGATGTGTGTGTCGTCCAAAGCCCGAAAGGTTGTAAGTTCATCCAGAGATGAATTCGAAGTCCACATCGAACTCTGGACAGGGGGCATGGCAATTCAGTTATGGGATGAGCGTAAGTATAATGGGAATTTCTATGTCAACATAGGCGCATCGATAACAGTATAAGTTCCAAAAGCCAAAGCAGCAACACTCGGACGGTATATGTATCAACATATGTTGTCATTTATGAATTATTAAATACAGTGGTGAACCAATGTCTGAAGATAAATCGAATCCAACTGATTTAATGGAGAAACGGCTCGGTTTTTTCGATCCAATTAAGTCATCAAATTGTTTATCTCGGAAGACCAGTGTCGAAACATGTGAAGAAACAAGCTGCGGGGCCATGCTGCCTGCATGCACGCATGCACGCACTTACGTGCCTTGTTCTGTTAATGTCCGCGTCTACAATCTATATATATAACGAAGAAGAATGCTATATTAGTGAATTTCCCATCTTATGTTTGGATTTTTCTTTTGGTTGTAATAAAGATATGCGTGCAATATGTGTGGGGTCCGAAGCAGTGGCGAGTCTGTCCAGAGATGACTCTAAAATCCACACCGAACTCATATCCGATGTATGGAATCACTACAATAAATAAAGCCTTAGGTAAGAAATTTTTTTGTTACAATATATGTGAATTCCACCCCTAAAATTTTTTGTAACAAATTTCATTAATCGCACCATTTGTCTTCTAAAACTCGATGTTATAAGGTTTTATAACAAAAATTAAATGTCATCACAAAAATATTTATAACAAAAAGTTATTCGTTACTATATGGTTGTTTTTGGTTACGAAAATGTTGTTACAAAAAAATAACTTCGTTGTTACAATAATTTCATTCAAGTTTTTATTGACTTGCTTGTTTATTTTCAAAATAAAAAGTAACAATATCTAAAACTAAATACATGTGTTATTTTCCTGTAATAATCATTGAATTTGATGAAATAACATTTAAACAAAAAAATTATACACTGCGTGAAGAAAAACAACGATTTAGTAAAAACTTACCTGAACCGAAATGTAATTATAGCAAAAGGTTAACGTCAAAATGTATTAGTTCCAAATAAGACAAAACATGGGCAACATGTGCCAAGAAGAGTACAAAAGAGACAAAATATAAACATGTTTCATAGAGTGACGTGAATCTATTAATAAAGTACTCAAAATATGACTAGTTTTTAAAATCTTCATGTTGCAAGTTCCTCCAATTAGATGATGGACTTAAAAACCTGCAAATATAGTCAAGACAAATTTTAATAAAGCGTACAATAGAAATCTATAAAGTAAAACAATAATAATTTTAGCAACAAATCTCACATCTACAATCCATCCAAATAAAAATAATAAAACATGTCTAATATTCTAAGCAATACTCCTCACCAATTAATAACATGGATTCCAATATTATAACCAACATTAAGAGTTAATGATGAAAATCATATCATACAGGCCACTATAACAACATATAACAATCGAACATTTTGCATTGAAGAATAACTTTTAGACAAAATGTCCAAACATGTGTAGTTACAAGTAAAAAATCATCAAAAATAAAAACAAAATATCTACTTTGAACAAATTGCAATCTTCTTCGTGCATCTTCTCCATAATTGAATATACTATCTCGTCTGTTGTTAAAAAAATTTAGCAAAATTAGCCGAATTCTATAGAACTAAAAATTACACAAAAACTTATTGAATTTTAATTGCATGTTCCCAAAAACGGCACATCTTTGTGCAAGAAAGTTAAAGTTGATATTGATACTTTATCAAACAAAAAATAAAAATGACAATATAGATTATTTGAACATATTATTAACTATAACATTTGAAAATTATTACCCAACAATTCAGCAATGCAAAAGAAAACTATACTAAGAACCTATTTCATCTGAAAAACTCAAAAAGTAACAAAAACTCACTTTGTCCAATATGATAGAAAGGCAAAGGCAAAATATTTATCATCCTTAAAATCATCCAAATGTAAACAAGGTGAATTCAATCAATATAAGTAAGACAATCCATCACAAGTTATTACTTTTGTACCTTTCCCTGATCTCTAATATCAATCTCCACAACATTCATTATATTTAAATATATTGAAGCAGAATTTGCAAGTGAAAGGAATAATCTAGCTTTACAATCTCATACTTCATTCAACCTAAATAATGCATGCATGTATCGTGTATTGAAATGTTAAATAGCTAAAAGCACATTTTTAAAGGTCCCTTGCTATTTTTAGATCACTAACAAAATCAAACACAAAAATATTCAAAACAAGATGTGAATAAAATATAAGTTAAGATATTGAACTTACAAGGCTTATCTTGATTATTTTTTTCTGCATGAATGCCATTAAAATTTCCTTCAATTCATTTTGACCTTCTCTCGAACTAAGAATTTTCTAATCTCGTTTTTGGCAACGACCATCATAGTTTTGAATGAGTGCTTGCTGACTTGCTAGTATTTCTTGCTGGGATTCAATATGATTTATTTATACTAAAACCTATAAGTTATAACATGAAATAGCACTAGAAAAAACGGGTTGTCTGGGTTGCATCATCAAAAAAGAACAAATAAAATTAAGAAACTATACGCAAGAGTTGACAAAAGACTTGTTAACTTTATAAAATATAAAAATATTTAACTTTTAAGCATAAAAGCATTTATAAATTGAAATTATATATCAAGAGTAGAGAGACAGCAAAGAAGGCGAGAATAAAAAACAAGAAAAATGTTTTTTTATTATGAGAAAAGAGAAAAGAGAAAAAAAATAAATTAAAAAGAGACAAGAACAACTTAAAGAGAATAAGGATAATTTGGTAAGTTAACATTAAAGACTTAGAGTTAACCAATATAAAACGTTACACTTAATAACATGGTAAGGTTTAGGAATAAAAGTACAAATTTACATGTTGAATAAGTCCAAAATTCATAATATAGTACTAGAAAAGTAAGTTGCACACGATGTGTGTACATATTTAGAGTACACAGCTATATTAATAAATTTAAAAATTATTGTATTTTAAATAATATAAATAAAAAATAGAAGAAAATGATAGAAGAAATAAAAGAATTATAGTACTTCTTATTTTACCTCTTCAACTTTTGATATATATTCATTAAATTTGACATAGAGGAATTCAACTGTTACTAAACTTTAGATCAGGTAAAATCTTGCCTTTGGTGCAAATTTGCACGCGTAAACTAAGCCAAAATAATGGGAGAATATCCTATTTAGTTTATGGAATATTATCACACAACAATACGTCATCCAAGATTAGTCTTCATGACTGCCAACCATTTGCATTAGTTCAACCATCCTTCAACGTAGATGGCTTGCAACTTAATCACCATCCAGCCATCGGCAGTTCCTCTATTTGATTATTTAAATGTTTTGGAGGGGTACTACGTAGCTACTAGTACTTTAAGTCGTCACAAAGTCTAATATATAATCAATATATATGCATGTTCGACTGGTGTCTATAAAGTCAAATAATTTGGGATTGATATTTCTCGTTATTTTACATTATTTTTTCTCCCTTTCTGGGCAATCTTTTTCTGGATTTTCGGAAACGAACAGTTAGTCTTTCATGGCACGATTGGCTTGAACTAATGCAATGTAACGATGATTCTTGCATCATTCTTATTTTTATGATTTGTATGATCGTATACCAGGGAATCATCATTCTATTAGAAATTTGTATTCTAAAAAAATAAAGAATATCCGTTCCTCACAACCCCTATGGGTTTACTATTAGGAATGACTTATATTTTATACTATAAAAATAATGTTTATTTATTTTTTAGATTTACAAGATTTATATCAACAAATATTATAAATTATTAATAAATTAATTAAATATAAAAATATCCTATGTGAAAAAATATATATTTATATATTATACACAAGTATATGTAAAATTAAATATATAAATATGCATTGATAATATATATTTTCTTATTTTTATTTATAATATGATTAAGATATATTCTAAATATATATTCATATTTATGCCTCCAATAAAAGTACTACATTAATTTTTAGCAATAATAAAAATGATTTTTAAATATAGCATGTGTTAGTATACTTAACAAATTGACATAATATAATGGAAATATGTTTGAGTGTGTGTATGTGTATCATAAATGTTTAGCATATTACACGTAAATGTGGCTAATATAGTAATACTAATTGAATATTTATTGTATATAAAGGTACCTGCTATGTATGTGAATATATAATTTTTTCATGCAACATAAATATTGTAATAGTTGTATAAATATTAAATATTCATTATATATCTAAATATATATAGTCATATAACAAAGATATAATAATTAATTAAATATTTTCAAATGATGTCCTTTTTATTAAAAAAAATATTTATCATTAATAATTATTCTTAAATATAAAATAAAATAGTATAACAACAAGGTTATTCTATTCTTATTTTTAATGCCATTTTTGTGTATAAGAAGCAAGAATATAAAAAATCATGTAATTCCTTTTTTAATTTCATTTTATTCCGACCTTATTCCTTTCTTAACAAAACTAAAACAGGAAAAGAAAAACATAAAACAAAATAAGGATGATTTGATAAGTTAACAGTAAAGACTGAAAGTTAGCTAATATAAACCTTTACGCTTAACAACATAGTATCGTATAAGGGTTACAGTGTAAGTTTAACTTTTATAACTAAAGTAGGCTTAAAATGTTAATTATACTATACAAGGCCTAGTTAGCAACTAGATATCCTTTTCTCTCGTCATCTATATTATATTTCATCTGCAAAGAATGTAAACATAATAAAAATAATAATAATAATACGTGTTTCACTCTTGTGAACATTTTTGTGTGAATGTAAACCGAAGAGACAAACCACATAATTATTGTACTTCTTATTTTACCTCTTCGACTTTTGATATATATATATATATATATATATATATATTCATTAAATTTAATATGGATGAATTCAACAGTTACTAAACTTTAGACCAGATAAAATCTAACTTTTGGTGCAAATTTGCACGCATAAACTAAGCCAAATTAAAATAATGCGAGAATATTCGATTTGGATTATGGAATATTATCACGCAATAATACAATACGTCATTCAAGATTAGTCTTCCAAACTGCCAACCATTTGCAATAGTTCAACCATCCTTCAATGTAGCTGGCTAGCAACTTAACCATCACCACGCGACGACTTGGAATTACTCTTTTAACATTTTATAGTCTAATAACCTAATTAAGTTGTGGTTACTCGTTCCACTGTTTGATTAATTTTTCTTCCTTTTGTAACTAAAGCTACTGTCATTAAGGTTATCCCAAGTCTACCATACACAATTGATATGCATCAATGCATGTTTAATGATGGAGTTTGGTCAAATGATATTAATATTATGTCTCTGGCTATTTTAAAAATATTTCCTTTTTTTAATTTGGTATTTCTTTTCTGGATCCACGGGACCAAATAATTAGATTTTGGTTGTTTTCCAAAAATTATACCTAAAAATGGGAAATGTATCTAACAAAGAGAGAGAGAGAGGTATAGTTGAAGAGACAAAGTGTCGCTTGATCTGGTAAATGCGATAAAAAAAGTTGGGTTTGCTTCATCAAGCTACAAAAATTTGTTAGATTAAAGATGTCAAATATATATATATATATATATATATATATATATAGTCCTTTGATTTATCTTAAATAGGCCATAATTATCCTCGAACATAAAAAGTCCACAAACTCTTATTAACCACATTTGCCATTCATGCCAACTCTTAATAAATCCATTTGATTAGACGTGAAATATGCATTTTATCTTTGTTTGTTTGGTGATTTTGTTATTTATTTTTTAAAATTGACAAAAGTGCCTACAATTTTAAAAAATTTGACAATTTGGGGATACTGAACCCTAAAGGAGTCAAAATTTGTCACCTGTCATACATGTGTTGTCAAAAATTGAGGGATTCCGACCACATTAACACATTGGATTCCATTCACATGACATAAAATGATGATGTGGAAAAAATTGGTACTAAATAGAAAAAAAAAAAGAATAGCCAGAAAATTTAAAATGTAATTTTATATTTTCACAAAAAAATAAATATTTTAAAATTTTGAATTTTATAGAATAATATTTTTAAATTAGAAATAATATTCTTATATTTTCTTAAATTTTAAATTTTATTTTAATACACATATAATACATAAGATATATGTATTTTTATATTTTTCAGATGATATATTTGGAATAAATAATTGATATTGAAGTTAACATTTATAAATTTCATATTTTTTGGTTTATAAATATTATATTATAAATAAATAATCGATAATTGATATTTCATTTCTCTTTGGGTTTATATGTTGTAAAATATAAATATTTATTTTTTTATGTAAAAATACATTTTTAACATATTGCACATATTTTAGAAAATATATTACAATATTGTTCCTGGATGATATTTTGAATTAATATTTTGAAATTTTATGAAATTTTAAGTTTTAGTTTAATATACAAATAATAAATAAGATATTTTTATATTTTTCTGATCATATATTTGGAATAAATAATTGATATTGAAATTTATAAATTTCATATTTTTTGGTTTATAAATATTATATGTATAAATAAATATTCGATAATTGATATTTCATTTCTTTTTTGGTTTATATGTTGTAAAATATAAATATTTATTTTTATATGTAAAAAAACCATTTTTAACATATTGCACATATTTTAGAAAATATATTAAAATATTGTTCATGGATGATATTTTGAGTTAATATTTTTAAATTTTATGAAATTTTAAGTTTTAGTTTAATCTACATATAATAAATAAGATATTTTTTATATTTTTCAGATCATATATTTGAAATAAATAATTGACATTGAAATTTTTTTTTTATAAATTTCATTTTTTTGGTTTATAAATATTACATACATAAATAAATAATTGATAATTGATATTTCATATTTTTTGGCTTATATGTTGTAAAATATAAATATTTATTTTTATATGTAAAAAAAAACATTTTTAACATATTGCGCATATTTTAGAAAATATATTACAATATTGTTCCCGGATGATATTCTGAATTAATATTTTGAAATTTTATGAAATTTTAAGTTTTAATTTAATATACATATAATAAATAATATATTTTTTATATTTTTCTGATCATATATTTGAAATAAATAATTGATATTGAAATTTTTAAATTTCATATTTTTTGGTTTATAAATATTATATGTATAAATAAATAATCGTTAATTGATATTTCATTTCTTTTTGTGTTTATATGTTGTAAAATATAAATATTTATTTTTATATGTAAAAATAAATTTCTTTCAAATTTGTGAATATTTTTACCAGTTCAAAAAATTTAAAGATAAAATTGCCAAAGCGACAAAGATAAAGGGCATATTTTGTGTTCAATCCTAAATCCATTGGCCAGCAATAAGGTGCAAAATAATTGAAATAATACTTATATGTTGTACTAGTTTTGTCACTAGGAGATGAAATTGATATTGATTTATAAAATTTTAATCTTATGAAAGAACAAAATTGTTGAAACCAAAACTCCCATTAATCCCTAATTTTAACCATGCTCTCGTCAAAATTGGCCGGACAATTATAATAACTAGTAACTATGCATACTCTACACATGTAAGTGCAAAAATTAAATAAAAAAAATTAATAGAATAAAATATCATGTTAATCTAAAATAGATAATACATAAATATTGAAATTATTTTATTAAAATTTTAATATAAATATGAAGAATTTACATCAAAATTTTTTATTTAAATACCAATATAAAATTTCGTTATATTTAACATTTTATATTTTAATTATATAATATGTGTCAGAAAGATAAATAATTGGTACGTTGAAAATTTGAAAATTGTTAACTCCCCATTAAACTTTGAAAAGAAACGTGGCAAGTTAGTCATTAGTTTTTGGTATGTAAGGTGGTTAAACAAATAAGGGTATTGCTGTGTACCAACACACAAACAAGTAATGACCACACAAAATATAATATAATATATATACATACACACACACACACACATATATATATATATATATATATTTATTTATTTATATATAAACCACACAACATGTTATTATATATGTATATGTGTGTGTATATAAGTCGGTTCTTTTTTGATCACCTTGGATAATTAGGAAGTAGGATCCCTCTTAACATTGTTGAACGCAAACTAATATGTATCGATCAAGAACTCTGCAAAACATTGACCGAAATTTGTCAACAATAAGTACAACTAAAAATTTCTGGCATCCCTCCTATAATTCTACACATATTCTTCCCTCGTTAATTAAGAGGGTTTTGAAAATTCAAAGTAAACCAATCGAGTTAAGGGGCAAAGAACGTGGGAGGAAACGAACGTGTATAAATAGGGCTACTTTCCTTCCATTCTTACACACAACAAAGAACACAGATAGAGCAGTAACATCTCGAAAAGAAACAACTACACAGAATTCCCGAATGGCTCATGCCCAAGCCACCTCAGCCCTTTTCCTCATTGTCCTACTTTTGGCAACACTGAATCCACCTGCACATGGCAATTCAATTGGGCCGAACTTACAAGGCCTGAGGGTAAGTGGCCGACTCTGCTGCACGGTCAACGGAAACTGCCCCGGCCAAGCCCTGCCGGGGGTGACTGTCAGCCTCCACTGCCTTGGTCTTGGCACAATTGGGCAGAATACGACTAACGTGAATGGAACTTTTACCATTACTGTTGCTCGACCTACTCGGCTAGCCCGTGGCCTCCCTGTAGTTCCATGCAAAGCTGTCGTTCCGCTTCCAGTTAACGCTACTGTCTGCCCTGTGCTTGGCTCCACCTCAGTTAACGCCCGTCTCGTGTCCCTCATTAGATCCACGGGCACAGCGATGACCTCCATTGGTTTGGTTCAAAACGCCACAACTATCCGGTTTGTCAGGGTGCGTACATGATGAATTATTTGAATGGTTGTTTGTTCTATCTGTGTGTACTTTATATGTGTGTCGTACTCATAAATAAAGGAGAAGAATGTAATAATCAATAAATTTACCATCCAATATTTGGATTTGTGTTTTTTAATAAAGATATGTTCGCGTTGCGTGTGTCGTCCAAAGCCCGAAAGGTTGTAAGTTCATCCAGAGATGAATTCGAAGTCCACATCGAACTCTGGACAGGGGGCATGGCAATTCAGTTATGGGATGAGCATAAGTATAATGGGAATTTCTATGTCAACATAGGCGCATCGATAACAGTATAAGTTCCAAAAGCCAAAGCAGCAACACTCGGACGGCATATGTATCAACATATGTTGTCATTCATGAATTATTAAATACAGTGGTGAACCAATGTCTGAAGATAAATCGAATCCAACTGATTTAATGGAGAAACGGCTCGGTTTTTTCGATCCAATTAAGTCATCAAATTGTTTATCTCGGAAGACCAGTGTCGAAACATGTGAAGAAACAAGCTGCGGGGCCATGCTGCCTGCATGCACGCATGCACGCACTTACGTGCCTTGTTCTGTTAATGTCCGCGTCTACAATCTATATATATAACGAAGAAGAATGCTATATTAGTGAATTTCCCATCTTATGTTTGGATTTTTCTTTTGGTTGTAATAAAGATATGCGTGCAATATGTGTGGGGTCCGAAGCAGTGGTGAGTCTGTCCAGAGATGACTCTAAAATCCACACCGAACTCATATCCGATGTATGGAATCACTACAATAAATAAAGCCTTAGGTAAGAAATTTTTTTGTTACAATATATGTGAATTCCACCCCTAAAATTTTTTGTAACAAATTTCATTAATCGCACCATTTGTCTTCTAAAACTTGATGTTATAAGGTTTTATAACAAAAATTAAATGTCATCACAAAAATATTTATAACAAAAAGTTATTCGTTACTATATGGTTGTTTTTGGTTACGAAAATGTTGTTACAAAAAAATAACTTCGTTGTTACAATAATTTCATTCAAGTTTTTATCGACTTGCGTATCTATTTTCAAAATTAAAAGTAACAATATCTAAAACTAAATACATGTGTTATTTTCCTATGATAATCATTGAATTTGATGAAATAACATTTAAACAAAAAAATTATACACTGCGTGAAGAAAAACAACGATTTAGTAAAAACTTACATGAACCGAAATGTAATTATAGCAAAAGCAAATGTAATTATAACAAAAGCAAATTATAGTTAACTTCAAAATGTATTAGTTCCAAATAAGACAAAACATGGGCAACATGTGGTAAGAAGAGTACAAAAGACACAAAATATAAACATGTTTCATAGAGTGCGTGAATCTATTAATAAAGTACTCAAAATATGACTAGTTTTTAAAATCTTCATGTTGCAATTTCCTCCAATTAGATGATGGACTTTAAAACCTGCAAATATAGAGTCAAGACAAATTTTAATAAAGCGTACAATAGAAATCTATAAAGTAAAACAATAATAATTTTAGCAACAAATCTCACATCTACAATCCATCCAAATAAAAATGATAAAACATGTCTAATATTCTAAGCAATACTCCTCACCAATTAATAACATGGATTCCAATATTATAACCAACATTAAGAGTTAACGATGAAAATCATATCATACAGGCCACTACAACAACATATAACAATCGAACATTTTGCATTGAAGAATAACTTTTAGACAAAATGTCCAAATATGTACAGTTACAAGTAAAAATCATCAAAAATAAAAACAAAATCTTTACTTTGAACAAATTGCAATCTTCTTCGTGCATCTACTTTAAATATATTGAAGCAGAATTTGCAAGTGAAAAGAATAATCCAGCTTTACAATCTCATACTTCATTCAACCTAAATAATGCATGCATGTATCGTGTATTGAAATGTTAAATAGCTAAAAGCACATTTTTAAAGGTCCCTTGCTATTTTTAGATCACTAACAAAATCAAACACAAAAATATTCAAAACAAGATGTGAATAAAATATAAGTTAAGATATTGAACTTACAAGGCTTATCTTGATTTTTTTTTCTGCACGAATGCCATTAAAATTTCCTTCAATTCATTTTGACCTTCTCTCGAACTAAGAATTTTCTAATCTCGTTTTTGGCAACGACCATCATAGTTTTGAATGAGTGCTTGCTGACTTGCTAGTATTTCTTGCTGGGATTCAATACTATTTATTTATACTAAAGCCTGTAAGTTATAACATGAAATAGCACTAGAAAAAAACGGGTTGTATGGGTTGCATCATCAAAAAAGAACAAATAAAATTAAGAAACTATACGCAAGAGTTGATAAAAGACTTGTTAACTTTATAAAATATAAAAATATTTAACTTTTAAGCATAAAAGCATTTATAAATTGAAATTATATATCAAGAGTAGAGAGACAGCAAAGAAGGCGAGAATGAAAAACAAGAAAAATGTTTTTTTATTATGAGAAAAGAGAAAAGAGAAAAAAAATAAATTAAAAAGAGACAAGAACAACTTAAAGAGAATAAGGATAATTTGGTAAGTTAACATTAAAGACTTAGAGTTAACCAATATAAAACGTTACACTTAATAACATGGTAAGGTTTAGGAATAAAAGTACAAATTTACATGTTGAATAAGTCCAAAATTCATAATATAGTACTAGAAAAGTAAGTTGCACACGATGTGTGTACATATTTAGAGTACACAGCTATATTAATAAATTTAAAAATTATTGTATTTTAAATAATATAAATAAAAAATAGAAGAAAATGATAGAAGAAATAAAAGAATTATAGTACTTCTTATTTTACCTCTTCAACTTTTGATATATATTCATTAAATTTGACATAGAGGAATTCAACTGTTACTAAACTTTAGATCAGGTAAAATCTTGCCTTTGGTGCAAATTTGCACGCGTAAACTAAGCCAAAATAGTGGGAGAATATCCTATTTAGTTTATGGAATATTATCACACAACAATACGTCATCCAAGATTAGTCTTCATGACTGCCAACCATTTGCATTAGTTCAACCATCCTTCAATGTAGATGGCTTGCAACTTAATCACCATCCAGCCATCGGCAGTTCCTCTATTTGATTATTTAAATGTTTTGGAGGGGTACTACGTAGCTACTAGTACTTTAAGTCGTCACAAAGTCTAATATATAATCAATATATATGCATGTTCGACTGGTGTCTATAAAGTCAAATAATTTGGGATTGATATTTCTCGTTATTTTACTTTTTTTTTTCTCCCTTTCAGGGCAATCTTTTTCTGGATTTTCGGAAACGAACAGTCAGTCTTTCATGGCACGATTGGCTTGTAAGAAGGATTCATCATTCTATTATAAATTTGTATTTTAAAAAAATAAAGAATATCCGTTCCTCTCAACCCCTATGAGTTTACTATTAGGAATGACTTATATTTTATACTATAAAAATAATGTTTATTTATTTTTTAGATTTACAATATTTATATCAACAAATATTATACATTATTAATAAATAAATTAAATATAAAAATATTGTATGTGAATATATATATATATATTTATATATTATACAAAAGTATATGTAAAATTAAATATATAAATATGCATTGATAATATATATTGTCCTATTTTTATTTATAATATGATTAAGATATATTCTAAATATATATTCATATTTATGCCTCCAATAAAAGTACTGAATTAATTTTTAGCATTAATAAAAATGATTTTTAAATATAGCAGGTGTTAGTATACTTAACAAATAGACATAATATAATGGAAATATGTGTGTGTGTGTGTGTATCATAGATGTTTAGCATGTTACACGTAAATGTAGCTAATATAGTAATACTAATTGAATATTTATTGTATATAAAGGTACCTGCTATGTATATGAATTTATAATTTTTGCATGCAATATAAATATTGTAATAGTTGTATTAATATTAAATATTCATTATATATCTAAATATATATAGTCATATAACAAGGATATAATAATTAATTAAATATTTTCAAATGATGTCCTTTTTATTAAAAAAATATTTATCTTTAATTATTATTCTTAAATATAAAATAAAATAATAGAATAACAAGTTTATTCTATTCTTATTTTTAATGCCATTTTTGTGTATACCAAGCAAGAGTATAAAAAATCATCTAATTCCTTTCTTAATTTCATTCTATTCCCACTCTATTCCTTTCTTAACAAAACTAAAACAGGAAAAGAAACACATAAAACAAAATAAGGATAATTTGATAAGTTAACATTAAAGACTTAAAGTGAGCTAATACAAGCCTTTACGCTTAACAACATAGTATAGTATAAGGGTTACAGTGTAAGTTTAACTTTTATAACTAAAGTAGGCTTAAAATGTTAATTATACTATACAAGGCCTAGTTAGCAACTAGATATCCTTTTCTCTCGTCATCTATATTATATTTCATCAGCAAATAATGTAAACATAATAAAAAATAATAATAATACGTGTTTCACTCCTGTGAGCATTTGTGTGTGAATGTAAACCGAAGAGGGAAACCACATAATTATTGTACCTCTTATTTTACCTCTTCAACTTTTGATATATATTCATTAAATTTAATATGGATGAATTCAACAGTTACTAAACTTTAGACCAAATAAAATCTTGCCTTTGGTGCAAATTTGCACTCATAAACTAAGCCAAATTAAAATAATGCGAGAATATCCGATTTAGTTTGTGGAAATTATCACACAACAATACAATACGTCATTCAAGATTAGTCTTCCTGACTGCCAACCATTTGCAATAGTTCAACCATCCTTCAATGTAGCTGGCTAGCAACTTAACCATCACCACGCGACGACTTGGAATTACTCTTTTAACATTTTATAGTTTAATAACCTAATTAAGTTGTGGTTACTCGTTCCACTATTTGATTATTTTTTCTTCCTTGTACTAAAGCTACTGTCATTAAGGTTATCCCAAGTCAACCATACACAATTGATATGCATCAATGCATGTTTAACGACGGAGTTTGGTCAAATGATATTAATATTATGTCTCTCGCTATTTTAAAAATATTTCCTTTTTTTGATTAGGTATTTCTTTTCTGGATCCACGGGACCAAATAATTATATTTTGGTTGTTTTCCCAAAAATTATACCTAAAAATGGGAAATGTATCTAACAAAGAGAGAGAGAGAGAGAGAGAGAGAGAGAGAGAGGAGAGAGAGAAGAGATAGAGAGAGAGAGCGAGAGAGAGGAGAGAGAGAGAGAGGTATAGTTGAAGAGACAAAGTGTCGCTTGATCTGGTAAATGCGATACAAAAAGTTGGGTTTGCTTCATCAAGCTACAAAAATTTGTTAGATTAAAGATGTCAAATATATATATATATATATATATATAGTCCTTTGATTTATCTTAAATAGGCCATAATTATCCTCGAACATAAAAAGTCCACAAACTCTTATTAACCACATTTGCCATTCATGCCAACCCTTAATAAATCCACTTGATTAGACGCGAAATATGCATTTTATCTTTGTTTGTTTGGTGATTTTGTTCTTCATTTTTTAAAATTGACAAAAGTGCCTACAATTTAAAAAAATTTGACAATTTGGGGATACTGAACCCTAAAGGAGTCAAAATTTGTCTCGTGTCATACATGTAATTGAGGGATTCCGACCACATTAACACATTGGATTCCATTCACAAGACATAAAATGATGATGTGGAAAAATTGGTACAAAATAGAAAAAAAAAAGAATAGCCAGAAAATTTAAAATGTAATTTTATATTTTCACAAAAAAATAAATATTTTAAAATTTTGAATTTTGTAGAATAATATTTTAAAATTAGAAATATTATTCTTATATTTTCTTAAATTTTATTTTAATACACATATAATACATAAGATATATGTAATTTTATATTTTTCAGATGATATATTTGGAATAAATAATTGATATTGAAGTTAATATTTATAAATTTCATATTTTTTGGTTTATAAATATTATATCATAAATAAATAATCGATAATTGATATTTCATTTCTCTTTGGGTTTATATGTTGTAAAATATAAATATTTATTTTTTTATGTAAAAATACATTTTTAACATATTGCACATATTTTAGAAAATATATTACAATATTGTTCCTGGATGATATTTTGAATTAATATTTTCAAATTTAATGAAATTTTAAGTTTTAGTTTAATATACAAATAATAAATAAGATATTTTTATATTTTTCTGATCATATATTTGGAATAAATAATTGATATTGGAATTTATAAATTTCATATTTTTTGGTTTATAAATATTATATGTATAAATAAATATTCGATAATTGATATTTCATTTCTTTTTTGGTTTATATGTTGTAAAATATAAATATTTATTTTTATATGTAAAAAAAACATTTTTAACATATTGCACATATTTTAGAAAATATATTAAAATATTGTTCATGGATGATATTTTGAATTAATATTTTGAAATTTTATGAAATTTTAAGTTTTAGTTTAATATACATATAATAAATAAGATATTTTTTTATATTTTTCTGATCATATATTTGAAATAAATAATTGATATTGAAATTTTTATTTTTATAAATTTCATATTTTTTTTGGTTTATAAATATTACACATATAAATAAATAATTGATAATTGATATTTCATATTTTTGTCTTATATGACGTAAAATGTAAATAGCTATTTTTATATTTTTATAAAAACATTACCTATTTTAGAAAATATATTATAATATTGTTCCAGGTTGGTATTTTGAATTAATATTTTTAATTTTTATTAAATTTAACTTTTAATTTTAATATACATAAAATATATCTTTTATATTTTTTAGATGATATACTTGGAATAAATAATTGATATTGAAATTTTTTGCTTCACATGTTGTAAAACATAAATATTTAATTTTACACATTTTTAAAATATTGTACTCATTAAATATCGCAATATTGTTCTTGTATGATATTTCGAATTAATATTTTTATATTTTATGAAAATTTTATTTTTTATTCTAATAAACTTATAACTCATAAAATAATTTTTTTAATTTTTCAGATAATATATTTGAAATAAATAATTGATATTAAAATTTATATTTTTATAAATATTTCATACTTTTTCGGCCAAAACGACACGCTAGATCTCTTTCGCACACTGACCGACAGCCATAATTGAGTATGTCAGCAGCCCATTTGAAGTATTGTATATATATTAAAATACAAATTAAAATATTAATTCAAAATATCACCCAAGAACAATATGGTAATATATTTTCTAAAATATGTACAATATTTTAAATAAGTTTTTATAAAAATATAAAAAGAAATATTTGTATTTCACAACGTATAAACCAAGAAAATATGAAATATGAAATGTAAATTATTTATTTACATACGCAATATTAATAAACAAAAAATATGAAATTTGTACGAAAATGTATATTTCAATATCAATTATTTATTCCAAATATATCATCTTGAAAATAAAAAACACATATGTTATGTATATTAAAATATAAAATAATAATGTAATAAAATTTAAAAATATTAATTCAAAATATCATCGAAGATCAATATAGTAATATATGTTCTAAAATATGCACAATATTTTAATTTTTTTTATAAAAATATAAAATAATTATTTATATTTAACATCATATAAACCAAAAGATATGAAATATCAATTATTAATTATTTATTTATATAAGTAATATTTATAAATAAAAAAATATAAAATTTATATAAAAATATAAATTTCATTATCAATTATACAGTTCAAATATATCATCAGAAAAATATAAAAAGAATATCTTATACATTATATGTATATTAAACAAAAAATTAAAATTTCATAAAATTTCAAAATATTAATTAAAAATATCAACTAGGAACAATATTGTAATATATTTTCTAAAATACGTACAATATTTTAGAAAAGTTTTTTTAAATATAACCAAAAAAATATGAAATATGAAGTATGAAATATCAATTATATATTTATATATGTAATATTTATAAACCAAAAAAATTTGAAATTTATATAAAAATATAAATTTCAATGTCAATTATTTATTCCAAATATATCATCTAAAAAATATAAACATATATATCTTATGTATTATATGTATATTAAAATAAATTTTAAAGTTTAATAAAGCATAAAAATATCAATTCAAAATTTAAAATATTATTCTATAAAATTTATTTGGACCACTGCATGTTATTTCTCTCACTTTATCGACTGTTCATGCCCTTCTTACCTAAGCAATGGGCAATTTCCTTTTTCTTCCATTATTTATCCACTTGTATTTTTGGCAACCTATACATTTTATGTACAGGTATAATTGATAAAACATTAAAAAACCAAATATAGTTACTAAGGATATAATATAAATGTGCAATACGACGTTATGCGACTTGTTAGCAAGAAGTGTGTGTGTGTGTGTGTGTGTGTGTCTATATATATATATATATGTATATGTGTGTTCTTGTCTGATCACCTTGGATAATTAGGAAGTAGGAACCCTCTTAACATTGTTGAACGCAAACTAATATGTATCGATCAAGAACTGTACAAAACATTGACCGAAATTTGTCAACAATAAGTACACCTAAAAATTTATGGCATCCCTCCTATAATTCTACACATATTCTTCCCTCGTTAATTAAGACGGTTTTGAAAATTCAAAGTAAACCAATCGAGTTAAGTGGCAAGGAACGTGGGAGGAAACAAACGTGTATAAATAGGGCTACTTTCCTTCCATTCTTACACACAACAAACAACACAGATAGAGCAGTAACATCTCGAAAAGAAACAACTACACAGATTTCCCGAATGGCTCATGCCCAAGCCACCTCAGCCCTTTTCCTCACTGTCCTACTTTTGGCAACACTGAATCCACCTGCACATGGCAACTCAATTGGGTCGAACTTACAGGGCCTGAGGGTAAGTGGCCGACTCTGCTGCACGGTCAACGGAAACTGCCCCGGCCAAGCCCTGCCGGGGGTGACTGTGAACCTCGACTGCGCTGTTCTTAGCACAATTGGGCAGAATACGACTAACGTGAATGGAACTTTTACCATTACTGTTGCTCGACGTCCTGGGCTAGTCCTTGGCCTCCCTATAGTTCCATGCAAAGCTGTCGTTCGGCTTCCAGTTAACGCTACTGTCTGCCCTGTGCTTGGCTCCGCCTCTGTTAACGCCCGTCTCGTGTCACTCATTAGATCCACGGGCACAGCGACGACCTCCATTGGTTTGGTTCAAAACGCCACAACTATCCGGTTTGTCAGGGTGCTTGCATGATGAATTAACTGCAGTTTAGGCGATGGACAAAGAGCTGCTGCTGATGAATAATCTTCTCCACGTGACGTGACATATATATATATTCTGATTTTACGTGCTGCTGTGGATAGTTAAACAACTAGCTGCGTGGTCATGCTTGCACGCAGTTCCCTGAGCTTGTTTGTTCTATCTATGTGTACTTTACATGTGTGTCGTACTCATAAATAAAGGAGAAGAATGTAATAATCAATAAATTTCCCATCCTATATTTGGATTTGTGTTTTTTAATAAAGATATGTTCGCGTTGTGTGTCGTCCAGAGCCCGAACGGTTGTAAGTTCATCCAGAGATGAATTCGAAGTCCACATCGAACTCTGGACAGGGGGCATGGCAATTCAGTTATGGGATGAGCATAAGTATAATGGGAATTTCTATGTCAACATAGGCGCATGGATAACAGTATAAGTTCCAAAGGCCAAAGCAGCAACACACGGACCGTTTATGTGACAACATATATTGTCATTTATGAATTATTAAATACAGTGCTCAACCAATGTCTGAAGATAAATCGAATCCAACTGATTTAATGGAAAAACGGCTCGGTTTTTCGGTCCAATCAAGTCATCAAATTGTTTATCTCGAAAGACCAGTGTCGAAACATGTGAAGAAACAAGCTGCGGGGCCATGCTGCCTGCATGCATGCATGCACTTACGTGCCTTGTTCTGTTAATGTCCGCGTCAACAATCTACATATATGACGAAGAAGAATGCTATATTAGTGAATTTCCCATCTTAGGTTTGGATTTGTTTTTTTTTTGGTTGTAATAAAGATATGAGTTCAATATGCGTGGGGTCCGAAGCAGTCGTGAGTCTATCCAGAGATGACTCTAAAATCCAGACCAAACTCATATCCGATGTATGGAAACATTACAAGAAATTTCACCTTCGGTGAGAAATTTTTTTGTTACAGTATATGTGAATTCCTCCCCTAAATTTTTTTGTAACAAATTTCATTAATCGCACCCTTTGTCTTCTAAAACTCGATGTTATAAGTTTTTATAACAAAAATTAAATGTCATCACAAAAATATTTATATAAAATGTTATTCGTTACTATATGGTTGTTTCTGGTTAGGTAAATGTTGTTACAAAAAAAAAACTTCGTTGTTACAATAATTTCATTCAAATTTTTATTGACTTGCATATCTATTTTCAAAATAAAAAGTAACAATATCTAAAACTAAATACATGTGTTATTTTCCTGTAATAATCATTGAATTTGATGAAATAACATTTAAACAAAAAAATTATACACTGCGTGAAGAAAAACAACGATTTAGTAAAAACTTACATGAACCAAAATGTAATTATAGCAAAAGCAAATTATAGTTAACATCAAAATGTATTCGTTCCAAATAAGACAAAACATGGGCAACATGTGCCAAGAAGAGTACAAAAGAGACAAAATATAAACATGTTTACGAGTGACGTGAATCTATTAATAAAGTACTCAAAATATGACTAGTTTCTAAAATCTTCGTGTTGCAAGTTCCTCCAATTAGATGATGGACTTTAAAACCTGAAAATATAGAGTCAAGACAAATTTTAAAAATGCGTACAATAGAAATCTATAAAGTAAAACAATACTAATTTTAGGAACAAATCTCACATCTACAATCCATCCAAATAAAAATAATAAAACATGTCCAATATTCTAAGCAATACTCCTCACCAATTAATAACATGGTTTCCAATATGATAACCAAAATTAAGAGTTAATGATGAAAATCATATCATACAGGCCACTATAACAACATATAACAATCGAGCATTTTGCATTGAAGAATAACTTATAGACATAATGTCCAAACATGTGCAGTTACAAGTAAAAAATCATCAAAAATAAAAACAAAATCTCTACTTTGAACAAATTGCAATCTTCTTCGTGCATCTTCTCCATATTTGAATACACTATCTCATCTGTTGTTAAAAAAAATTTAGCAAAATTCGCCAAATTCTATAGAACTAAAAATTACACCAAAACTTATTCAATTTTAATTACATGTTCCCAAAAACTGCACATCTTTGTCCAAGAAAGTTAAAGTTGATATTGGTACTTTATCAAACAAAAAATAAAAATGACAATATAGATTATTTGAACATATTATTAACTATAATATTTGAAAATTATTACCCAACATCCCAGCAATGCAAAAGAAAACTATACTAAGAACCTATTTCAGCTGAAATAAACTCAAAAAGTAACAAAAACTCACTTTGTCCAATATGATAGAAAGGCAAAGGCAAAATATTTTCATCCTTAAAACCATCCAAATATAAACAAGGTGAATTCAATCAATATAAGCAAGACAATCCATCACAAGTTATTACTTTTGTACTTTTCCATGATCTCTAATATCAATCTCCACAACATTCATTACATTTAAATATATTGAAGCAGAATTTGCAAGTGAAATGAATAATCCAGCTTTACAATCTCATACTTCATTCAACCTAAATAATGCATGCATGTATCGTGTATTTAAATGCTAAATAGCCAATAAAAGCACTTTTTTAAAGATCCTTTGCTATTTTTAGATCACTAACAAAATCTAACACAAAAATATTCAAAACAGGATGTAAATAAAATATAAGTTAAGATATTGAACTTACAAGGCTTATCTTGATTTTTTTTTTTCTGCATGAATGCCATTAAAATTTCCTTCAATTCATTTTGACCTTCTCTCAAACTAAGAATTTCCTAATCTCGTTTTTGGCAATGACCATCATAATTTCGAATGAGTGCTCGCTGACTTGCAAGTATTTCTTGCTGGGATTCAATACTATTTATTTATACTAAAGCCTATAAGTTACAACATGAAATAGCACTAGAAAAAACAGATTGTATGGGTTGCATCATCAAAAAAGAACAAATAAAATTAAGAAACTATACGCAAGAGTTCATAAAAGACTTGTTAATGTTTGCATCTTCTTTTAAACAATCCCATTCTGCCTCTGACCCTTTCAGTCTTTGACAGTTAAATTGTTATTCCAAGATATTGTCTACAAAATTGGAGTCTTGCCCATTAAGCCAGTTATACCTCTCAGAACCAGCTGGATCCACTAAATTCAATCTTCCAACCCTAAGGTAGGCTACAGAGCCTTCCTACCAGCGGCTTTCAATTATGCAAGTTAAGACGCTATGTGATCAGCTATTCTCACTGTTCATGTAAGTTGTAGCTATTTTCCTATTTGCAGCCTCCATATAAGATTTAGTGAGACTAAGCACATTACATTGAAATAAATAATTATAGATATATTTATTTAACTTAGCGAGTCACCTGTTGCAAAAGTTTAAGCACATCATTGGCTATGTTTGCACTATACTCCGTAAGGTTTTTAGTATATACCCCTTTCTTCAAGTCTTCTCCAAGCTGCATTTGTCAGAAGGGAAAAAAAATTAAAGAAAAGCTTGAGTTGACTCTCTGTAATAAAACTGACAAGCAAATCATTTCATAGGCAGAAATTCCATATGCCTGGAGATTAACAGATGAAGGTTCAAGAAGATCTGTTATTTGCTCATTGCATATCTCTAGGAAGGAACATTTGTAGCTGTATGTCAACCTCTCATGTTTTCTGTTCTCTCCGTCCTCTAAAATGGTCATAAGAACAACATTTCGCGTGACTCATAACTTGCATTTTTCAAACAAGAAAATAAAATTATACATTATAGTAGAAAATGAAATCAGTGGATGACTCAAAGAAGATATAACAAATAACTGAAAGGTGGATCTTGTGAGGTTTTCAGAGCAGTGGTAAACTTCATCTCATTTTAGAGATTCTATAACTACTTGGAGTAATAGTCATTAGGCCACGAATAGCAAAGCTGATTGGTAAACATTGAACTGGATCATTCCAAGCTTAGTGTTCAAAGTTGGACATTTTTGGTCTAATCTCAAGTTTGATTGAAAATGAATATATTAATTATGTCAATGACTTTAAATTAGTTAATATTACAACACTCTCTGACTACCAATTTTCCCACCTTATCTAGCTTTTCATCTAAATTTGGAATTTGTTTCCTTCCTTCTCTTTCTTGTAATAATTATATAAGAAATTTTTTATTTAAATTATAAAGCAACAGGTTTTGATAAATTATAAAATCTAAATACAAGAGATGAATCTTGGAAAATTCTGCACCCCACATTGATTAAATGTTGCATTTCTTCATGTAGTCTGTCAAGGGAAAAAAATGTACTATCTTATGTCCATACCCACGCAAGATGCACAACATGTCAGTATTAATTAATGTAGAAAAAGCAATTCATTCTTTAAAACTAAAACCAAATAGATTGTTACTAAGCACTAGACCCTTTCTTCAATTGTAAGTAGGAAGGAAAATAAGGTCACTCCAATCACGAATCGCTAATTCAAATAGATTCCAACAAGAGCTCTGTATTGCAAAACAAAAAGGAAGGCCTAAGTTACATGCACAACATCAAAAGAGAAAACTGTATTGGCACATGTTGCTTATGCAAGCATTATCAAGGGAAACAAAAACCAAACAAAATTCTATGTTGCCCTGCTGCAATCGTCCATCCAGCACTAATCAAACAATTAAACTAAAAAGCTACTAACTAAACATGGAAAAGGGACTCGGTAAAAACCATAAATTCAAAAAGCAAAAAGAATCAAAGCCAAAGGTAAGAGGTAAAAGGTACCCCTAGAATGAGTCTTGGCTTACCACTTTCATCTGCCGGGTTAACACATAAAAAACTAAGATTAATATCATGAAATTTTGATATCACGCACTCTCCAAACACACACATAAAAAAAATACCTTGATTCACACAATTAGAAAGGGCAAAAATCACATAAATGCATGAGAAATGAAAGTGTGAGAAGAGAAATTTTACCATTGCTCGAATGATCAAATGGCATGAGAGAAAGTTGAAGAGTAGGGCAAAATGTGAGGGAATGAAACGCCGACGGCGAGAGGAAATGACAGAGAGAAATTAGGGCACTCATTTTTAGAGCCAAAAGTAAATCTCATATTTACCTTGTTTTCTTTAATTTACTACTATCAAATATATACATTATATACATAATAATATATGTCGTGGCAGTAAATTTCCTAAAAAATGAAAAACATTAAATGCTTATGCAATAAATTGGTTATAAAATAAATGGCTTTTTAAAAAAAACAGAGACCTGACTCTGACTTTCAGTTTTCTGAACTTTTTTTTTTTAATTGAATTCTAAAAAAAAAAGGGGTATATGTCCATCACAGCCTTTGTTTTCTTTTGTTTTATATTCTGAGTTTTCAATAAAATTTCAGTTATTTTTTTGGCAACATCATATATGCGTTATAACTCATTAAATACTGCTTACCAAATGGCTTTTTAATGAATAAAATTTTGAAAACCAAATTTGGTAATTAATCAAAGAAACAATCTAATTTGAAGATAACCCAATGATCCAGCCTCTATTCCAAACTTATGCATTTTTTCATTTTTTTTTAAGTTTTATTTGCTCAACATATGCAGTAAGTTGGCTATAAAATATTGATTTTTTTGAACACGTATTAGTATATATTATAATATATTTATATATGGATACGTGGGGATTAAAACGATGCTATAACCTTTTTTGTGTTCCTCAAATATCATTTTTTCATGTGAACTTTCTACACATTAAATTAAGTTTAATGTAACAAGCCATATATTGTCACAAAGATTATTAAATTTGTCACCATTAATTTTATTTGTAAAAAAATGAGTTGTGTGACGATTTTATTTTTTGTTACCAAGGAACAACTCATTTATACAAAATTTAACTTTTCATGACAATTTAATAGAATTGTTGCAAAAAGTTTACTTTCTTGTAACAATCATTATAGTTTGTTATATATCTAGTTCTTGTAACAAAATATTTATTTGTTATGTTTGTTTTATTACAAGAAATACATTTTGGCCTGTGTGGATTTGTTTATAAATTATAATTTGATAAATAAGAAGTTAAAAGTAAAGGAAGGAAGTAAATGATCCAAAAATAAAAAGTAAAGATAACTGTGCAACAATGCATTGTCTAATAAAAAGATTTATTTCAATAATTATATAGTGTATATATAGTATAAAAAAATGTAATTGCATATTTAATTAAGGCCAATGTTGTAAATTTACAATGTATAAACAAATTAACTTCAAACTTTTATAATTAGTAAAATTTGCATACTTATGTGTGTGTAGTTTTATTTATAAATTATATGATTCTTGTATTTTGATTAATAAAAATAGAATTATTTAATATTAAAAAGTATATAGGATATTTAAAAGAAAAAAGAAAAAATTAAACATTAAAATTTAAAATAAGAAAATTATCTAATTTTACGTTGCATAAAAATATTTAAAATAAAAAATTGATGAAAGATCAAATGAATTCAAAAAATAATCAAATTTGAGAGTATATAAATATAAATTATAAATTGGATGAAAAAAATGAAAATGATAGAAAAAATAAAAGTATTTAACATAAGGATAGATAGATGTATAAATTTATTACATACGATTAATGATACTTATTAAAATAAAAATATAGTATAGATATAGTGTGTGTATATGTTTATTTACTAATTGTCGAATGCCATGGTCACCCTGTTGAATCGAGCTTTGCTCTTACACAAGTGTTTACGAGGCGTACTTTAAAGTTTTGACAATCAAATATAATTAGTTTAACTAAAAATTAATGGGCTATTTTTTCACTTGGATTAAAGCATAGAGTCGTTTTCTTGAAAAATATGTGTGAACTGATCAAAAAATGCGAAAAACCACATTGATTTAACTTTTTTTTTATGAAAAATATAACATAAAATTTAATCATTTTTATAAAAATGAAAAAAAATCTTTCAAAATCTTCTTAATTTCTAACATTTTAACTCCTAAACAGCGATAACTGTACATAGCTTTCCCTATTTATTTATTTTATGCAAATATTATTCATATTAAGTTGTTAGTTGAAAATTTTGATATTGCATTTTAAAGATAATTGTTTCATACTGATTGAGGAATTCTTACTTTACAAAACTGAATTTTCAATGTTCATATTCTTTTGCATTAAATTTATTTAAATTTCTTGTAAGTTTGTGTAATGATTTTTTGTTCATATTAAATTGTTACCTTTTTAATTAGCATCTAACATTTTCCTAATTTTAGTTTATAAATTCAATTTAATATTACTATATATACGTATAAATAATATTATATTACTTAAAACAATCAATTTCATTGGAATGGTCAGCCGGCCGAACTTCTAACCCAATTAATTTTTGGGTTTTAAAAACATTAGCATTTGCTACGTAAATAATTGTGTATTAAGATTTTGGCGTACTCATTTCATGAGCAATAATTACCACCGAAAGACTTTAAAATTAAATTTTATTATTTTTTGATACTCTAATAATTACCTAACTGAGTTATGGTCAGCAGTTCCACTATTTTTTAAATTTTTTTGGCGGGGTACTACATAGCTACTAGTACTTTAAGTTCATCACAAAGTCTAATATATAATTAATAACATGAAAGTTCAACTGGAATTCATTCATAAGTCAAATAAAGGGAGTAATATTTCTCGTTATTTCACCTCGCCCTTTTAGGGTAATCTTTTACTGGACCCACAGGAATGAATAATTGGTCTTTAGTAGTCTTTTCAAGTATATTTAGAAACAGGAAATGTATACTCATGCGCGAGCCTACACACACAAATATACAACATGAAAAAGCAAACAAACAGTTCATCAGCTAGGTTTAGTAAATATGTAAAGGAACGGGACCCACTTCTTAAAGTTGTAAAAAAGATCGTTCATGATAAAAAAAAAAAAAGAACTGGCGTTTAATTCATAGATACCTAGTTTACCTTTCAAGCATGTCATAGCTATCCCCAACTAAATTTTCAGTACGAATTATACCATATTTAAATAAACCCTCTCAAAATCACCCTAGTATCAATTAGGTACTGAAATAATAATTGTTGTCCTAGTTTCGCCATTAGGAGATATATGAAGAAGTCAAATATAATATTGACTTTAAACAGTTGAATCAACAGAGCTTCCCCTCTTCAAAGTTGGCTGGACACAATCATAACATTTCAAGTATTGCTTCACAAGTTATGTAACTTATATCACCCTTCTGTATCATTGAAAACAATCATATATATATATATATATATATATTGATTAACATGTCCCGGGCACTGGGAATGAGTTTCGCACTTGTTAAAAAGAAGTCTGCCTAGTAACCATTGGCGAAAAATTGTCCATAAATAGTACAATGGGCGTTATTATTATTTAGGTACAATAATTATCGTTCTGTCAACTGCATGTTTAAGTAGTGCAGGCCTCCTACAGACGCACACTTCCGTCATTAAGATAGTGTTGAAATTTTGAAGTAAATGAGGAATTAACTAGCAAGAACGGGGGTAGATTAGTGCTCGATCTATAAGTAGGGCTACATGCTTCTTTTCCATTTTTAAATAGGAGATATATGCAGGACAGAGTAGCAGTAACCCAGAAGACTTAATCACACAAAATTCGCACATGGCTCAGAGACGAACCACCTCTGCCCCTTTCCTCATTTCTCTGCTCTTGGCAACACTGAGCCCACTGGCACATGGGCAGCTAGGGTCGACTCTGCAAGGATTGAGGGTAAGTGGCCAACTCTGCTGTACGTTCAACGGAAACTGCCCCGGCCAAGTCGTGTCGGGGCTGATTGTTACACTAAACTGCGGTGTTCGGGGTACAATAGGCCAGAGCACGACGGACGAGAATGGAGTTTTTACCATTACAGCTCCATCGAGTCCAGGGCTATTCCTCGGCCTGCCTATAGTTGCATGCTTTGTGAACGTTCCGCTTCCACCCTTTGCTGCTGCTAACTGCCCTTTTTTTCGTAGCACTAATGGCGTCCTCCTGTCCGCCGTTCGATCTGTTGGGACTGCTGTTGACAGAAGGCTTGGCTTGGTTCGAGACGCCCGGACAATAGGGTTTTTCAGGCTGGGTACATGACGAACTGCGGCGTTAGATCCTCAGCATAGCCCCGCCGATGAATAACCTTCTCCGTGTGATGTGTGTGTGTGTGTGTATGATATTATATAGCCTGCTGTGAATACATTGTTAGAAACAAGCTGTGTGTGCGTGCATGCCGTTACGTGAGCTTGTTTGTTCTGTTGATGTCCGCAGCATCAACAACCTGTGCATGTATACATTAGATCTGTGTCGTACTCATGAATAACGGAGAAGTAAGTACGTAATTACTAGTTAAGGAATTTCCCATCTTATATTTGGATCTTTGTTTGCAATAAAGATATATTTGTAGTTTGTGTGTGTGTGTGTGTGTATCTATTGTCTGAAACAGTCATAAATTTGCCCAGAGATGACTCTAAAATCCACACCGAACTCATAAGTGATGTATGGTAATATAGTTAAGATGCTATATGCAAGAAAAATTGTAAATCTGGAACAATTCCTGTCTACGTCTGTTTATCGAATTGTAACATACTCACATGGGGTTTGGCTAAACTTATTTCAAATAGATTATAAGATCATGTTTTTAAAATTTATAAATTTATATACCTTAGTTTCAAAATAAATATCTTATAAGATTTAATTGAAATTTATAATGAAAGTTAATTATAATTTTTTAATGTAGTGATAACAAAAATAAACTAAATGTCATAATATAATGTAATTGAAGAAATTTATTGTATTTTAATATGTATAGTGAGTAGCTTTTAAAACGTTTGAACTAAATTGAAAAAATTAACTTATTTTTAAGGAATTTATAAGTTTTAAATATCTTATTTAGGAACTTTTTTTATTCTTTTATTAAAAAAATTTATTAGACACTTTTAAATAACTTATAAGCCTCATAAAATATTTTAAAGAGTTAATAAATTCACTCACATCCCCCATTTGCGAATTATGACTGCAATAGTCAAAGCTTTTCTCTTACACAATTGTTTATGAGGTGTATGTACTCGCATCAACAATTGAGCATGGTTGATGTCGAAATACATGCGTTTGATCAACAAACTAGCTAATTCCTGAAGAAGCCCAATTCAAAATTACCTCCAATTATTATTATTATTTTCCAACAACAAGAAATATAAAATCATGGAAAACAGTCCCACGAGGAAAAAAAAAAAAAACTTTAGAACAGTACATGTTGGCCTAAGTGAGTGATTAGAATAAAATAATGCTGAAGGCGCAGATGAAGATCTCCTTGCATGACCCGTGCCAATTATTCAAAGTTGGTCATATCTATACGGTTATTTACCACGTGGACCACTTTTTACTACACAATTTGGAATTATTATAATATTCATATTTCTTCATATATATTTATATTTAATTTTTTATTTATATTTATACTTTCTTTCCCTCAATTTTCATTTCATCCCCTTCTATCAATTTTAACTTTTTTTTCAATCTCAATTATGCAACTTTGTACATACATATAAGGTATACATTATTATTGCGTACTTACATAAAAAGAATAATTGAAGCACAAGTTATGTACATGCACATTAGATGTAACATAAAATACAATAATATATAATATAATATTCAAATTGAATTGTTTAATCCCTCGACTTTATGTGTTAAATGAAGCACCAATAATTAATAAGCATACAGATTATACCTTATCATGCCTTTGGATAAATATTTATCATCAAGATTTGATTCAATGTCAAAAATTTGGCAAGCCTAAGTACAACTCAATCACTAGTTACAAAGCTTACAATGAATAGTCATTGGTCAAGCTATAAGGCAGCCGTCCTGTGCACGTTTTAGGGAGTTCGGTTCAATATATGTCCCTAATTTACTTTCATGAAAATATAACAAGATAATAGAATAGCCACAACGCCATTTAAGAGCATCTCCTGGCTCGAAACAGCCCGGGCCAAAGCGTAGAAGGTGCAACTTGGGGGCCATAATGGGACTGATGCGAATGGATTCTTCGACAGCACTATTCCGGGAACTTAATTGCTGGTGCCCGCGCAGTCGTCCGCATTTGGGTTCCGCGTTGAAGTTGTGAGTCTGGGGTTGGAGGTTTCCTCCGCGGGTTTGATCGACGGTTCCCGTCTTCAAGATCTGGGGACGGCAAATACGAGGGAATATGGTGTGGTTCGGAACTACACTGTAACAGAGTTTGCCAGGGCTGGATGAACGAGGGTGCTACTGAGGAATAATTTTCTCCACCTGGCCATGCACGCATGCAGTTACGCGGGCAGCTTGTCTCTTCTGTCATCGAAAATCTACATATGTGTACTTTATACTATACGCGTGCGTGTTGCATGGCTGCAGAGTTGAGTTATATCAGATTGCCAATGGAACAGTAACCATGCAATGGGGATGCAGGATAAAAGAAGAAAGCCTTCTCTGTACTGCTGTATGATTCAGAAATTACAATCAGCTCTGAAGAATCCCTTTTATATGATTACTATGCAGTAACCGAACGGAAGTTATTCAATCAGCTCAAGAATCAGAAAACTAACTCCAAAACTCTAACTAAGGTAAGTTAGGGCTAACTGCTGTTACAAACTAACTGCTAACTATCATTATAAGTAATTGAATTTGTCCCACTCCATCCATCTTCTTTATCTTCTTTAGATAGGCCCCCTCAAGATGGAGAGTAGCATATTGCTATCCCCATCTTGCTCAGATGAAACTTTAAAGTGTGTCCTGGCAATGCTTTGGTAAAGATGTCTGTCAATTGGTATTGAGTCTTCACATGGCCAGTGTCAATCAACTTAGCTTGAACTTGATCTCTCACTATGTCTTAATTTAATTCAATGTGTTTGGTTCTTTCATGGAATATCATGTTAGAGGCAATGTGCAATGCTACTTGATTATCACAAAATAACTTCACTATCCCCAGGTCCTTTGCTCTAAGTGTTGCAAATATATATCTTAACCAAGTAATCTCAGTAGAGGTCTTGGCCATAGCCTTATATTCAGCTTCTGCTAAGGATCTTGAAACAATGGATTGCTTTTTTGATTTCCATGATATCAAAGAGTCAACAAAAACTATGCAATAACTTGTTATGGATCTTTGAGCATCTAGACATGCATCCCAATCTGAATTACAATAGGCTTTCAGTTGAATTGTACTTCTTGAAGATAACTACAATTCCTACCTCGGACACATTTTGATGTACTATAATACTTTGTAAGCTATATTCAAGTGTCTGTTAGTGGGCTTATCTGTGAACTGGCTTGATACTTGAACGCTATAAGCAATGTTTGGCCTAGTTATTGTTCAGTAAAGTAACCTACCAACCATTCTTCTATACTTTAATGGGTCATCTAACAACTGACCATCACTCTTGCTGATTTTGCAATTTTGTTCCATAGGAATTTTGGATGGTTTGGAACTTAACATGCATGAATCAGCTAAGATGTTCAAGCATATTTTCTTTCATTGATGTGAATTCCTCCATTGCTTCTGTGAACCTCTATTCCAAGAAAGTAGCCTAGCCTTCCAAGGTCCTTTATCTTGAACTTTCCATTTGAAAAGGTCTTCAATTCCTCCACCATCATACACAAACCAGAAGATTTGTAAAAGAGTCATTCCTTTTGAGGGTAAAGCTCCACAAAAAGTTGAGTTCCCCTATCTAGATGCCTGTTTCAACCTATATATACTCTTGTTAAGTTTATAGACTTGATGTGGTCCTCCTTTGTCATAACTTAAGGGTTTTTCCATATATATAAATATATATATATATATATATAAATATATATTTATTTATTTATATATATCTCCTTCTCCAACCTCCCATCTACGAAGGCATTATTAACATCTAACTAATGTAATTCCCATCCTCTTATGGCTGCCATCGCAAATAAACGTCTCAGTGTGATAAGTTTAACAACTAGTGAGAATGTATCTTGAAAGTCTATTTATTCTTTTTGAGTGTATCCTTTGGCCACAAGTCTAGCCTTATATCTCTCTATAGTGCCATTCAAATTATACTTTATCTTGTAAACATATTTGCAGCTTATTGGCATTTTACCAGAAGGCAGATCAGTCAAGATCCAAATGTCATTCTCCTCCAAGGTTGTCAACTCACTTGCCATTGTCTTGTACGATTCTTTATGTTGTGTTACCTCCTTTAAGGACTTGGGTTCAATTTGAGAGGAGATAATGTTAACAAAGGTTTGAGATCTAGGGTTTAAGAGGATATAATCAAGGTAGTTAGAGAAAAGATACTTAGTGTTCAAAGTTTCTGAGTGGATTGGATCCATTGGCTGAGGTGGTGTTGCAAGAGCAGCCTGTTGACCGTGATAGTCCTTGAGGTCTTCTATTGCATTCCTTGTTCTTTGAGGTCTTCAAATCGATAGAGGTGAAGAATCAACTGATTGAGGATAATGAATAGAAGGATCAGGCTGTGAAACTATTAGTGAGGGTGAAGCCTCTGGCATTGAATTGCTTTGTTGTGGTGAGGGTACGTTAGAAGTGCATAATGGCTTTACAATGAAATGTAAAGGAAATCTAATTGTTAGGGTAGGGTCAATGATGGTTGGGAAATGTTCTCCATTTGGCTTTAAGGTTTGATTAGGTGGGGATTCATGAAGATGTTAGCTTTGATTTTGTGTGGTTGAAAGGAAAAAATGGTCTCATAGAATACCACATCCTTGGAAATGAAGATATTATTATTTTCAAGGTCTAGCACGTTATTGCCTTTGACAGAAAAAAGATATCCAAAAAGACATCCTTTGCTTCTTGGATAAACTTCTTTCTGTTTACTTTTAGGGTGGATATAAAGTATAGACAACTAAACACTTTCATGTGTCTATAGCTTGGTTTGATTATGAACAAGATCTCATAAGGGATTTGACTTTCAAGAATAAGTGAGGGAGTTCTGTTTATAATGTAGGCTGTAATGAATACGCGATGGTTCCAATAAGAAGATGGAATGTTTGATTAGAACTTCAAGGCCTTAGTTACTTGTAAAAGGGATTGGTGCTTCCTTTCCACACCCCATTTTGTTGGGGTGTTTCTATGTAAGACCTTTGGTGGAAAATTCTGTTGTTGTAGTAGAAGGTTTCTAGGTAAAATTCAGAGTCGTTGTCACTTCTAATCACCCTCACAGTGCTGTTAAATTGGTTTTTAACAAGGTTACAAAAGTTTTTCATGGATTTCAAAACATCTGACTTGGCTTTCAATAGGTAGACCCATGTGGCTCTAGCAAAGTCATCTACAATGGTTAGAAGGAACTTGATCCCATCATGAGCTATGATGTTGAATGGCCTCTAGACATCACAACGCATGACTTCAAATGGACTTGATATTTTGTGAACACTATTTAGGTATGGGAATTTGCATTGTTTGGCACGAGGACAAATGAAAGAAGGTGAATTATCATTTTAGTCATAGGAGTTCTTTACAAAGGGATTATCTATCATCATCAACCTATTATTAGATAAGTGTCCTAATTTGTAACACTGGAGTTTGTATGGATGTTGGTTTCCTAGTATAGCTTTTACTTCGTTGACCGAATGGAAAGAACTAGACAAACAAAATCTTAGAGCATTACGATGCACCTCAAAAGTTTCGAACCGATACAAGCCTCTTTTTATGTCACCCTTCCCAATTGTGGTCCATGATGTGAGGTCCTAAATAAAGCAAATGTCAGTTATCAAAACAAGGTAGTAGTTTAGGTCTTTGGCTAAATTTTCCAGCTGAGATAAGGTTAAAGTTGAAAGAAGGCATGCAAAGCACATTAAATTATGTGACATGGTCTGTAAGTTTAACAGTCCCTAGATGAGTTGCTCTCACCATTGTTTTATTTGGCAATCTCATCCGATAATCCACCTCTGTAACAATCTCAGTGAAGAACTTAAAATTATATACCATATGATCTATTGCACCAATATCTAATATATAAGGAATCACTTCTGAATTTGCTAATCCATTTGTAATAGAAGTGAAGCACATAGAAGTGAAGCACATAAGCTTAATTGACATTGTGGAATATCCTGGTGTTTAGAGAGTTCTTGTTCTAATCCTTGCTTAAAGGATCTATTTTGACTCCTTGGGATTAAGATAACTCATCAGTTGCTGCAATTGATCTTTAGTCAAAGCCACTTTTTCTTTTGAATCTTCCTTCTGACTTACCTTAACAAGACCAACAAAAGGACTATTGTTGTTTCCTTTCTGATATTGCTTAGATCTTAAAGGGTAGCCTTAAGTTTATAGCACTTCTTAGTTGCAAGTCCATTCATATGGCAATGATTGCATCTTGGCATTTTAGCATTACCAGCTTTGAAGCTTTTCGTAAGTGAGTGGCCTAGAATCCTACAATATGTGCAGAAGGACCTTTTAGATTTCTTCCCTTGCTTGGTTGTGTTGGAAGTCTTCTATCCTACCATGGCTATAACTTCTGAATTTTGTACTTCATTTTTCATCAGATGCCGTCTCTCTTTCTGTTAGATCATGCAGAAAACCTTGTCAACTGGAGGAATGGGATTTATCATCAAAATTTGATCCCTAGTATGAGTGTACACATCATTCAGTCCTATAAGGAATTGAATGACATAGTCCCTTTGATACTTGTCACTAAGGACCTTCAACTGTCCACATTGGTACTTAGGCATTGTATCATATAGCAGAATTCATCCCAAATGCTTTTCTTCTTTCCATAGTAGGTAAGTATACTATCATTCCCTTGAATCAATGTGCTTAAATTCTTCTTCAATTGATATATCCTAGGCTGGGACATCTTGTCTTGGATCTCCTTCCACAGCTCAAATGCATCATCTATAAGCACAAGACTTGGTTTGATGGCTAGAGAAATTGAGTTAAGCAACCAAGATATCACCATGTCATTGCATCTTGCCTATGCATCCATCAACGAATCATCTATGGAGGTTGGCTTTTGGATTTGCCCCGTCACAAAGCTAATCTTGTTCTTTGCCCTCAGGGCCGACTTTATGTTCCTATACTAGGTAACATAATTCTCTGTTGTTAGTGGTTTAATTATGAAAGCCACTATTGGATTGTCCCTAGCATCAATTCTATAAGGATTTGTGGGGTTTGCAAAATTGAGATATCTCTCCAATCTATTGGGATGTTAAGCTTAGATAGATGAACTTGATGCCATTTCTTGAATTCAGATGAGGGTGGTGAAAGATGGCTCTAATACCATGTTAGTTTTCAACCTTGAACATGGCTACAGAGTTGAGTTATATTAGATTACACAGTAATCTATGCAATGGAGATGCAGGATAAAAGAAGGAAGCCTTTTTTGTATTGTTGTATGATTCAGAAATTACAATCAACTCTCATTAAGGTTTGATAAAATCCCTTTAATATGATTACAATGCAATGACCTAATGGAAGTTATTCAATCAGGTCAAGAATCATGAAAGTAACTCCAAGACTTTACCTTTAACTAAGCAGGTCAGGGTGAACACAAACTAATTGTTAACTACCATTATAATTAATTGAATTTGTCCTACTCCAACTATATGTGTCCTGTTTCTTCTCTCGCGGGCCAAGTTCTCGGAGCTACTTGTCCTCATTACCATCCCTAATCATTATGGAGGACTTGGCATGGATTATTTAAATTGAGTTTAATTATTCCTCATCTCTTAATAATATTTAAACCAAGAGATTTAGACATTATCATAAGCATGTCATTAATCCTTTCTTTCATATTGTTCAATTTCTTAAAAAATAAACAACTTCATGCACATCAAATAATGCATGTCTCTTGAATTAAATTCGACTTGACAAAATGTAGCAATTGATTTCTTGAAACTTAAGCATATCCAAGGAAACTAAAGTGTTTCTGTAATGGGAAGAAGCTTGGGGGTAAGTTAAGGATAATAAAAATCTTAATAATGACAAATGAATGGCATTTATAAGGGCTGCATGGTAAAAGATGATGGGAAAGGATTTTATGGGACCGGTCAAACATGTTTAAAGAGGCTGAATTGGAGGGCTGAAAGTTGGTTTAAAAGGAGGATTATCACGAGGGAAGAGGTCAGAAGGAGGTCATCAAGGCTGGCAAAATTATAGTGCTGATTTGAGGGCCTCTATCGCATAATTAATTGAATCCTCATCCAGCCAAATCACAAAACCAAAGGGAAATTCGGAAACGAGCTACCAAAAATAACACTTCCCCCACTCCCAAAACTCTTTGATCAGCTGTGGTGCTGGGGAAGAGATGAGGCTTTGCAACTCATCCTCGAGGCATTCTTCAAAAAACCAACTCGTTATTTCAATTCCAAATGTCATAGGCAACTAGAAAGTAGACCAGACAAGTGGTGAAATTGAGTTTCTATGCACGAAGGACTGGTTTTTTACATGTAGAATGTGGGTATGTTTGCATGCTCAGAGATTTGACAACAAATGGACGTTTTAAATCGAACATGATAGTGTGCTACAGTGATGTATACATATATTCCTGAAACCTAATTGTCGCAGCAAATTCAAGTTCTTGTATTAGCTAGGCAAGGCCATTCCCAGTAAATTTCAGTTTAGGCATGGGAAGGATTAAAACTTGATGCCCAAACTTTGTCTAATTGAATGATTACTGCAGCAATTTTCCTTAATCCGTTCCCACAATCATGTCTATATAGTTACACTGACCGGCCTCCAAGTGAACAATCTAGTCAACTGCTTTGATTTCACTATCAATCTATCTATCAACTTATGTCATATCCATCAACATGAAACACCATCGTAAGCTCTGAATTTTACAATGATGGAAGAACGCTGCTTCAGGAAGTTGAAGATAAGTGAGGAAGTGCTTTTTGCACGCTATGCATTTATAATGAATTTTGTTGTCTTTTCATATTCAACAATTTTTTTTATTGTAATGAGAAGGTGTATATTTTATCACAATTAAAATACGTATGTCATCTTAATTAAAATAATTCTTTTAAAGTTCTTTATTTTAGCTAGTTTTCGTGAAGTACACCAACTAATAATCTAATTGGGCAATTTTTGAATTGTTCATATAAAAATTATCTAGAAGTTAGTAATGTAATTAAGTGCAAATTGAACTATTTATGGTGGTTTCACTAGTGGCTGAGGTAGCGGCTTTGACAGCTTTTCCCTTGTTGCTGGCCATGATGACTTGTTCGAAGCTTGTAGTCCACTTGAAACTCTGAGGAATGAAGAGATGAGAGGTAGAGACGTCCCACTGGACATGCCAGAAATTTGTAGGACAAAATCTTGCTCTTGAATTTCCACTAACAAGAAATTTGTACAAATCGATTACAAGTTGAATCAAATGAATTTGATGCGGGTTCTGTTCTCTAATTTAGTTCTCTGATTCTTCCTCCAAAGATGTGATTTCAATTTGAAGTATCTTTAAGGAAAGGACTTGTGCTTGATCTTCCTTGAAACTTGTAAATTTCTTCAATTAACGCTGATCTTCGAGCTTGGCATCCTGATGTTGGATAGAACGTTGAATTTGAAGACTGTTGATGAAGAACACCTTAAATTTGAAGATGAACTCTTTAAGCTTGACGAAGAACGCCTTGAATGTTCTTGAACGCCTTGAGAGGATTTGTGTCTTCTCTTCTTCTCCTTGGCTTGTTGTCCTTTTGTTGTGGGGTTTTGATCCCTATTTATAGTTGTAGGAGAGATAATGTAGCCACCTAACCTGTTGACGTGGACCATTCTGATTGGCTGGGGTTGTTGGCCTCTTGTTAGACTGCGCCACTTGTCGCCTTCTGATTGGCCATCTTGATCATTTATTGCCTTCCTACCGGATTGTGCCATTTGTCGCCATTTGATTTGACAATTTTGATTGATTAATTATTTATTAAGAAAAGTGTATTTGTTTTAAAATTCTAATAAAATTATTTAATTCATATTTTAATTTCTTTATTCAATTTTATGTGATATTTTTTTCATTTATTTATTTATTTTATGTGTCTACACCATCACAGCCTTTGTTTTCTTTTGTTTTATATTCTGAGTTTTCTATAAAATTTAAGTTATTTTTTTGGCAACATCATATATGCGTTAAATACTGCTTACCAAACGGCTTTTTAATGAATAAAATTTTGAAAACCAAATTTGGTAATTAATCAAAGAAATAATCTAATTTGAAGATAACCCAATGATCCAGCCTCTATTCCAAACTTATGCATTTTTTCATTTTTTTTTTAAGTTTTATTTGCTCAACATATGCAGTAACTTGGCTATAAAATATTGATTTTTTTGAACACGTATCAGTGTATATTATAATATATTTATATATGGATACGTGGGGATTAAAACGATGGTATAACCTTTTTTTTGTTCCTCAAATATCATTTTTTCATGTGAACATTCTACACATTAAATTAAGTTTAATGTAACAAGCCATATATTGTCACAAAGATTATTAAATTTGTCACCATTAATTTTATTTGTAAAAAAATGATTTGTGTGACGATTTTATTTTTTGTTACTAACGAACAACTCATTTATACAAAATTTAACTTTTCATGACAATTTAATAGAATTGTTGCAAAAAGTTTACTTTCTTGTAACAATCATTATAGTTTGTTAAATATCTAGTTCTTGTAACAAAACATTTATTTGTTATGTTTGTTTTATTACAAGAAATACATTTTGGCCTGTGTGGATTTGTTTATAAATTATAATTTGATAAATAAGAAGTTAAAAGTAAAGGAAGGAAGTAAATGATCCAAAAATAAAAAGTAAAGGTAACTGTGCAACAATACATTGTCTAATAAAAAGATTTATTTCAATAATTATATAGCGTATATATAGTATTAAAAAATGTAATTGCATATTTAATTAAGGTCAATGTTGTAAATTTACAATGTATAAACAAATTAACTTCAAATTTTTATAATTAGTAAAATTTGCATACTTATGTGTGTATAGTTTTATTTATAAATTATATGATTCTTGTAAATAAAAGTATTTAACATAAGTATAGATAGATGTATAAATTTATTCCATACGATTAATGATACTAATATAGTATTGATATAGTGTGTGTGTATATGTTTATTTACTAATTGTCGAATGCCATGGTCAACCTGTTGAATCGAGCTTTGCTCTTACACAAGTGTTTACGAGGCGTACTTTAAAGTTTTGACAATCAAATATAATTAGTTTAACTGAAAATTAATGGGCTATTTTTTCACTTGGATTAAAGCATAGAGTCGTTTTCTTGAAAAATATGTGTGAACTGATCAAAAAATGTGAAAAACCACATTGATTTAACTTTTTTTTTATGAAAAATATAACATAAAATTTAACTATTTTTATAAAAATGAAAAAAAATCTTTCAAAATCTTCTTAATTTCTAACATTTTAACTCCTAAACGGCGATAACTGTACATAGCTTTCCCTATTTATTTATTTTATGCAAATATTATTCATATTAAGTTGTTTGTTGAAAATTTTGATATTGCATTTTAAAGATAATCGTTTCATACTGATTGAGGAATTCTTACTTTACAAAACTGATTTTTCCATGTCCATATTCTTTTGTTTGTGTAATGATTTTTTGTTCATATTAAATTGTTACCTTTTTTAATTAGCATCTAACATTTTCATAAATTTAGTTTATAAATTCAATTTAATATTACTATATATACGTATAAATAATATTATATTACTTAAAACAATCAATTTCATTGGAATGGTCAGCCGGCCGAACTTCTAACCCAATTAATTTTTGGGTTTTAAAAACATTAGCACATGCTACATAAATAATTGTGTATTAAGATTTTGGCGTACTCATTTCATGAGCAATAATTACCACCGAAAGACTTTAAAATTAAATTTTATTATTTTTTGATACTCTAATAATTACCTAACTGAGTTATGGTCAGTAGTTCCACTACTTTTTAAATTTTTTTGGCGGGGTACTGCATAGCTACAAGTACTTTAAGTTCAGCACAAAGTCTAATACATAATTAATAACATGAAAGTTCAACTGGAATTCATTCATAAGTCAAATAAAGGGAGTAATATTTCTCGTTATTTCACCTTGCCCTTTTAGGGTAATCTTTTACTGGACCCACAGGAATGAATAATTGGTCTTTAGTAGTCTTTTCAAGTATATTTAGAAACAGCAAATGTATATTCATGCGCGAGCCTACACACACAAATATACAAACATGAAAAAGCAAACAAACAGTTCATCAGCTAGGTTTAGTAAATATGTAAAGGAACTGGACCCACTTCTTAAAGTTGTAAAAAAGATCGTTCATGATAAAAAAAAAAAAAAAAAGAACTGGCGTTTAATTCATAGATACCTAGTTTACCTTTCAAGCATGTCATAGCTATCCCCACCTAAATTTCCAGTACCAATTATACCATATTTAAATAAACCCTCTCAAAATCCCCCTAGTATCAATTAGGTATTGAAATAATAATTGTTGTACTAGTTTCGCCATTAGGAGATATATGAAGAAGTCATATATAATATTGATTTTAAACAGTTGAATCAACAGAGCTTCCCCTCTTCAAAGTTGGCTGGACACAATCGTAACATTTCAAGTACTGCTTCACAAGTTATGTAACTTATATCACCCTTCTGTATCATTGAAAACAATCATATATATATATATATATATATATATTGATTAACACGTCCCGGGCACTGGGAATGAGTTTCGCACTTGTTAAAAAGAAGTCTGCCTAGTAACCATTGGCGAAAAATTGTCCACAACTAGTACAATGGGCGTTATTATTATTTAGGTACAATAATTATCGTTCTGTCAACTGCATGTTTAAGTAGTGCAGGCCTCCTACAGACGCACACTTCCGTCATTAAGAAAGTGTTGAAATTTTGAAGTAAATGAGGAATTAACTAGCAAGAACGGGGGTAGATTAGTGCTCGATCTATAAGTAGGGCTACATGCTACTCTTCCATTTTTAAATAGGAGATATATGCAGGATGGAGTAGCAGTAACCCAGAAGACTTAATCACACAAAATTCGCACATGGCTCAGAGACAAACCACCTCTGCCCCTTTCCTCATTTCTCTGCTCTTGGCAACACTGAGCCCACTGGCACATGGGCAGCCAGGGTCGACTCCGCAAGGATTGAGGGTAACTGGCCAACTCTGCTGTACGGTCAACGGAAACTGCCCCGGCCAAGTCGTGTCGGGGCTGATTGTTACACTAAACTGCGGTGTTCGGGGTACAATAGGCCAGAGCACGACGGACGAGAATGGAGATTTTACCATTACAGCTCCATCGAGTCCAGGGCTATTCCTCGGCCTGCCTATAGTTGCATGCGTTGCGAACGTTCCGCTTCCACCCTTTGCTGCTGCTAACTGCCCTTTTTTTCGTAGCACTAATGGGGTCCTCCTGTCCGCCGTTCGATCTGTTGGGACTGCTGTTGACAGAAGGTTTGGCTTGGTTCGAGACGCCCGGACAATAGGGTTTATCAAGCTGGGTACATGACGAACTGCGGCGTTAGATCCTCAGCAAAGCCCCGCTGATGAATAATCTTCTCCGTGTGATGTGTGTGTGTGTATGATATTATATACCCTGCTGTGAATACATTGTTAGAAACAAGCTGTGTGTGCGTCAGTGCATGCCGTTACGTGAGCTTGTTTGTTCTGTTGATGTCCGCATCAACAACCTGTGCATGTATACATTAGATCTGTGTCTTACTCATGAATAACGGAGAAGTAAGTACGTAATTACTAGTTAAGGAATTTCCCATCTTATATTTGGATCTCTGATTTGCAATAAAGATATATTTGTAGTTTGTGTGTGTGTGTGTGTGTGTGTGTATGTGTATTGTCCGAAACAGTCATAAATTTGCCCAGAGATGACTCTAAATCCACCCCGAACTCATAAGTGATGTATGGTAATATAGTTATGATGCTATATGCAAGCAAAATTGTAAATCTGGAACAATTCCTGTCTACGTCTGTTTATCGAATTGTAACATACTCACATGGTGTTTGGCTAAACTTATTTCAAATAGATTATAAGATCATGTTTTTAAAATTTATAAATTTATATATTTTATTTTTAAAATAAATATCTTATAAGATTTAATCGAAATTTATAATGATAGTTAATCATAATTTTTTAATGTAGTGATAATAAAAATAAACTAAATGTCATAATATAATGTAATTGAAGAAATTTATTGTATTTTAATATATATAGTGAGTAGCTTTTAAAACGTTTGAACTAAATTGAAAAAATTAACTTATTTTTAAGGAGTTTATAAATTTTAAATATTTTATTTAAGAACTTTTTATATTCTTTTATTAAAAAAATTTATTAAACACTTTTAAATAACTTATAAACCTCGTAAAATATTTTAAAGAGTTAATAAATTCACCCACATCCCCCATTTGCGAATTATGACTGCAATAGTCAAAGCTTTCCTCTTACACAATTGTTTATGAGGTGTATGTACTCGCATCAACAATTGAGCATGGTTGATGTCGAAATACATGCGTTTGATCAACAAACTAGCTAATTCCTGAAGAAGCCCAATTCAAAATTACCTCCAATTATTATTATTATTTTCCAACAACAAGAAATATAAAATCATGGAAAACAGTCCCACGAGAAAAAAAAAAATTTTAGAACAGTACATGTTGGCCTAAGTGAGTGATTAGAATAAAATAATGCTGAAGGCGCAGATGAAGATCTCCTTGCATGACCCGTGCCAATTATTCAAAGTTGGTCATATCTATACGGTTATTTAACACGTGGACCACTTTTTACTACACAATTTGGAATTATTATAATATTCATATTTCTTCATATATATTTATATTTAATTTTTTATTTATATTTATACTTTCTTTCCCTCAATTTTCATTTCATCCCCTTCTATCAATTTTAACTTTTTTTTCAATCTCAATTATGCAACTTTGTACATACATATAAGGTATACATTATTATTGTGTACTTACATAAAAAGAATAATTGAAGCACAAGTTATGTACATACACATTAGATGTAACATAAAATACAATAATATATGATATAATATTCAAATTGAATTGTTTAATCCCTCGACTTTATGTGTTAAATGAAGCACCAATAATTAATAAGCATACAGATTATACCTTATCATGCCTTTGGATAAATATTTATCATCAAGATTTGATTCAATGTCAAAAATTTGGCGAGCCTAAGTACAACTCAATCACAAGTTACAAAGCTTACAATGAATAGTCATTGGACAAGCTATAAGGCAGCCGTCCTGTGCACGTTTTAGGGAGTTCGGTTCAATATATGTCCCTAATTTGCTTTCATGTAAATATAACAAGATAATAGAATAGCCACGACGCCATTGAAGAGCATCTCCTGGCTCGAAACAGCCCGGGCCAAAGCGTAGAAGGGGCAACTTGGGGGCCATAATAGGACTGATGCGAATGGATTCTAAGTTCCGGGAACTTAATTGCTTGTGCCCGCGCGGCCGACCGCATTTGGGTTCCGCGTCGAAGTGCGAGTCTGGGGTTGGAGGTTTCCTCCGCGGGTTTTTTGATCGACGGTTCCCGTCTTCAAGATCTGGGGACGGCAAATACGAGGGAATATCGTGTGGTTCGGAACTACACTGTAACAAAGTTTGCCAGGGCTGGATGAATGAGGGTGCTGCCGAGGAATAATCTTCTCCACCTGGCCATGCACGCATGCAGTTACGTGAGCAGCTTGTCTCTTCTGTCATCGAAAATCTACATATGTGTACTTTACATTATACGCGTGTGTGGTGCATGGCTGCAGAGTTGAGTTATATCAGATTGCCAATGGAACAGTAACCATGCAATGGAGATGCAGGATAAAAGAAGAAAGCCTTCTCTGTACTGCTGTATGATTCAGAAATTACAATCAGCTCTGATGAATCCCTTTTATATGATTACTATGCAGTAACCGAACGGAAGTTATTCAATCAGCTCAAGAATCAGAAAACTAACTCCAAGACTCTAACTAAGGTAAGTTAGGGCAAACTGCTGTTACAAACTAACTGCAAACTATCATTATAAGTAATTGAATTTGTCCTACTCCATCAATCTTCTTTATCTTCTTTAGATAGGCCCCCTCAAGATGGAGAGTAGCATATTGCTATCCCCATCTTGCTAAGATGAAACTTTAAAGTGTGTCCTGGTAATGCTTTGGTAAAGATGTCTGTCAATTGGTATTGAGTCTTCACATGGCCCGTGTCAATCAACTTAGCTTGAACTTGATCTCTCACTATGTCTCAATTTAATTCAATATGTTTTGTTCTTTCATGAAATATCATATTAGAGGCAATGTGCAATGCTACTTGATTATCACAAAATAACTTCACTGTCCCCAAGTCCTTTGCTCCAAGTGCTGCAAATATATATCTTAACCAAGTAATCTCAGCAGAAGTCTTGGCCATAGCCTTATATTCAGCTTCTACTAAGGATTTTGAAACAATGGATTGCTCTTTTGATTTCCATGATATCAAAGAGTCAACAAAAACTATGTAATAACTTGTTATGGATCTTTGAGTATCCAGACATGCATCCCAATCTGAATTACAATAGGCTTTAAGTTTAACTGTACTTCTTGAAGGTAAGTACAATTCCTACCTCAGACACATTTTGATATACTACAATACTTTGTAAGCTATATTCCAGTGTCTGTTAGTGGGCTTATCTATGAATTGGCTTGATACTTGAACGTTATAAGCAATGTTTGGCCTAGTTATTGTTAAGTAAAGTAACCTCCCAACCATTCTTCTATACTTTAATGGATCATCTAACAGTTGACCATCACTCTTGCTGATTTTGCAATTTTGATCCATAGGAATTTTGGATGGTTTTGAACCTAACATGCCTAAATCAGCTAAGATGTTCAAGTATATTTTCTTTCATTGATGTGAATTCCTCCACTACTTCTGTGAACCTCTATTCCAAGAAAGTAGCCTAGCCTTCCAAGGTCCTTCATCTTGAACTTTCCATTTGAAAAGGTCTTCAATTCCTCCACCATCGTACACAAACCAGAAGATTTGTAAAAGAGTCATACCTTTTGAGGGTAAAGCTCCACAAAAAGTTGAGTTCCCCTATCTAGATGCCTGTTTCAACCTATATATACTCTTGTTAAGTTTATAGACTTGATGTGGTCCTCCTTTATCATAAGTTGAGGGTTTTTCCACACACACACACACACATATATATATATATTTCTCCTTCTCCAACCTCCCATGTACGAAGGCATTGTTAACATCTAACTAATGTAATTCCCATCCTCTTATGGCTGCCATCACAAATAAACGTCTCAGTGTGATAAGTTTAGCAACTAGTGAGAATGTATCTTGAAAGTCTATTTATTCTTTTTGAGTGTATCCTTTGGCCACAAGTCTGGCCTTATATCTCTCTATAGTGCCATTCAAATTATACTTTATTTTGTAAACATAGTTGCAGCTTATTGGCATTTTACCAGAAGGCAGATCAGTCAAGGTCCAAATGTCATTCTCCTCCAAGGCTGTCAACTCACTTGCCATTGTCTTGCACCATTCTTTATGTTGTGTTACCTCCTTTAAGGACTTGGGTTTAATTTGAGAGGAGATAATGTTAACAAAGGTTTGAGATCTAGGGTTTAAGAGGATATAATCAAGGTAGTTAGAGAAAAGATACTTAGTGTTCAAAGTTTCTGATTGGATTGGATCCATTGGCTAAGATGGTGTTGCAAGAGCAGCCTGTTGACAGTGATAGTCCTTGAGGTCTTCTATTGCATTCCTTGTTCTTTGAGATCTTCAAATCGATAGAGGTGAAGAATCAGATGATTGAGGATAATGAATAGAAGGATCAGACTGTGAAACTATTAGTGAAGGTGAAGCCTCTGGCATTGAATTGCTTTGTTGTGGTGAGGGTACATTAGAAGTGCATAATGGCTTTACAATGAAATGTAAAGGAAATCTAATTGTAAGGGTAGGGTCAATGATGGTTGGGAAATGTTCTCCATTTGGCTTTGAGGTTTGATTGGGTGGGGATTCATGAACATGTTAGCTTTGATTTTGTGTGGTTGAAAGGAAAAAATGGTCTCATAGAATACCACATCCTTGAAAATGAAGATATTATTATTTTCAAGGTCTAGCACGCTATTGCCTTTGACAGAAAAGAGATATCCCAAAAAGACATCCTTTGCTTATCAAACTTCTTTCTGTTTACTTTTAGGGTGGATATAAAGTATAGACAACTAAACACTTTCATGTGTTTATAGCTTGGTTTGATTTTGAACAAGATCTCATAAGGGATTTGGCTTTCAAGAATGGGTGAGGGAGTTTTGTTTATAATGTAGGCTGTAATGAATACACAATGGTTCCAATAAGAAGATGGCATGTTTGATTAGAACTTCAAGGCCCTTGCTACTTGTAAAAGGGATTGGTGCTTCCTTTCCACACGCCATTTTGTTGGGGTGTTTTTGTGCAAGACCTTTGGTGGAAAATTCTGTTGTTATGGTAGAAGGTTTCTAGTTAAAATTTAGAGTCGTTGTCACTTCTAATCACCCTCACAGTACTGTTAAATTGGTTTTTAACTAGGTTACAAAAGTTTTCCATGGATTTCAAAACATCTAACTTAGCTTTCAATAGGTAGACCCATGTGGCTCTAGCAAAGTCATCTACAATGGTTAAAAAGAACTTGATCCCATCATGAGCTATGATGTTGAATGGCCTCTAGACATCACAATGCATGACTTCAAATGGACTTGATATTTTGTGAACACTATTTAGGTATGGGAATTTGCATTGTTTGGCACGAGGACAAATGAAATAAGGTGAATTATCATTTTAGTCACAGGAGTTCTTTACAAAAGGATCATCTATCATCATCAACCTATTATTAGATAAGTGTCCTAATCTGTAACACTGGAGTTTGTATGGATGTTGGTTTCTTAGTATAGCTTTTACTTGGTTGACCGAATGGAAAGAACTAGACAAACAAAATCTTAGAGCATTACGATGCACCTCAAAAGTTTCGAACCGATACAAGCCCCCTCTTACGTCACCTTTCCCAATTATAGTCCATGATGTGAGGTCCTGAACAAAGCAAATGTCAGTTATCAAAACAAGGTAGTAGTTTAGGTCTTTGGCTAAATTTTCCAGCTGAGATGAGGTTAAAGTTGAAAGAAGGCATGCACAGCACATTAAACTATGTGACATGGCCTGTAAGTTTAACAATCCCTAGATGAGTGGCTCTCACCATTGTTTTATTTGGCAATCTCACTCGATAATCCACCTCTGTAACAATCTCAGTGAAGACCTTGAAATTATATACCATATGATCTATTGCACCAATATCTAATATATAAGGAATCACTTCTGAATATGTTAATCCATTTGTAATAGAAGTGAAGCACATAAGCTTAATTGACATTGTGGAATATCCTGGTGTTTAGAGAGCTTTTGTTCTAATCCTTGCTTAAAGGATCCATTTTGACTCCTTGGGATTAAGCTAACTCATCAGTTGCTGCAATTGATCTTTAGTCAAAGTCACTTTTTCTTTTGAATCTTCCTTCTGACTTACCTTAACACGACCCACAAAAGGATTATTGTTGTTTCCTTTCTGATATTGCTTAGATCTTAAAGGGTAGCCCTTAAGTTTATAGTGCTTCTTATTTGCAAGTCCATTCATATGGCAATGATTGCATCTTGGCATTTTAGCATTACCAGCTTTGAAGCTTTTCGTAAGTGAGTGGCCTAGAATCCTACAATGTGTGCAGAAGGGCCTTTTAGATTTCTTCCCTTGCTTGGTTGTGTTGGAAGTCTTCTATCCTACCATAGCTATAACTTCTGAATTATGTACTTCATTTATCATCAGATGCCGTCTCTCTTGCTGTTAGATCATGCAGAAAACCTTGTCAATAGAGGAATGGGATCTATCATCAAAATTTGATCCCTAGTATGAGTGTACACATCAATCAGTCCTATAAGGAATTGAATGACATAGTCCCTTTGATACTTGTCACTAAGGACCTTCAACTGTCCACATTGGTACTTAGGCATTGTATCATATAGTAGAATTCATCCCAAATGCTTTTCTTCTTTCCATAGTAGGTAAGTATGCTATCATTCCCTTGAATCAATGTGCTTAAATTCTTCTTCAATTGATATATCCTAGGCTGGGACATCTTGTTTTGGATTTCCTTCCACAGCTCAAATGCATCATCTACAAGCACAAGACTTGGTTTGATGGCCAGAGAAATTGAGTTAAGCAACCAAGATATCACCATGTCATTGCATCTTGCCTATGCATCCATCAACGGATCGTCTATGGAGGTTGGCTTTTGGATTTGCCCCGTCACAAAGCTAATCTTGTTCTTTGCCCTCAGGGCCGACTTTATGTTCCTAGACTAGGTAACATAATTCTCTGTTGTTAGTGGTTCAATTATGAGAGCCACTATTGGATTGTCCCTAGCATCAATTCTATAAGGATTTGTGGGGTTTGCAAAATTGAGATATCTCTTCAATCTATTGGGATGTTGAGCTTAGATAGATGAACTTGATGCCATTTCTTGAATTCAGACGAGGGTGGTGAAAGATGGCTCTAGTACCATGTTAGTTTTCAACCTTGAACATGGCTACAGAGTTGAGTTATATTAGATTACATAGTAATCTATGCAGTGGAGATGCAGGATAAAAGAAGGAAGCCTTTTTTGTATTGTTGTATGATTCAGAAATTACAATCAGCTCTCATTAAGTTTTGATAAAATCCCTTTTATATGATTACAATGCAATGACCTAATGGAAGTTATTCAATCAGCTCAAGAATCATAAAACTAACTCCAAGACTCTACGTTTAACTAAGTAGGTAAAGTCAAACACAAACTAACTGTTACCTACCATTATAATTAATTGAATTTGTCCTAGTCCAACTATATGTGTCCTATTTCTTCTCTCGCGGGGCAAGTTCTCGGAGTTACTTGTCCTCATTACCATCCCTAATCATTATGGAGGACTTGGCATGGATTATTTAAATTGAGTTTAATTATTGCTCATCTCTTAATAATATTTAAACCAAGAGATTTAGACATTATCATAAGCATGTCATTAATCCTTTCTTTCATATTGTTCAATTTCTTAAAAAATAAAAAACTTCATGCACATCAAATATTGCATGTCTCTTGAAATAAATTCGACTTGACAAAATATAGCAATTGATTTCTTGAAACTTAAGCATATCCAAGGAAACTAAAGTGTTTCTGTAATGGGAAGAAGCTTGGGGGTAAGTTAAGGATAATAAAAATCTTAATAATGACAAATGAATGGCATTTATAGGGGCTGCATGGTAAAAGATGATGGGAAAGGATTTTATGGGACCGGTCAAACATGTTTAAGGAGGCTGAATTGGAGGGCTGAAAGTTGGTTTAAAAGGAGGATTATCACGAGGGAAGAGGTCAGAAGGAGGTCATCAAGGCTGGCAAAATTATAGTGCTGATTTGAGGGCCTCTATCGCATAATTAATTGAATCCTCATCCAGCCAAATCACAAAACCAAAGGGAAATTCGGAAACGAGCTACCAAAAATAACACTTCCCCCACTCCCAAAACTCTTTGATCAGCTGTGGTGCTGGGGAAGAGATGAGGCTTTGCAACTCATCCTCGAGGCATTCTTCAAAAAACCAACTCGTTATTTCAATTCCAAATGTCATAGGCAACTAGAAAGTAGACCAGACAAGTGGTGAAATTGAGTTTCTATGCACGAAGGACTGGTTTTTTACATGTAGAATGTGGGTATGTTTGCATGCTCAGAGATTTGACAACAAATGGACGTTTTAAATCGAACATGATAGTGTGCTACAGTGATGTATACATATATTCCTGAAACCTAATTGTCGCAGCAAATTCAAGTTCTTGTATTAGCTAGGCAAGGCCATTCCCAGTAAATTTCAGTTTCGGCGTGGGAAGGATTAAAACTTGATGCCCAAACTTTGTCTAATTGAATGATTACGGCAGCAATTTTCCTTAATTCGTTCCCACAATCATGTCTGTATAGTTACACTGACCGGCCTCCAAGTGAACAATCTAGTCAACTGCTTTGATTTCACTAGCAATCTATCTATCAACTTATGTCATATCCATCAACATGAAACACCATCGTAAGCTCTGAATTTTACAATGATGAAGGAAGTTGAAGATAAGTGAGGAAGTGCTTTTTGCACGCTATGCATTTATAATGAATTTTATTTTTTTTCATATTCAACAATTTTTTTTATTGTAATGAAAAGGTGTATATTTTATCACAATTAAAATATATATGTCATCTTAATTAAAATAATTCTTTTAAAGTTCTTTATTTTAGCTAGTTTTCGTGAAGTACACCAACTAATAATCTAATTGGGCAATTTTTGAATTGTTCATATAAAAATTATCTAGAAGTTAGTAATGTAATTAAGTGCAAATTGAACTATTTGTTATGATCAAAACCATATATGTTTTTATTTATTTGAATTTAATTATTTATAAATGTATAAAATATATAATAATAATAATTTGGTGATATGATCGTATGTAGGAATAGTATAGAGTACACACACATATATATAAATGTAAGTATATATGTATATAAATATAAGAATTGATTTGATTATGAATATGTTTAATAATTGAAAATAATTAGTTATTTATATATACAAGAAAGTAAAATTTAGAATTTGAATTTAAAACGAGAATTTTGTTGAGTTCAATGTTTGATTACAAAGTTTGAAAGAATATTAAGAGTTGAAATATTATGAAGTTGCAAAAAATATAGAGGTAATATTTTGACGAGTTATGTGGATATTAAGAAAGGAAAACAAACATAGTCCGTAAGTTCAAACTTTATCTGCAAAAGAGATGATATTCCAATTTGACCATTACTCCAGTCCCAAACTCGACAAAATCTGTCTTTGCCAGTTAAACATGGCGGGTCACATCATCTGGATGGGAAACAGAATCTAATTAAGAAAAATTGTGTAATATTTTTGTATGAATAAGACCGATAAAAAAAAACAGTGCAAATAGCAACACGTTCATAGAGGGGGAAAAAATAGTATTTTATCCTCGGTTAATGGGACATGAATAAAAAAGATGCCAACGTAAAAGAATGAACTGAAAAAACCTCTATTTTCTTTCTCTTCACCCCATTCACTTTTATGTTTGTAATCAAAAGTAAACTGAACGGAGTAGTTGTGTGCCATAGTGTTGTGGGATCTGATTTGTCACAAGATACCAATATCTCAACGAGGGAGGTAACCCGTACAAAATTCGTGCAAAATCGTTTTTAAAATTGAGGTTGTTAAGTATTCACATTTTCTACTGTTCAAAATCCACGTATGTTCTTGCTAAGAGTACAGTAATCTCTTAAGCATTTATCTCTCTTAAGCACTGACGTATGCACCAATGCTTTCATCCAAGTTGCTACATATTGGATTATACTTGCGCTCGAATTATTTGAACATCAATACATTGAATAGATTTTAATCCTAAAAATGTCACGAATTTGTGTCAAAATATTAGTATCTCAAAGAGGGTGTTAATTCATGTAGAATTCGCATAGGACGACCATTCTCAAAATTAATATTGATAGAAATTCACACATAATCTAGTGGTTTTATAACTTATCAAGTGAATTATGAATCTGTCCTAATTTGTTAATTCAATTACAAACATGCTTGGAATTTCGTGAGTAAATTTGTAAGGCAATCGAATGATACTTTTGAAAATCTAATTTGGATTACCAAAACAGTTTCTCCAATGGTCTCTTTCATAATAAAATAGTTGAGATTATAATGACCTCATAACATGCTAAAATACACATACCTATGGACAATATGGGCCATGCTTCAGTACGTAACACTCATTGGATTTAGACAACTGGGCCGACCACCTAAAGCAAATGTACTAAATAAATCAGCCCATAAATCGATGTTTACCATATCTAGCACTATAAAAACGACTAATATAATAGTATATTCATAAGACTGAAACTGTGTCAAACTACTAAGTCTGTAACTGAGTCAAGCTACTCAGCTCAACCCATTAAATAGATCCATTGAAATTAGGTCAAGCCAGTGAATCTATAGTTAAGTCAACCTTCTCCTCCACTGTACTCATCAAGAAACTTAACTCATTAAATAACTTGATTGTAATTAGACAAAACTAGAAAATCTATAATTGAATCAAGCCACTCACTCAACTCTACTCATGTAGCAACTTGATCTGTATTCACAAGCCAAGTTCAAGTGAGAATTATTTGGACTTAGTACTCACCGAGTAATTTCACTCGATTAATACAAGTATAGACTCATACTATCAGTTACATAATAATGGGCTTGTTGGAAAGGGAGCAGTTTTACATTTGAGAGGTTACAGCTCTAAATCATTTAATGCCCTTCAAAAACAACTTAACTATTAGATAGATTAGCCGTGTTCAAACATTACAGAATCACTAGGTGGTCTAGCAAATGTCATATTTGTCAATTTCCTTAATTGCCAACCCCTTTGTCCTCAAATCTCGGCTTGCTTCCACACCTAGACGGATAAACACAAGTGGTACAATGGTCGGCTAACTCGCTCATATTTTCTAAGTAGTTCCTCCTTGAGACACCCACCGACAAACACTAATTTGACACACCTTTCCGAGTTTTCGAGATACAGGTAACCAACATCCCCCAGAGAGTGAATCATTTATTAGATACCCTTCAGTAAAGCCACATGGGTAGTACAAGATAAATTGTCTCGCCCCAAACAAGGATGATAAATTTGACTTGTGAGGGTAACGACAAATTTATGGGATTGGAGAAAAACTACCACTGCCGGAAATAACGAGTCACATAATACATGATGCAAAGGATCATAGAGATCCCACACAAGAATGATAAATCTGACTTGTTAAGGTAACAACATATTTATAGGATAGTAGAAAAATTACAACTGCCAGAAATAACAAGTCACATAATACATGATGCAAAGGATAACAGAGATCCCCCCACCATTACATCAAACCAAGTAAATATTCAAGGACTCAAACCCATAAAAAGAAATGAAGACAAAGGAAACTAGAAACATGTTACACTCACTAGTCAATCCTGTTCATCCATTTTCATTTTAGCCTTTTTTTCGGTTTCTTAGGAGGTGGGGAGCATCATTTGGCCATCATAACCTTAACAAACTCATCGTAGTTAATTTGTCCATCACCATCAACATCAGCCTCCCTAATCATCTCATCCACCTCCTCATCAGTCAGCTTCTCTCCAAGGTTCGTCATAACATGGCGCAGCTCGGCCGCAGAGATGAAACCGTTCTGATCCTTGTCAAAAACGCGGAATGCCTCTTTTAGCTCCTCCTCAGAGTCGGTGTCCTTCATCTTCTTGGCCATGAGGTTCAGGAACTCAGGGAAGTCAATGGTTCCATTACCATCAGCATCCACCTCATTGATCATATCCTGGAGCTCAGCCTCAGTAGGATTCTGCCCCAGGGATCTCATAACTGTTCCAAGCTCCTTAGTGGTTATGCAACCTGCACATTGCCAATGCAAGAAATTGTAAGCAGTTCAGAATGCACAATGTGAGCATATCACAATCAGGAGCAGTCTTCATTTTACTCATTTAGCCATAGGTAAAATGTTATAAATGCCATCATAGTACATGGGCACCTGAAGCGGACAAAGTATAAATGTTTTTGAGTTTATAAACTCGTTGTAAGTGTTTGACAATTTTTTTTAAATAAAAGTGCTTATAAGTTCCAAAAGTAAGATATTTACAACTTATATTCTCTTTAAAAATAAGTTAGATATTCTTAATTTATTTTCAATTATTTTACAAGCTTCTTTATTTTATAAATTAAAAATGACATGAATATCGTTAAAATACATTTTATTAATGATGTTTGGTTTATATTTATCGTTATTGTAAATAAAAAATATATAAACTAAAATTATAAATTTCAACAAATAGTTCTAAGTCTCATTATTTAGATATTAGCTTATTTTTAAAATAAGATTCATTAGTTTATAAGTACCAAAAATATCTTATAAACTACATAATCTTATAATCTATTAAAAATAAGCTTAGCCAAACACCCTCCAAGAAATTAAACTAACAACAATTAATACATACAACATAACTTTGTAGCTAGACCAATTAGATGAGTACATCCTGGGACGGGATCAAACAGTTGACTCAATCTATACATACAACATAACATATTAAGATATGTGGTAGATTTCACAAACAGTTGACTCAATCTATCATCATATACAAGCACCAAATATGAACTCTGAAATAAAATCCTTACTTCGTAGTTGGATGAGCATTGTTTCCCTCACTAATTCATATAGCATTTTCATCTATGCCCAAGATTACAAAATATGGCGTGCTTCAAATCATGAATTCTGTTAAATACTGCATAAATAAAAGTAGCCTTTCTCCACCAGAAAGACACATATAATCCTTTAATAAACTTTACAATATGGCCTATTTCCAAACCTAAAAAATTAAGAAAGTTAAAACAAAATAACATATTGATAACAGAAATCAAGACATCCAAACTATAACAGGACGGACCTACAGATTTTAAAGATTTGAAACATGTTTGGAGCAAGAGGAAGACAAGTTGTGGGATCTACACTTCTCATCTCTAAGCTATATAACATCCCTCAATTTCTGAGGCCAATCTGCGACCCTAAATAAGACCACTAAGTACCATAAAAAATCAAACATAAGCAAATTCATTCTAGAAACAATTAACACTAAACCCAATCCTTACAAAATTCAGCACATATGTACAATTTACATAAATGAGTTCTTATCAATCTGCAAATACGACATCAAATCTAGCTAATTTACATTTAAAAAAAAGTATGAAAATCAAACAAAACCAAAAAAAATTGACACGGCCACCATAAAATTTTCCAATCAATGTAATCAAATATCTAGATACCAGATCTGAAAACGAAACGGAAAAACCCGCATCCAAGATAAAAGAGAAATTCACAAAAACACAGAGAGAAGGGAAATATGGGTATGCAAGGCAAAGCGTGCGAAGAAGAGGGTCGAATTCAAACCATCGCCATCCTTGTCGAAAAGGCTGAAAGCCTCCTTAAACTCAGAGATCTGGTCGTCCGTCAACTGCTCAGCCATATCTACCGCACTCGATTCGTATTTCTCGGCCCTTTTTTACCCTTTCCTTGACTCGTGGGCTTTGGAAGGAAGGAAGGAATGAAGAGAGTAGGAGGAGTTGATTCTGAGAAACTCAAATCCGGCTGGTATTTGTAGCGATCAGGACCTCTTTTATCAGCTTTCTAAAAAATAGAGAAATATACAGAGAAAAAGGACCGACATTATTAAAGGACACAGATAATTATGGTAAATCAAAAAATCATCATTCATCCACCAATACGATCTGATTATTTCGTTTTTTCTTCTTACATCCAATCTTTATTGTTTATCTAGTTTTTTATTTTTACTTTATTTTTAAAGTTTTACGCTAATTTTTCTTCCCAAACAATATTTACATTAAAAAGGCATTGTTTTCATTATTTAAATTTCAATTACAATATTATAAAAATAAATATTTAAATTTTAACCCTTTCAGTTACTAATCAAAAGATCACGTGATGTGATGCGCAGAAGCAATAAGAAAATAGATATTAAAGATGCAAATGTACCTCAGTGGGTGCATTGAATAATTTTAAATTTTAATTTAAGATGTGGGCCCCGTTTCCCGTCTAATCTGGCATATACGCGGTTCGCACACGGTGCCTTTTTGGTCGCCGCGGGACACGTAGGGGGCGGAGGGCACTCAGCTGCTTTTGGTGTTTGACTTGGGCTTGTGGCCCAATGCTCTTCTGAGTTTTTGTGGTCTTCTTGCATTTCCTTTGTTTGAAGCCCATATTGGTGATTGGCTCATATGCCGTAACTACAGATGTGATGCTGAACTGTGGTCACACTCAATGGTGACTTGGGTCGGATTTGTCTTGGGTCCAACCCAAATTGATTACATGGGATTCACTAGGACAAACATGATTTATAAGTGATCACATAATAATTGTCAACTTCAACTTAATTGTCCTTACAACAAAAGGAAGCAAAGACTGATACACTAAGTGGAAAGAATAGATGGTTGGTGAGATACTTAACGTTCCCCAGTTATTTATGTGAAAGCTACAAAAGAGAAAAAGCTACTGTTATTTCTTCTTCACACTGCTGCGTCTCCGCTCTCGAGAAAATCTCCGGCACCGATCCATCAGGACCATTTCACGAGAATGCTGAAGAGACAAGACAGTTGTCTATCCTCGTCTCGTCGCCAGGTCTCCGGCGCCGCCTCAACCCCACCGACATCGGAAGCTCACCATGCAAAGGGCATCGGTTGCATGTCGGGCATCATTCACCTCTTCTCCAAATACCAAAATACCAGCAAACGCCTCACATTTGGTCAGAATTCCATTATAATATTTCCTCCTTTTGCTTTCGACCGATTTCTTGTGAACAATACTGCATTTTTTTTTCCATTACTGTTGCGGTTTCTAACGACCGACAGTATATTTTCAGGTAGAAAACAAGAAAAGTTGAAGCCGTCATCCGCGACAAAAGCCAAACGCTCATCACCCGGAGAAGAAAAGGCTGAAAAGCAAAACTTCGATGCGAAGAGATTAATTTGCGATGTTACAGCGCCGAGGAGCCCCACGCTTGAGCCAGAGATCCCACAGTCGAGCGGCTCTAGCTCGCCGGAGGACTCGAGAACTCCTTCCTCATTGGTCGCGAGGCTTATGGGTTTGGAAGATACAGGTGCCGCCGAGGATCGGCCGGCCTCGGAAGAAGATCTCGTCACTGAGAAGAGGCAGCGGCTGTTACAAGCTCTGGAAAAATGCAACGAGGATTTGGAGGCGCTGAAGAAGATCATTAAGGCGTTGCAGGCTGCTGACGTGAGCCTTCGGCCGCCGCCTCCAGCGATGCAAGGCAAGAGTGGTGTTCCCGCCGGAGGAAATGTTGGTTCGTTGGAGGTGATGAAACCTTGCGTTAAAAAGTTAACGGACGTGGAGGCTGAGGAGCGGAATATACCGTTGTGTACGGCGGAATTAACACGTTCTCCCATCAGCAGCTTACCCATAGTGCAGAATGCCTCTGCAGGTTAGTCTTTTTTTTCTTTCAGTTCTTTTTCTTTTTCTTGTCTAGTAAAGCATTGCACAACACAAAAGCCTTTTTATTTGTTAATAAAAAAATAAATCTTTTTCTGAATAATTTAAAATATTTTCCATTCACAGAAAAAAAAAAAGGTAAAAATGCAAGTAACTGTGTGATGAAAATGATTTGGGTTGGTGGGGCTATCATCTCTCTACTGTGGGCCTAAAGCTTTGATATTGGAGACAATCAAGTGAAAGCGTGCCCAATTTCATAATTATAACTCACTTGCAAGTAACAAATTTAATAAATTGATAAATATAAGTAGTTATCTACTTAACAATGTCATGCCCACTGTAAAACTAATGATCAACAGTTTCATTAATGATCCTCAACTTAGATTATTACTCACAATGTGATGTGATCAAATTACTTGAAATAGAACCAACTCTTGTATCATAAGATGTATGTACCTTGCCCTTTTGCCTTTAACCATTTACAAATAAAGATAAAAAAAAAAAAGAATGGGTGATAAATATGAATCTTTATTAGAAGGATAAGAAGGGCAAAGTGCAGTCAAATAAGATAAAATGGAAAAGTGAATAACTACAAAATAGAAAAAGTGAGAGAAAATGAGTGTATATTGTGGGGTGATGCCACAACAGTCAAGAAAATAAGTTCACATCATTGTTTGCATGTGCTTTTGCTTTGGAATGACACACCACTTTCATTGGTTTATTTTTGGGTCCCCTCATCCTCCACTCACTTCTTTTAACATAATTTCATCTCTCCAACGGTTACATAGCTTAATAATAATTATAATCATAATAGAATACTTTATGTGTGCAAAATTATTTATAATTTATAATTTTACTTTTAATAAGAATACAATTATCAAGAATTATAATAAAAGGTAAAGAAAGAACTAAAGAAATTGAAAAGAAAGAACTAAAGAAATTGAAAAGAAAGAAAAATTAAAAGTACACGCATATAAAGGTAAGTTAGGAAAAAGAAAAAGGAAAAAAATATAAAAGAATCAAAATAAAAATAATGATGTAATAATTTCACATTGTGATATCAAAATAGACTTGTGTCCTTAATAATATAATATAAGTAAATTTATTAAATGGGAAAAAATCTATTAAATGTCCGAAATAAATTACTTTATTAAGAGGTTTGGCTATGACAAATAACATAGATTCTTATGAGAAATAAGGACATACAGTCATAAATAAACGAGCATATATTTATGGAGTTTCTATAAATTAATTAATAAAAGTCGATTATATGCAATTTTCTTTTAAATTTTTTTGTTCTGCAAAAACTATTTTCAAGCCTTGCATTGCTGATTACAAACCAAAATTAAACATCGACTCCTCCAAACAAATTACACCAACCACGCACATCCTTCATGCACGTGCAGGAGCAATACGCGAGATTCCACCTCAACGCAAGCCCACGGCAGCAAAGAAGCCAGGAGAAGACGACGAACCGATTGCCAAACTCTTCGACGACAAGCACCCCACAACCACGGAAGCATCATCGCTACTTCTGATGCGGCGGCGGGCCGCGTCGCCGCCGCCGTGGAGCAGCAGGGCAATGGTTCAGAGCGTGGAAGAAGTGTCCGCCGACATTGCTTGGGGCGAAAAGAGGGAGGTGGGCAGAATAGGGCTGGCGCTGCAAGACCACCTCTTCAGAGAACTGATCGGAGAGCTCGTTCATGAGTTGAAGAAATCTTGCTCCGTGCATCATTCACTGCCCCTTGAGGCGTGCAAGAGGAGACTTCGTTTCTGATTCTGTGTTGTTGAGATGAGTACATAAAATATGCTCATTTTCTGGATTTGAATGAGGAAGAGAAATCTAGAGCACCAGGAGACTATTAGATCTACGATTGCTAGTTATTGTTTAGTTAATATAACTGAACTTTGCAGTACTTACAACCAGATATGTGATTCTTGGAGGCAATTATACTCATTCATAGGAAATGTGGGGTGATTGATCCATGCAGATATCCCAACTAAATCACTGGTTATACAAGTAATTTGTGCACACTACTCATTGTATATGAAATATAAAAAAATAATTTATTTTATATACACACGCACACACATATCAATCATGTTTTTATAATACAAGTATTTTAAGATACGAGCGTGAGTATTTTTATTTTACAATTTATAATCTAACGAAAATATTTATTTTTGATATAATAGAATTATAAAATTTAATTAATAATGACAGAATGTAAATTATTATGTTTTAAAATGTATTTAAAATGCACACAAAAAGAGAGAAAATTAAAAGAAAAATTGATAAGAAAAATATAGGTTTAATTTAATTTAATTTAATTAGAAGTGATAAAAGGGAAAAAAAATAAAAAAGAAGATGAGAAAGTAAAAATAAATAAATAGATAAAGGAGAGTCATTTTAGTTTTCCTACATATGAAGGGCCAAAAGCTAGTTATTATAAGGGGTTAGTTAAAATAAATAGTATAAAAATTTATTAAAGGGACATTTTAGGAAATACATTAAATGACCAAATATTAAATTTATTTTATCTAACATTTATTATAAATATAAAAGATTTAAATCATGATTTTTTATTTAAGTACATATACAAAATTGCACTAAAAATAACATTTTATATTTTTATCATATAATATGTGTGGGTGCCTAAACAAATAAATAACTTTTGCATCTTGATAATAAAAAATGAATTAACAAAATATTAAAACAATAAAATTCATTAATTCTCAATTAAATTTTTTTTCTGGTGGGTTAGTTAGTATTAGTTAATTAATTAAAATAGGGATATGTTTGAAAAATCATTAAGAGACAAAAGATGGCTATTATGGAGTGTGTGAGTTTAATTATGATATATATATATATTAATTAAAACTAAGGTATAATTGACAAAATATTAAAAATCAAGATGTAGTTATTATAAGTGTTGGAGTCTTAAGAATATAGCATAGATTGCATATAAAAAGTATTTTAAAAATTATTAAAAGACCAAATAGTTTTTAAGTAATAATATACTTGTCAAGATAGATAATATACTTGTATAGATATATACGGCTGGTCCAATGCTCCCTAAATTGGGTCTACATCTTGTAAATATTCCATGGGAATCCTAGATTTTGTGGTCCAATCCCTTCTTTTTGGCACAATTAGGTTCTGGAATAAGTATTCTAAGCCATGGATATGAAAATGAGACTCATATAGAATCCATCGGCAAACACCATGATTGCAACAGTGTTGACCTGTTAGACATAATTATACAACAAAGGCATAAAGGTGTGGGATGATACCCCAGTTTGGAGTAATTTCTATTTCTTTTGCTTGCATATATTATTTAATTTAAGCTAAAAAGACCTTAATATCGCGAATAAATTGTCAATATGACCGAAAGGAGTGAAGTGCAGAACTAAATTCTGTCATATATTATTCCAATAATAAAGATTGGAATGTTTTGTGCCCTTTACTGATGAGTGAAGTTTTCAACATTAGTAGAGCAATATCTATATTATCTTATTGTTTTAATAAGAATTCTTGAAGTTACACTACTATAATTATGTTAAATATTTTTATTATTTCTGTCATTTTCTTTTCTATTTTCATCCAACATTCCATTTATATTTATGTGCTCTCTCAAATTTTAACATTTTTAAATACTTTTGATCTTATATCATATTTCTTCTTTATATATATTGTTGCATAATGTGAGATCACATAATTCTCTTATTTTAATTTTAAATTTTTATTTTAACTTTTTTATTTGTATTTTTTCTCAAATTTGCTCTCTCTGTTTTTTTTTTTTTTTCCTTCTAATTCTCTTGATATTTCTTTGTTTTATTATTTTGAATATTCTTTATACTTTATAATACTAAATAATTTTATTTTTATTAATTAAAATACAATAATTTTATCATTTATAAATACATCTACACACTCATACAGTATGTAAATTAGACTAGTTAGTAATTAAGTAAAAAGATGGGATAAAGAGACCATTAAATCAAGGAATCCTATATCCCACCAAAAGCATCTTTTGCAAAGGTCCAATATTAACATGGTGAGTAGTTGACTCTGCGTGAAGGCAGTCATGACCTTGGTCTTAAGCGTATAAGTCTTGAGCAATTATTTTTAGAGCGTATAAATTTTTTTGTTAAAATAATTACCAAACACATGTAAAAAGCTTACACGCTCCACGTCTTGAGGAGTTTGTAACCTCATCCAAACTCCCTCTTAGTTCAACTATGGTGGTGAGACATCTACTGGCATTTCTGGCCCTAACAGCCGTGTCATTGTCCCTTGTTCCGCCGAAGCACGAATGCCTGCGGGAACTCAGAGGGCGACGCGCTTCGCCGGAGCTTGTCGGAACCAGATAACATGCACCAGAGCTGAGATTCGACCCTTGTGAGCCCCTTTACCTGGTTCCATATTACCTGCAACCGACGCAGTCGCGTCACTGGGGTGTCTGTATGTATGTGTGTGTGTGTGTTCGTGCGTGCGTGCGTGTATTTTAATGACAGAATATGTGTGATCGTTGATGGGTTTGGAGGCTTGTTTTCCTGCTTGGGTTTCACCGTATTAGAATTTTTGGCGATTAAATTATGTAATCTTCATAACTAGTGTGAGGTTTTTGCTTCGTGGGATTAGTTTTGTTGTGGCTGGCGTCTTAATGATAATCAGCTAAATGGACCAATCCCAAGGGCAGTTGCTAGCATATCCAGCCTGAAAGTTATGCAAGTGCTTCTTATTTGACAAGTACTTGTATCCTGAAATGTTTTTTGAGTTACGCGTTGCAATCAGCCGTGGACAAGAACTATTTATTATCTGTAAAATTACCAACTGCAGGTAATCTGAACAATATATGTGTTGTTCTTCCGAGTGTTCTGAGTCCCCTGACTTGATTAATAGTCGCCACCGTGCTGCATAGTTGCGCGTGAAAGTCATGAAATGTTGCGACAGGATGAAAGAATCTCAGACTGAGAGAGTCCATTGTTAATCTTGCACCACATAAATATTGAGCAAAAGGCCCAGCTTGGATTACAAGCTGAATGCAGCCACCAATCCCCATGACGAGGAGCAGCAAACCATGAAACGCGTTTATGCTGCTGAAAGTTTCAAAGCAAGTGAAAATCTTGGCTTTCAAGGGGACTCCTGTTGAGGAGGAGAAGATGAAAGAAGTGTTCGTTATTTTCGTGTACAGGAAGAAGAGCGTACAATTTTCGAACAAGGATGTAATCATAGGAAAAATTGAACTTACCCCATATTTATATAAACGTCACGCAAATTATTGTCGTATATTCAAAATACAGTACACTGTGAAAAGGTCAAATTAAACGCTCTTTAAGGTCTGTACAAAATTTACAGGACACTCCCCCAATGTGAACACCAAACAAGCTTTCAACCCATCAAGGTTCGAAACAGCCCTCACAAGAAAACAGGAACTGCCAAAGCAAAAGAAACTCTCGCCAACCTCAAAACTTCCAGAAATTAAATGAAAATTCATTCTTCAAGAAACCAACCATGTTGCCGGTTTAATAAAGGAAACCCATTACCACTGAGGAAAAAACAAATTTTATGGTGAAATGTATGCGGCGATGGGAGAACAACACGCCCTTTTCCCAACTTAGGATTCTTGTTTCTTATCAGTTTTACCTGTTCCCATAACAGATGCAGTTCTATGCAGGTCTTCAGGTTCTTTCACTTCACGATCTGGCTTTTCAGGCGTTGAGGCACGGACCTCTTCTTTTACACTTGACAGCTCCCCAGAGGTACCTTCTTTGTCATCCTTGGTTTCTATTGATCCATCATCCAAATTTGGCACCAGTTTCTCTTTGTTACCATCTGGCACTTGCTTTATGGGCAAATAAGTATGCTCTAGAGGTACAGGGTCAGTGACACCCAATTTCCAAGAGGTTTCTCGTGCTTCTCCAGACTCAACCAACTGCAGAGCATGATCAAATGAATTAGGAAGTTTAAGATTCTCTGCGCTGCCATCATTCAATTGCTTATAATCCAAAGCAGCATCGTCAAATGGTCTAACTTCAAAAGCTGATGTCTCGTGAATGGGGGTGGTCACACTTGGATTTGTGTGCAGTGTTCCATCATCAGAATTCTTGGTTATGTTTTCTCCAACCAACATGTCAGTGTGAGGCGGCTCCAAAACAACAGGCTTCTCGATCCTGTTAGCACTGATTAGCTTGAATGCCAGTTCAATATCTTCAATTGTACCAGCTTCAAGTTCTGGCATCCCAGAACTGGTACGTGCAACATCTTGACCTTTATTGGACACTTGAGCATCTCCCACGACGATTTCACTTTTCCCAGATGGCAACTCAGCTTTCTTCAGAACAGAATCAACATCTTTTATGTGTGTTGCTTCCACATCAGGAATCACAGATACACTATCTTCATGATTGTGACTTACCATAAAATCAGTAGCCTGAACTTCATTTCCATTGAAGAACGTCTCAACTTTAGATGATTGCTGGCCGGGAGAACCCCAGCCATCCCTTTCATTGAAGTTCATTTTCAAGATATTATTACGTTCAGCTATACTCGTTTTAGATGTCTGTAGCTCTGGGATATATTCGATGTTCTCCTCGTACACATGAATTTCCTCTCTTGAACTCCCTGAATGCATTGCACCTTCCATCTTATTCTCTTCAACCGGATTAACCTCAGCAACTCTCGCAGTGCTAGTTTCAGCAGGATGTGCTGAAGACAAATTTTCTCCAACAGAAACAATGTGTTTTTTGAACTCACTTGAACCAGATCCCCATTGATTGGTACTGAAGTCCCCGACGTTATCTAATTCAGACAACAGTCCGTCCATTTCCTTAATCTCATCCGTCTCTTCAACTGTTGTCTGCACAACATGTTGAGAGCTATTTGTATTGAGAGCACGAGATGGAAAGAAAATAAATTCTGGAGGTATTGGCAAGCTGATATTTGATGAGATGCCATGATCGAGCAGTTGGATCTCAGGAACGTTTGGCTTCTGTGTAGTGGGAATGTCACTGGATGACTCAACCAGGGTACTTGAAGCCTGCATTGAATCAGCCAAGAGATTGGTGTTTTAATTTTTAGATCTGAGCAGTCAGCCATAAATGTCAGTAATTGCATCTATAGAGACTGAAGGAACATCATAACGCTGCAACATACAGAAACAATGAAAAACAGGACAAATATTTCCACAACCATTTCTGAATACTTGCTTGGAAAGAGATTGACCACATTTAAAAGATGACACACACATCAACTGAAACAGTATTTCACATATCAAATATGACTGTGTCATTCTTTTTTAGGTATGACTGCTGCACATGTGAGTTTCTTATATAGAAATAAATAGAGAGAGAGAGGGAGAGAGCCAGAGACAGAGAGAGTAACAGTTATATGCAGGATGCCTCTTTTGAGAAGAATAACTTAAATTTCAAAACTACAATTGAAAATTCATGACACATACTAGTATCCTACAGATCTAATATTGCTTATAAGTCCATTGATCTTGATGTTGGATCTAAAAATAGATTATCAAACTGAAATTTTCCCAACATATCGCCACGAAATCAGAGCATGCATTCAGTTCATATACAAAGTTACTACAATATAAATTAGCATATAGGAGATTTTTTCATCAAAGTCTAAGAAGCAATGACAATCTCTCATTTTCTCCATTCTTGTCTTGATTTCACATAGAAACTTTGCCAAAAGTTTCTTCACACACCTGTTGTGGATATTTTATTCCTTGATATATTAAATTCTCAACGATAAGCATCAAATAAGTTATATATAAAATAAACTAGAATTTTAATCAGCGGTAAAAAATGCATGAGGCATAAAATTGCTTAACTAGATTTCAGTCATTAGATTGCCCACTGGACATAGTGACAACTGGAAGCAATATGAATTTGAGTTTTGGCAAAATTCAGAATGTAGTTAAGAGATTATCTACACCACCCACGAGTAGAAAAACATGGGGCATTGTCAAAGTTATTTGCAAGCAATTGTCCATTATTCAGCACAACTTGAAGAAATAAGACAATATAAGGAGAAATTTTCAAAATTGGTAATGGTTTTAAATTACCTGCACTTCATTGAGATGGTTAAAATTTGGCTCATCTATTGTTTTATCATAAAAGAGCAACATGTTTCCTTCAGCAGAAGTAGAAATTGACTTTTCCTCAGCTTCATGGTGGACATCAGAATCAGGACTTGGGTGTAGGATAGTCTCTTCTGCGCCAGAAGAGTGTTCTGTTCTCGGATGACCCTCAAATGGTGCTTCACTGATTTCAGTTCTATTATCTGCATTAGAATTTTGTGAACACTTCTCCTCCAGTGATCGATCCAGACTTTGATCATCAGAATATTTAACCAGGGAATGAATATTCTTATCAGCACTTGAACTAGGAACTTCACCCCATCTATGCTGCTCCCTGAGATTTTCCTCCACCGAAGCTTCAACCAACGATTCTAACGGAATAGGCACATGAGCTGTAATACTAGGAGCTGCTAAAGAACCTTCACTTTCAGACCTCTGATCAAGTCCTGACAAGTCAGTGTTTGCATTGTCCTGATGTCTTATATTGACAACATCTATTGGCCTCGATTTATCTACTGTATCAGCAGTTGATGATTCAGGTTTTGCCTCCAGGTTACAAGAAATGTTTGTCCCTATTTCCTGACTAGTTCCTTCAGATTCTCTATTAATAAGGGTTACTGTTCTCTTGACCAATACAGAGGGCAAGCCGGGATCAGACTCTTGATGCACATCAGAAGAAATCAAGGAGGATGAAAGGTTCTTCCTGACTTCTCGTGGGCTGGAATCATAAACAGGTATCCTATCTGGGATATCAGCGACCAATGTACTTGTCGAAGTCAGATCAGTGCTTTCTACAGAAGCTTGGGTTGAGATGCCTGGCTCTTCAGCGACACCATCTCTTGTTTCCTTCAAAATCGACAAACCTTCACCTCTTGTCTCAGTGGAAACCCCTTCACTAACTTCTGAGAGTGATGAGGAGCCAGAATCCCTACTGTATCTCCATTCAACAGCTTCAGAGTTTGGGTGGTACTCAGTAGCTGGAGGTTCCATGTGTTCGGTTATACTTTCTTGTTGATAATGATCAGCAACATCTCGTGATTGGAAGTAAATCTCACCGACTTCAACATCTCTCATCTTAACTTGGCCTAATTCTAATGAATCTTCTTCTTCTGAAGATTCACTTTCATGTCCAACATGTTTAGAAACACTTTCCATGATGGAGGCCAGCTCTGGTACCTGATGTAGAGATTCTTCAGTGACTTCAGGATGGGAAATCAGCTCCAGATCCTCTGACGGACCCTCTATAGTGACTTCTTTTGTCAGGGAAATCACCTCTACTTCATGTGAGTCATCTTCTTCTGGGAGCTTCCTGTCTTCCGAATCCTCAGATGAATCAACAGATTCAGTTTCGGGAACAGAACTCACCTTTGAGTCACTAAGTTCACTTGATTGTCGCTGAAATTGAGAATAGACTGATTGCTCCGAAAAAGTATGCTCTGGAATGAAGTATGGCCTCATTTTCGACTTTTGCCCCTCTTGCCTACCAGGTGCAAAACTTGAAGGCCTGACATTAAAACTTTCATGCCTCCTAAAGAATGACCCCCTTGATTCAAATGTTCCAAACTCCTCGTGGAATCCATCTCCCAGAAGATTGGGCTTCTCTTCACCAGAGTCATAAGGAATATCAAAAGGGTTCCTTCTAGGCAACAAAACTGAAGGAGCTGAACCAGGAATTGAAGGAAGTCCAGAATCATCATAAGAATCATGAGGAAGATCAAATGGATTTTGTCTTCTTGTTAAAATAGGTGCGATATTGAATGGAAGATCAGAACTCTCCAAGTTCATCAAGTTCCTTTCAGGAAACATATTCACGTTTTTCCTAGCTCGCCTCCTCAGAATTAAATTCTCCAACCTTTGGTTCCTTTCAATCTCAGAACTTCCCAGGTCCATGAGATTCTTTTGGTCCTCTTCTGTCCATTTGATAGCAGATTGTCCCTCTTCTTCCTTGTCCTCTTGCACATCATCTTCATCCTCACCAACTTCATTGTCATCATCGGCAACTTCAAAGTCCTCATGATTTTCAGCCATGTTTTTCCTAGCACTCCTCCTCAGAATTAAATTCTCCAATATTTGGTTCCTTTCAATCTCAGAACTTCCCAGATCCATGAGATTCTTTTGGTCCTCTTCTGTCCATTTAATAGCAGACTGTGTCTCTTCTTCCTTGTCCTCTTGTGCATCATCTTCATCCTCACCACCTTCATTGTCATCATTGGCGACTTCTAAGTCCTCAACATTTTCAACCATGTTTTTTGTGGCGCTCCTCCTCAGAATTAAATTCTCCAACCGTTGGTTCCTTTCAATCTCAGAACTTCCCAGATCCATGAGATTCTTTTGGTCTTCTTCTGTCCATTTAATAGCAGATTTGGTCTGTTCTTCCTTGTCCTCTTGTGCTTCTTCTTCATCGTTGTCATCTGCAACTTCTGAGTCCTCATGATTTTCCGTCTTGTTATCTGACTCATGACTGCTGTTGCTGGATGTTGAAGATATTTCAGATGCTGCATCAGGGCCATCACCGGACATATGAAGAGGTTTAGGAGCCTCTTCATCCAAAAGTGGGTGGAGCTCATCAAGCATCGGCATTATGTCGGCCATTGAGGCATCTGGAGATGAACTCTCCGCCAGGTCTGACCCAGAATCTAAGGCACCATCTTCTTCTTCCATTTCTTTCTCCCACTCTGCAAAGCGTGTCCGAGGAGAATGAGGAAGCGAGTCCAGAGAGTCCACATTCACCTTCTCAGAATCAAAAGAATCTGCTTCAGATTTCTCATCTTCTGATCCAAGACGTTCATCATCCTCTGTCGCAATTGGCGCATAGTGATTTTCAATGACTCCCTCATCGACTACTCTCTCTTCAATCCATTCAGGTTTCTGTATGCGTTTCAAATCATCTAAATCTCTGTTTCGTTCCCAAACTTTGCCATCATTCAACCAAAACTCCTGTGATCTCTCCTGGATCAATGGCACAGTATCATCTGAAACACGCTCTCTATGAAGTTCACCAAGCTTACCTGCTGACTGATACAGCTGCTCAGTTGACTGATCTGCTTCATCGCTTCTTCCCTCACTGAATCCGTCAACAAAACATCTCTCAATTTTCTCAGCAACAACAGCATCTCCTGATATCCCAGTCTTTGCGGAGACAACCTCATCAGTTTTCTCCTCTTCTATTTCAATTTCAGGTATGTTTGGCTGCCCGTAACTTAAAAGGGTTCCAAGCAAAATAGCAGTGCACACAAGGATTGGAGAAGCAGACACCAACAATGAAAAAATAAAAGGGGACAATCTGTATAGAAATATCAAAAAACAGAGGAAACCCACAAAGAATGGATGACTGCAAACTGATCCAAGACACCATCTGACTGCAAAGATCACACCTTTCTTCAATTTAACGCCAATCTCCAATAACTGATGATCCATTTTTTCTATTTTGACTCAAAAAGTATTGTATTTCCTTGCAAATCTGCCACAGAAATAAAATTCAGAAACAGCCCAAATATTGTTCTATCATTTAGATCCAGACATGTCATTTTAACTAAAACACATAACAGAGTCAAACAAGTTATCGCGTTAGTCAAACACTGACCTTGAAGGGTTTAAAACGAGAATCTACCGAACCAGATAGCACCTGAAAATCTCAAAACAGAGAAAGATGAGAACTTCCAGATAATTGAGACACGGAAAAAAGAAAGAAGACAGAAATTTGACCAGTAGAGAGGAGTTAACCGCACCGGCTTGAAAAAGATAAAAATATAGAAGGGAAAACCAAAAGAAGTTGAAAAGTATAATCTGATTTCTTTGTTTTATGCTCACTTTCCTTATTCTCTGCCTCTGGTCACACAGATTGATCCGGGATTTTGTCCATCTGTAATCCTAGGTATAGAACGGTATAAAGAAAGTACTTTAGGCTGTGTGGTACCCAAAAGAAGGAGAAAGAGAAGGTGAAATGAGGAAAAAGGAAGATTGGGACATTTCTCTTTTGGCCAATTCTTCCTATTCAGTCATGCAATATGGCAGACTTCAGTAATGAAAAAAATAACATTTCCAATCGTTGAAAGTGGTCAGTTTGTTGTGCTAATTGCAAATATAATATAGGAGAAATAGCGGGATAACGATGATTCTTGGACGAACACAGAGCATCTGTCACCCATTGCTTGAGGACTTAGGCCAAATACTGCGAGGCTAAGTCTACTCTAATATCTAAATCGTTAATGGTGGGTTGGGAATCAGGTTGGTGTGATGATCCGCTTTATTTACTATGTGGTATAATAATGAAAAAAATAATTAATTACCCGTGTAATGAGATTAAGAGTGTGTTTAGGTAAATTTGTAAGTTATTTAAAATTATTTAATAAATTTTTTTTAATGAAATATTTATAAACTCTCAAAATAAAATATTTAGAAATTATAAATTTCTTAAAAATAAGTTAACTTTTTTTAATTTATTTCTAAACATCATATAAATTACTTTTTTATGTATACTAAAAAGTGTATAAATATCTTGCATTACATTATATTAATAATATTTAATTTATTATTAGTATATCAAAAAATTTAAAATTAATTATAATTATAAATTTATATAAAATCTTATAAGATAACTTTATTTTAACATTTTATTAATTTATTTTTAAAATAAGATATATGCTTATAAGCTTGTAAAACTAGAGTGCGAATGAGTTGAATTTGAATAAAGTTAATCTAAAATTTTTAGGGTTAATACGATTGATATTAATTTAAGTTAAATTCAAGTTCAACTTCCGAATAACTAAGTTTAATAATGTTCAAATTCAAAAATTTTCAAGTTGAAATTGAATTGAGCTAGAGTTCAAATTCGAACTTATTATTTTTTATTTTTAAAATAAAATATATACTTTAAAATTTTTGTTGTCTTTAATTTTGTGAAAAATGGAATATGGTACTAAATAATCTTATATTTTGTAAATATTAATGGCTTTCAAATAATATTAAAACATTTAAATTATATAAATATTTATTAATTGACAAAACAGTGTGCATATGTATTAACTTATAAAATGAATAAATATAAAATTTTAATTAATTTTATTATGTCATTTCATATTTAAGTGATCAAAAAAGATATATATATATATAATAATGAAATTATATGATAAGTTGATAATAATTGTATATGTGAATATATTTTGTTAATTAGATATGGAGCTCATATTAGTTCATACGAAGTATTTAAAAATATCATATTATTACTGTTACATAATTAAGTATTTACTACACATAATTTTAATATGTTATACATTATTTATCATGTATTAATTTTATAGTTATAAAGTGTATTTAAAAGTACAAAATATTTGATAAATAAAAATATAAAAATATTTTGAAAAAACTCACAGACTTTCAAATAAAAAAAAAATTAGTTTAAACTCGACTCAATCGAGATTTGAGTCAAGTTCAAATTAAAGTTAAATTTCAAATAGTTTGAATTCAAGTTAAACTATTATGGAGCTCATTAGTCAGTTTCACCTGTCTTGCACTTATGTTTAAAATATATAATAAGTTACATGATTTTATAAATTATTTAAAATAAGTTTAGCCAAATCCTAACTAAACTAATAATTATTTAATTTTAATCATGATTTTGAAAATAATTAATTGTAGTTTGTTATGTATCACGACGTAAGATTAAACACTAGTGTATTTCTTCTAAATCAATAAACATAATTAATTAGCATTAATAAATAATATAAAAAAGTAGTAGTATATCAATAATCTTATTTGAAAGTGTTTAGCATTTTTTTTATTAAAAGTAATTGTGTAAATTTAACTACATTCGCCCAAAACTCTTCATAATATAGTGTAAGTTATACTAGACAATACCATCATTCAAATTATGTTAACAATGATAATTTTTAATATTCCATAATTGTCAATTAATTTTTGATGGTTTAGATTTAAGTGATTAATTATATTAAAAATATAAAATTATTATGGGCTGGCTGAGTTCAACTTGCGAATTTTATGAGTTTCTAATTCTGTTTTAGGGGGAAATACATTTAAGACTCGATGGAAATATAATCTCATTCATCTAACCCACTTCGCAAAGAAGTCAATATTTGGGGTCCATATTGCTTACAAAAGTCATAATGAAAATTAATTAGCCAATAAATAAAGGGAAAGAACTGTCCAGTGAATTGGGCTGCGAATACAAAATGTTTAATTATATAAGAATAATGTAATAATTACAACCTGCTAATGAATATAATAGCCACACATAAATGGGATCAACCACTAATCATTGTTTTTTTAATTTTTTGATGACAATACACAAGTGTAACGATTAAGTCAAGAAGCAATACCTAAGGCAAAAACAAATGACCATAATTCTTCAATTTCAACGATTTTCAAGACTTAACACTAATTGTTAAAAATCATTAAAATAATGTTGGCTTTATTTATTTTATAATTACAAAAAAAAATATATTTAATTATTAAATTTATTTTTTTATTATTTTTATATAATTTTTAAAATAAAAATACTTAAAAATACGGATCATAATTACAACATCAACAAAAACGTTGGCGTCAGCAAAAGAGGAAATATAAAAGTAGGATAACAATGCGGCAGAGTGGGGTGGGGGCCCCATCCCTGACTCATAACTAAAAATATTTAATTTTATTTTAAAAATTAAATTTAAAAAAAAGATAAAAATTTGATTCTTATTAAACAATATACATAATTAAATATTAAATTTTTATTTATTTTAACTAATAAATTTCACACATGTTATGCATGAGTAAACACATTCATAAATTATAAAATTGGTGTATTAAATATTAAAAACAACATCATGTAATATTAAAATTATAATAATAAAGAAATATAAAATAGGATTTGTGAAAGGAGAAAGTTAGAAATGAAATAAAAAAAGAAAGAGAAAAAAAAGACAAAATAAAAAAAATAAAAGAACGTTAAATTAAATAAATATATAACTTTATATTGCATATTTTATTTCTCTAAAAATATAAATATATATTAGAATTATACGTATAAATATACACGCACAAATTTAATAAAATCAGGAGATGAGGCAGAGATGTTACCCTACCTCCCGCCCCATTTAAAGCCCCACGGGCTGGGTGCGGGTGTCATCTGCTCATTGACATCTCTATAGTCTATATGAAGTTGAGACAAACGGCTAATATATTTTCACTAGTGGAGGGTAGAAAGTTAATATAAGAACGAACATAGGTAGATACGTAATTTTACGATATATTTGGGGGGCGAGTGAAATTTAGCGAAAACCATTGAGCAGCTGACAAACGTCAGCCAGACCGCCCGTGCAGCATAACTGATTCGGTCGAGAACACGAAAACTCCCAACCCATCACGTTCTTCTTCCTTCTATTTCTCTCTGCGTAAATCACACTATTAATTTTTCTCCTCTAAGGGCTTTTTTTTCTGCAGTTTTGGAACGCATCTCTTCGCAAGTTCTTGATTTGTTGTTTCTATGTCTAGCTGCCCATAATGTCGAGGTGCATTGTGATTGTTTGCATGCTTTTTCTAATTATAAATTAGCAGATTTTGATGGATTCACACACGCAGGAGACACACTTGATAATGCTGTGGTGCGTGTATATATGTGTGTGTCTGTGTGTTTGGTGGATGGCTAGAATGGGTTGACGTTCCTAAATAATGTGTTTGGTGATGGCCAGAATGGGTTGACGTTCCTAAATAATGTAACCAAAATTATCCGTCAGTGTCCTTCGTCTTTGTATGACACCGGAACTTCTGAATTCGGACATGTTTTAGAACAAAATTAGGTAAACGATGAAGCATGTAGGAGGTGGTTTCGTATTCTGTGGTTATTTATTTTCCAGTCCTTGTTTATGGAAATTCATAGACACGTAATTGGATAATTTCATAATTGTTGGATTGTGCATCATGCCATAATGAAAATTTGCCAACTTTTAACAAATTGGATAAATGTCTTTTCTGAATTTACAGGAAACATTGGCAATGTTTGTTTTGCTTTGTAACTATCAAAAAACAATCGCAAGAATCATTATGCATTTCAAATTTTATCTCTTACTTTTACATCATTTTTAAAAAATACACAAAAAAATACACACCTAAAAATATAAAGAACACATAACCATTGTTCTCTTAAATATCTATTTACATTCTTTCCTGTATTACTACATTGAAATTCTATGTTTAAATACAGGGCATATTAGTTGCAAACGCTTACTGATTAAAACCTGCTAATTGTATTGTGCTTCTTTTTGCACTGAGAAATTTGTATTGAAAATGTGCAGTCTTCTGAGCAGTCTTCTGATGATTTAGCTAGCTGTAATCTATAGAAGAAGGGGAAGAAAAATGTCGGTCAACAACGCACAAGCAAGTGGTTCCAAAAAGCCTATAACAAATGAGAAGGAGCTAGCTAAGGTTCTTGCTTACACTTCATATATTACGTGATTAGTTTTCATAATAAGTCTATATGATTCTGGAGGATATTTTTTGTACTTGTAATTTTGGGATATTAAGGTGTGTTGTTATCTTGACTATTTAACAAATGCTATTCCTGGCATTAAAAATCTTGTTGGTGGAATGGACAAGTACGCATGTTCTGTCATTGGAATCCATTATTTTTACAATAGTTAAATTACTCCTTTCCTTTATGATAAACGTGAAAAATGCTGCTGGTCTACCAACTAATAATGTTCCAAGCAAAAAAAGGTTGCATGTTTCTGAACGAATAGTTTCTTCTTTCTGCAAGTTATGAGTTAAATGCATATACTGATCCATAAGAATACCATTTTCTGGATAAAATTTGGCATAGAATTGTCCAAGAAATATTTAATCTCTATAGTCATATGGCCATTTTATTGTATTTCAGTTTTCACTATAAGTTAGTTTGCATTTTGACTTCCTGATGTTTCCTTATGGAAGTGAATTAAAAATTCTTCTTATGGTTCTCACTTCCAAGAGAGGACATTGACACCTTTGTAATTCCAAACTCTAAAAGGTAATGGAGAACTTGTGCGACATGCTGTTTCGGGGGAAAGTGCTCAAAATTTTTGATTTATTTTTGTCCAAATTAATCTCTATTCTTGATTATGAACCACATTGCACATGTATTGTGAACATTAAAATGAGGTTTGTGATTCAGATGTACGATTGCATTATGGGGCCTTCCTCACTGTATTCATCATTGGCTACACTATAACAGTATTCATTTGTGGGAAAGATTATTTCAAGCTCTATCTTGGAATTGTAGAATGGCTAAAACATTTCAAAATAGTTTTAAAGGATGGAAGTTTGTAAAGTTTTCTATTTTTCTTGACATAGGATGAATTCTAAGGAACCATTTACATTGTGTGGAATTGCAGAATGGCTTAGACATTTGAAAATAGTTTTAAAGGATGAAAGTTAGTAAAGTTTTCAATTTTTCTTGATAAAGGACGAATTCTAAGGGACCATTTGCTTTGTGTGGATCAGGTCATGGCAGACCCCTAGAAACCGTGTTAAAAACAAACACTTGCTCAAAATCATTCCATGCTGCTAGAAAGTGATAGGATAATCAGGTTATCACAGCTTACAAAAAAAGCTTTGAAAACTCACATTCCTGAAATATAATGAAAAGGAACCTTGTCAAATAAGGAAATGGAATGATATGCTTGTTACATGGTACTTGCTTGTCCCTTTACTCCGTGAATTTCATAAGTGGCATGATGTGCCTAAGCTTTCTTATTATTGAATGTAACTTTTATTGTTGACATTAAGGTTTAAAGTTAATCATCATCAACAAATATATGCTTCAAGGTCAGCATCAAATAGCTGTTTTGATTAATTCTTTCAATTCAGATGAGTGAGGTCAGAAAATTGATTGGACCTGCTGCAAATAAATTTCCAAATGAATGCTCTGATGAATCAATACTAAGATATCTTAGAGCAAGGAATTGGAACACTAGGAAAGCAGCCAAGATGTTGAAAGAGACCCTGAAGTGGCGTCTAGAGTTCAAGCCAGAGAAGATCCGATGGGTAAGGCTACCTTGTCAGTTTCCTCCTCCACCTAGGAGCTAATTCTTTGAAAGATAAATTAATCTGGACGTTGTTGGTTGTTCTGTCACCATGTGGTCTCTAAACACACAACAGATCAAATTAAATTATCCAAATGAAACCACTTAAAAACAGTTGGTGGGGATTGAATTGATGCTGCAGCAGTCACAAAGAGGCATTTTCATATGTACTTGCCTTTTTTAGAATAAAAATGAGAGAAACATTCCACTGGACTATTTAGCCAGTAGACATTATATTTCTCTTGAATCATGTTTAGATAAGATGTTTTCTACGCGATAGTTTCTTGTCACAGCATATCATTGAACAGAGATAGTGTTGGGAATCCTTATGTCCTCAGAAATTGACACTTAGAATCTCTCTTTTTCTCTTTATCCTGATTGATTCAGGATGATATTGCTCATGAAGCTGCAACAGGGAAAGTTCATAGAGCCAACTTTTTCGACAAACATGGAAGGACTGTGCTTGTCATGAGACCTGGACCTGAGGTATAGTGGTTCATTAATGTTCATGTCATGAGTGGCATCTGTGTTATAACTGCCGTTCTTGTATTGATAAATAGGGGATATAATCTTATTTCATTTATCAGCTAAGATGCCTCATCTATGCTAGTTTTTTTCTTCCTTTTTGCTTTTTCTGTGACTCCTTACCTATGTGTCAGAACCAAAACTCCGTAGAAGATCAAATCAAGTGTTTGGTATATTGCTTGGAGAATGCTATATCGAACCTAGCTCAAGGTCAGGAACAGATGGCGTGGTTAATTGACTTTGAAAGGTGGAACATGGCTAGCATATCAGTGAAGGTAACTCGGGAAACAGCTCGTATATTGCAGGATCATTACCCTGAGAGGCTAGGAATTGCACTCCTCTACAATCCCCCCAAGGTCTTTGAATCCTTCTGGTTGGTAGGTTTATCATTCTCCTCATGCTTAGCATCTCCACGGAGCTTGCTTTTGATGCTGACCTAATTATATCCCTTATTGTCAGCATCATGAAATGCAGTGTTTCAAAACTATGAAACACGAAACAGATCATAATCCAATTGAGCATATAGATTTCTAATCTCGCTGAGCTTCTGTATTGTGATGATCATTCTTATCAACAATTTGGCCCTTAAAATATCTTTCAATTGTTCAAAAAGAGTAGTCAAAGTAAGCAATTCTACAATAGTAATGACCCTTACAAGTAAGACACATTCTCACATTTCAGAGCCTGGCCTGGAAGTCATTTGTATCACAACGCTATGAAGATGTATTTATGGGGTCTTATATTTAAATTTCTCTGAATTCTATTCAAACACTTACGTTGCAGTTGGTGAAACCATTTCTTGAGCCAAAAACATACAAGAAAGTGAAGTTTGTATACTCAAATCAGCCCCAGAGTATGAAGATAGTGGAAGCCTTGTTTGACATGGACAAGTTGGAATCTGTCTTTGGTGGGAAAGTCGAGGATGGTTTCAACTTTGAAGCTTATGCCAAACGCATGAAAGATGAAGAGAAGCGAAAATCCGATGCCAAGAACTCCAGTGATGCACAGGCAGCCGATCAAACAAGCTTCACATCTGAATTGCAGGAGTCAGACGTCTTGGTGTCCGATGTTAGCTCTGAAGTCTCTGATGAACTTGATTCATCGCAGCAGCACGAAATGGGGTCGGACTTTGAAGATCTTGATGAGATAGAACGCTTGCGATTATACGGCAGAGACGAGATGGATGACAATCCCGATCCCAAAAAGAATCTAGACAAGGAGATCAATGGCAAAAATAAAATCAATGATCCCACTGAGGTAAACAAAACTTGAATGCTTGTATCGGATGGAGGGGATTTTGCAGACTGTGTGAAGAAAAATTTGGTTCGACCGACCGTGAAGTACCTGCAATGGCTATTAGCTCTGGTGAAAATGAATGATTGTTCCAAGGCATGCTGCTTATTGCAGATGAACTAGGCTAATGGAAAATTCAAGTGCATGATTCTTTTGTCCTGAGCCCGTGATACCAATCTTTTTATGCTGTTCAAGGGTCTCATTTTTTTCAAGTTTGCCAACAAGGATTTATTTCTTAGTTGATGTTCTAATTCCCTGGAGTGTAGACTTCCTTTAATTATTTGTTAAGGATTTTCATATCTATAATTGCGCCTTTCTTTTTAATTCCGTCGACTCAACTTATTTGAGTTCAAATAGGAAGAATGATGTGAAGCATGCTAGCCCTTTTCGACAGTTAGAAAAATGTTTCGATGGAATGAAGATGAGATAAGAAGTGCTTTATGTGCGCAAAGTGTCAGGGAGAGAGGTATAGGAGAGGGTTGTTTTCACTCTTTTATCTTAAAATAATTATTATATTTTTTAAATTTTATTTCTATTTTTTTTATTTTTATACAGTTTTTTAATAAATATAACTAAAAACACACGCTAAAAAATAAAAATAAATATAACTTTTATTTTTTTGAGTATTAATATGTTGTGAATGTGTATTTTTATATATTGTTCTTTTTTCTTTCTCCTTTTGTGTTCATTGAGTCAAATAAGGCCATGCTTGTTTTACAATTTTGGTGGCCAAAAACCTAATTTTGTAATTATGGTGTGTGTTTTTAGTTATTTTTATCTTAAGATTTGTATAAAAATAAGAGAGAAAGAGAAAAAATAAAAAATGTAATAATTGAATGTATTTTTAGAAGTTGGATAATTTAAAAACAAATAAAATCTATACTTTTTTAGAATATAAAAACAACAACACATATTTAATCATTATATATTTTTTATTTTTCTATTCTATGAGACAAAAATACCTCTCTGAAAACATACTTTCTAAAAGTGTAATAATAAAACGTACTTTTAGAGGATGGATAATTTAAAAACAAATAAAACTTATAGTTTTTTAGAATACAAAAACAACAACACCCATTTAATCATTATATGTATTTTTTTTTTCTATCGCATGAGACAAAAAACACACTCAAATTTCAAAATAAACTTTAACTTTTATGCTTTAGATGCGAAATTTAAGGATAAAATAAAAATAAAAATAAAAAAATTATTTTAATGAGACGTCTATCCCATGAGACAAAAAACACACTCAAATTTCAAAATAAACTTTAGCTTTTATGCTCTAGATGCGAAAATTTAAGGATAAAATAAAAATAAAAATTAAAAAATTATTTTTGATGAGACGTGATTGAATAGCGTGCGTTTTTCAGAGATTAAATTATGCCACGAAGTCTAAGCCAGTTTTGGCTTCATACTTCCAATAGTCGTTTTTGGGACGATATTTATCACTTTTTAAAAATTTTACAAAATAAATATTTTATTATACAAAATTTTATTGAATTTAAATTTAATTAATTAATTAATTTTTTATAATTAACTAATAAATTTTTAATTATTATATCTATTATAATCAAATCAACAACTCTCTATAATTTTTATATTCATATTCACTTTTTTATTATCCTATAAAATTATATACTACCACATTATTCAATCATTATTACATATTAAATATATATATATATATATATAAATTTTCTATTTACTCAAATTTTATAAACCAAACATAATTTTACAGGGAAAAAAAATTTTCCCCGCTGGAGCCCATGGATTGGATTAATGTGGTCAAGGGGTTAATTTCTTCCACTGTGCAGCTGGGCTTCTTACATCCAGTTAATGCATAATTTGTGTGCTTAATCGGTGCATTTAATTTTAGTTTATTGACGCAGCCGTCTGCCTCATTAATTTATCAAGACTATAATTAAATTTATCAAGCTATAATCACGCCACCCATCCTTTCTCTAACTTTACACAGATTTGCAAATTACAAAAACTCCGTCAATATTTATTTTCAAATTTAGTGTACGTGCTTTTTAATTATTTTAATTTTAAAAATTATATAAAAATAAGATAAAAGAAAATTTAAAAATTTTAATGATTGAGTATATGTTTTTAAAGTACAAAATTACAAAACAAACATAGTCATTATGATTTCATAATTTAACGATGTAGATATGTATTAAATATATTACCTCTTATATACACAGTATACTTTCATTATTTTATATGTTATAGGAGATAAATGTTCGATATACTCAACTATTCCCACACAAGGTCAAGATCAATATTTGATCAAAGGTTTTGTTTGGATGCAAATTTTATAGGAGAAAAAATTGGTGCAAAAAATTCAATAATAATATAAAAATAATAGAAAAAAAAGATTAAGCAAAGTTATTTTAATGAAAAATACATTTAAAGATCTTTATTTTGATAAGATAAAAATAATGGGAAACAGATATTTTTTATTAAATAACAAGGACCTAAAGTCATACAACAACGGCGCACTAGAATTCTATACATATACTGTCTAAGAATTGCTTAATGCCTTAGAAAGACTACTTTTTATCACTAAATTTAATTACTAAAATAACCTTACCATCTTAATGTAAAATATCAAATGGAGGGTCATTATTATATATTCTATTTACATATTCAAATAAATTATACTATTTATTTTATTAAAATTTTATTTCTAAACATATCAATCATCTCAACGCAATTTCTATCGAATTTTTATCTAACAAAAACCCTAGCTCCCAAACACAGCCAAAGTCTCCTACCTTTGAATTGAGCATATAAAACTTATTTATTTGTGTCACATTTATTTATATATATTTTATGATATTGTTAAAATTTATTTATTTATATTTTTAACAAAATTCATTAATGTGTGTGTATATAATATTTTCGGACAGTGCTCTGCTAGAGTATATATAAATAGATATATGCTCTTGGGAAGGGCCGCAATCTTCTTCAAAGCCAAGAGTGAATTTCTAACAATCCACCAAACGCTGTGGGCATTTGCAAATCAGTCCTTTGGTTGAATCTACCAAACCCCAATCCTCCGCCCACTGCATCCCCAGCTAAGGAAGTACTTCCATGGCGCTCTGGCAGACGTTAACGGAATCCATCAACACCTACACGGGGCTGTCCCCGGCGGCGTTCTTCACCATACTGGCGCTCGCGTACGTCACTTACAAGGTGGTCTGCGGCATGTTTGTTGCCGCGGATGATTACGCCGCCGTCAAAAGAGCCAATGAATTCGCCCTCCGCGAGCCCGTGCAGATGGGCGACGTCACCGAGGAAGAGTTGAGAGCGTACGACGGCTCCGACCCGAACAAGCCATTACTCATGGCAATCAAAGGGCAGATCTATGATGTGTCTCGTTCCAGGTTAATAAACCCCCTCTTTTGTTCTGTGCTTCAGTTTTGATACGATTTGAGGTCAGTAGCAACCACTAAATTTAGCAGATTACGGCGCCAGTATGAATTCTGCGTGGTGGTTCCCTATCAAGGGGGTAAATCGCGATCAAGGGGGTAAATCGCGAAATTCTTCTGCCAGATTTTTTCCTAGGTCGCTTAGAAGTATAAATAACTGTTTTCATCACCAACAATGTGAAAATCACGGATAATTCTAGTTAACGGACAATTAGGTGCACTATATATGGTTGCGAGCAGCCACGAAGCACATAGTGAAGATGATCCTTCAAGAGAGTGTTCTATAGAGTTTTCTACTGCGTAGTATGCTGATCACGTCTATATTTGAATTAGTCAACACATCAGTTGGATGGGTAATCGCCGTAATGAAAAACAGGCATTTGACATCAGAACCAGTTGAATTTCACTCAATAAATAATAACCAGAAAAGAGCTAAATCTACCAAGGTTTTCAATCCAGGGACTTCTTTTTGACTTTTGAAAGCCCAAGCTGCTGTGATCAGGCTACTGATGGCTCACATGAGATCCGTGAGAGTTTACCGCAGAATCAGCCGTGAGACCTCTTAAGTGGAAAAATGAGGAAAAGGGGCATAGTTTAGCTTTTATTATATTTTAGAGAATCTTGTGGCCGATTTTAGTCCAGGTAGTAAACAAGTATTCTTTGTTGTGCCTTCTTGATGGTGATGTGGACCAAAAGTTATTTTCTCTGGACCTGTATTGTATTATCTTGCTTGGATCAAGTCCCCAAGGTTGATGTCCTCCGCCAAATTTTGTTTCCTCACATTTCCTTTAATATCTTGCTTTAGAATATAAGCTTTGAATTATTGTCTCTCACAGCGCACATTTTTGCTGTCATGATACTTCGGAGAAATGGGTTTGAGGAGATAGCATGATCTTCCATGTGCTATATGCTTGAAGGATGATGGAATTTTGTTACCTTGACATTTCTGTAGTCTTTATCTGCTGCTTGATGAAAGTTATAGGGAAACCGCTTTGTGATCAAACTCTTATGTTGATGTTCTGTATCTCCCATGTGTTTAATCAATCACATTGCAAACAAATCATCATAAATTGCATCCTCAGAGTTTCCTTTTGTTGAGTTGCCCAGATGTTTCCTACTTAAAGTATTAATGGCACCGTATATTTCCCTTTTGTTTTGAATGGCATAATTATATTACTTGATGTCATGGCAGGATGTTCTACGGGCCTGGAGGACCGTATGCCCTGTTTGCTGGTAGGGATGCAAGCAGAGCCCTGGCTCTCATGTCATTTGACCGGAAGGATCTTACTGGGAACATAGAAGGTTTGAGTGCTTCTGAGTTGGAGGTTTTGCAAGACTGGGAATACAAATTCATGGAGAAATATGTCAAGGTAGGTCAATTAGTTTCAAAGAGTGCCTCGGAGCCCCAAGAGACTGAGAAGGAAGCTGAATCAAGCAACAGTGAAGAAGATAAATCACAGGAAAAACGGAGTGAAGGAAATGAAGTGCAGTAGAGCACATCTATGACTGAAAACTTACTTGCCTTCGAATACGGCACACTTAAATTTTGAACAGCATGACCAGCCTATCTTATCGTGTATAATGGGTGTCTATAACAAAAGTGTGAACATTAATATCTGCCACATTTTCAGTTATCTTGAGGTTTTGAATTTCGGGTTTCAACCTATTTATGACTTTTGTATTATGAGGATCAATGGCCTCAAGAATTGACTTGACAGCTATGCATGTTAATAAGGGAGTACTGTTTGGGTTTACTTGTTTCTTTATTTGCATCAATAGTTTAACTATTAGCAGATTTACAATTCGGTAAAAGCGTTTGGCAGATTCATGAGTTTCAAAAATCCAGGCCTTGAGCAAGCTGAACCCTTCCATAAATGAATGGCAACCTTTTGGTTTGGTGACAGGAAACTTAAGTGTTGGATTCCTTGCATTTTCTGCACCTGAGAACTGGACATTAGTACTCTCTTACCCCAGGAATTAGGTAAATGGATAACTTAAATCTACAAATTGGATTTTGGATCCTCTTTCTTTACATATTGGTATGTAGGAGTAAAAGAAAGGCGTTGAGGTATTATCATTCTGCCTACGATAACTGCGAATCTTTATGGACAGCAGCTGGACCTCACATCTCTTCACAATCTTTACATATTAATCAAGTGGGTAACGAAATATACACCGTCATTGCAAATCCCATTTAAGGAAAAAAGACAACTGTTCATGGTAAGGGTTCTCTAAAGAAAATTCACACATTCCAGATGAACTTAACTCTGAACTTAAGGATAATTTTATATGTTATGCTTCCCTTGGTTTCATCGAGGATTCTTGCTGAAGTCAAAGCCAACGCTAGAACTATTCTAGTTGATCATGGTACTCAAACATGTGTAATAAAGTAAAAGCCAGAAGTGAAATTAAACTGGAGAGGAAGGATATGTATTCCACTTTTCAAGTATTTGATTACATTCATATTGTGACATGCATCTTCAAGAAAACTATCAACAAGCAATTAGAGTCAATGAACTAACATATCAGACCTGTCAATACAGAAATTCTCAAGTCAATCCTGCACATAAATGGGCCCCAAGCTATCTGGAAGCAATTACTCCATTGTCAAGTGAAGATCAATTCATATCAAGTCGTCTTCATTCCTTGATCAGCAAAATCATTTTTAACCACTATAACCAAGGGCCCCCCTCAGAACATCATCGATTTAGCAGAAACGCCAACCACAAACGGTTCCATCAACAGCCTTGTGAAGAAGTAAACTAAGACCCCCAAAGTAATTGAAATAGGAAGAGCAGGCAGTGCGTGGCAGACAGACAGCCAACAATATGAGAGTACACCCAAGTCCGGATATGATCGCAAGATAACAAGCATAAACAATCTTCAGATTACTCATTGCTGCCCTTCCTACAAGCACGCTGTAGAAGATAAAATCCCCATACCGAGCTTTATCCCCCTTGCATTCATTTCTTCCATTTCCATCCCCTCCCACTCATTTCCTCGCAACATCCTATTTCTAGCACTATTGTCCACACAACTAGAATCACCAGTACTTGGTTGTGATTGTCTTTCCCCTGAATCCCCATCTCTGATCAGAGGCGATGTCTCCCCAACATCTTCCCTTGTCCCCTCAATATCACCCTTTTAGCCCTCACATTTTCCTCAACTGAGATCACCAAATGCTACCTTCCCTGATTCTCAATCCCATTACCAACATCAAGATTTCTGAACAACTCCTGTAATTCCACCGTGCCACAACTATTATCATTACTGCTCATCCCCAATCCAGCAACCACTGTAATGACCCCGAACACAGTAGTTGAAGTTGCCAGAAGAAGAAACACAACTCTATTAAACAAATGTAACCTCACTTAGACAATTGTTCATCTAGCTGGCAAGCAGGTTAGTTAAAAATGGTTGAGATGGTAGTTAGGGAGCTAGTGGCTAATTGATCAACTTGATCTGTATAAAAAAACTGATTCCTTGCACACGAGAGGTTAATGAAAGTTTGGATACAGTTCTCTGAATTCCCTTTCTGTTCTCTTGCCTAATTTTCTTGATTTTGTTGCAACTACTCTCTGGAGTTTTCTTTCTTCGTTTTCAGCTCCAGGACTTGCTAGCCTTCTTCAGCATTTAATCAGAATGTCTTCTTGAAGGAGAAGTTCATAACATCACCAGAAGCCCCAAACTTGTGTCCCTAGCCCTAGAATTCCTCCCTACATTAGGTCTCGATTCATAACTAATGCAGGTAAATCCTCAACCCTACTTGACGCCAATTCCACCAGCAAGTTCAATGGCCCACCGGGAGCCAAGACCGCCGCTAAATCATACAATGAGAATGCCACCAACACAATCCACGCAGTCCACTCAGGAGATCGAGGAAACCACGCTCCCACTATGATCCCCAGCACCACCATATTACTCTGCTTTGCAATTATAGGAATCCCATTAGACAGCATGGAAATCGTGCCCAAAATAGTGAAATTAAAAAAGCAACACAAAGAATAGGAATCCCATTAGACAACACGGAAATCGTGCCCAAAATAGTGAAATTAAAAAGGCAACACAAAGAATGTGATAGCGTTGACGGGTATACTGAATCTCTGGAAGATAGAAATCAATATCGAGCTTCCTATGGCTGACGAGATCACGAAAACAGAGAAACGGGGTAGTAGTAGAGAAGGACGTGGAAAAAAAGTGACGAGAGGGATGATGAAAATGAAAACGACGGCGTTTAGGATGGCTCCCTCGAGGCTTCCAGCGGTTGAATGAATCTGCTAGGGACTCCTCGCGGACTCAATTCGCTGCGGTGCGAATGGTGGTGGTGGGGGCGCCGGAAGACGAGGAGGAGGAGGAGGAGGGATTGTAAACGGTGTAGACGAGGAAGACGAGAAGAGAAGCATGCATATTGAGACGGGTGATATTACACCCACGGTTTCTTGGCCGATCGTATCCAGGATGCCGCCGCCCTCCATCCCTGTGGTCCGTCGGCGGCGGCGGCGGCGCGATCGGTGTGGGCCGAGGCCTGCGAAAGTTCAATGGAGTAGAGGACCATGTCGGGGATTAGGTGCTTCTGCTACAGAAGACGAACCGTGAAGACTGGGAAGACACAGTCAGACCAACTGGACGACCGTTTACATGCATAAAGTCGAGTGTAATTAAATACATAAATAATAATTAATGTCGCATTATTTCTTTATTTTCCCAGATAAAAATTACTTTGAATGACTGAATTGCAAAATTAGACCAACCAAATTGAGTGATTACTTGTGCATTTTATGTGAAAAAAAACGTCTTTGATTACAATATCTGTGCATGGATCTTTGAAACACTCGTCAACAATAAAATATGTTTTCATGTTACTTGTGTGGTATCATGAAATTATATTTACAAGATTTGTTTTTTCAAAAAACAAAGCATAACCCACTAAAGACAAGTTTAAATTAATGATCTTTTAATAGAGAAGATGGCTTGCAAACAAACTCTCATCAAAGTATATATAACATCGACAAATATAGGAAAGTGATTATAAATAATCTTAATAAAGAGTATATTAAAAAAATACCTATTACTATATACAACATATTTTTTAATGAATGAAAATTTTTGTTTTTATTGATGAATCCTCTTTTTTATTCATTTATTCATTTTTATATTAGAGAAAAGAGATAAGGCTATAGTTGAATTTATTAATGGAACATTTGGAAAAAAAAAAACTACCTAGTAAATAAACCTACTTAATTATATGAGAGAAACAAATACAAAAATCATTAAATCGATCTTTGGTTGGATTCAAGGGCAAGCATTCTTCTACTTCACTCCCCAGGAGAAAAAACAAAAATCAGAGATGGGACTGACAACAGCTAACTGCATCAACATCCATCACAAAGATACATTAACCAGCCAATGATGGATAAAATATGAAAAACAACAAAACACACAACAATGTCTACAGAAACTACGCTCACAGCACTAATGGGCTACAAATCTGAGGATGGATTCAAGTGGGAAAAAAAAGGATGCACAAATTTTCAATCTCAAAGGATACAGCATCGCCTCGCTATGTTGACTTAAATTTATGAATAGATATTATCTTAATGGCATCCAATAACATTAAAAATGGAGCATGGAAATCGAATGCTATGCAAAGGGATTTCCTCCAACTGAGGCAACTGGACCTTGGCCATGGATATTCCTGCAACATGGAAACCACCATTTAAAAGAGACTTGGTTGATTTGAGGGAACCAATGCCAGTCCATTCCTATTATTGCGCTGCAGATGAAAATCTAGCATACTGTGTCTCTTAATATCATGCAGGATAGTAAATGTGCACTCAATTGTCAACGAGAAGTGAAGCAAATAAGACTTACGGTATGTGTGAGCTTGGTGCTTGAGCTGCCATATATCCCAAAGAACCTGCAGAACAAAAGCATAGTTCAGGTTTATGGATAGCGCAGAAGAAGGAATTTTCTTCAGCAAGAGAATAGATAAACAGATAAATATACCACTAGTTGAATCAAATGAAACTCCACCAGGGACCAAGGATGGAACTGAATTTTGGGGAAACCATGACTCATTTACTCCAACATTTGAAGCTGGCGCTGGGGTATTTGGCAAAGCAGAATGCAAAGAGCTCATGTCCCAGAACTGCAAATGTAAAGCATTTTAACATTAGAAAAATACCAATGTCCGCAAAATTTCCCAAAATAAATGAAAGTAGTGCCTTCCTGCAATTCTAAACAATAGGAATTGAGAGTAAATGGGGAAATTAGAATTTCATTCAGGACTTCCACTAAAGATTGAGGGGTTCAGCTGGCACCACAAAAATATGGGTATTGCCATATTGCAAACTAACAGTTTTTGGGTTCATAATATAATATGACCCTAATGTAAATGTGAAAATAAAAGGAGGTTACAACTAGATAAGGAACCAAACATTCAACAATATTGCCAATACAAAGTCCAAGAGAGCTTGTAGCCATCAATACGATAGTTTCTCGATATGAATAAGCATCTTGTACCCATCGCAGCAATATGTGCACTATAAAGAACTTGAAAATTGCAATCTCCTTTTTCTTTATGTATACTAGTAAAGTTTGCATGCTTTATATGTGTGCAGATTTATTTACAAATTATAAAATCATTTAATTAATAAAATAAAAAATATCAACACAATTTGAAAAAAAAGAGAGAAAATTTGAGAGAAAACACAAATAAAAAAGTTAAGAAAAAAATTAAGAATTTAAAAGTAAAATTTATATCATTTTATATTTTGCAAAAATATTTAAAATAAGAAATGATGATAGATCAAAAGAATTTGAAAAATGATAAAACTTGATAGAATACATAAATATAAATTATATGTTCGATGAAACGAGAGGAAGAAATGATCGAAAGAATAAAAGTATTTGAGATAAGGATACATGTGTACATTCACTATAGTATAGATACACACACACATATATTTTACAGAAATCAAATTTAGAGTTTGAGACAATGAATTTTAATGGCAGTTACCAAAAATTTGACTCGTAAGTTATTTAGTGTACACTTCTGGATAATGACTTTAATTTTAATTTTATTTCGATAACAATATTCACTGACAACTGGCCCCACTGATTACAAGTCTTGGAGTGCAACTTGTTTACTTGACAAATCTCGGGAGCATTTCCTTGCTACTTGTGGTATTCAGCTCCAACATAACTTTTATGTATCTTGCTGATTATGTCAGGCACAAGACACAGAATATAATTTGTAAAAGGGCCATTGTATATATATGGTCAATTATGTTAGGGACACAAGAGTAGGAAAAGGCATCCCTATGCCTTTTGCATTATATAAAAAAACAAAAAAACCAAACAGAAATTAGAAATTAGATGGAGTTGAGCGCTCATACCAAATGCATCAAGAAAAATCCATGATGTGCCTTATACAGACCATGCGCAATGAACATAACATACAGGAAAGTTCATTCACACTCCTCTTATGAAAATGGGGTCCCAGCAACCCCACAATTTTTTTTCTAAATTGTTCGGCAAAGGTGCAGTCTGAGTTCACATACCAGATATATGCAGCACATGAAGCAAGAAACATACCATATTGCTGGATTCCATGTCAGAGTCATAGGACATATCAAATGGATTGGTAGGCTTATGATCACTTGCAAATGAACATATCCCATCCTACAATAAAAGCAATCCATCAACAAAGTGAATAGATTGATTGAAAAGAAAAGTTAGCCAGCTTGGTAAAAGAAAAAGAATGTACCACTGCAGAAATAATGGAGAAGTCACTAACTGACGTGGTGAAATGTGATGATAAACTAGATGATGGCGGCCCAATCTCATCTGGAGTTCTTATATTGCCCTCATTATTCAAAGTCTGCAAAAAAGGAAGTCAGCAATCAAATTCACAGGGAGAAACAATTTTACAAGAGTTGAAGCTTAAGTAGCAACCTCATATGCACCAACGCCAAGAGATTTATTGGCATCATAAGCACAGAGCACAGCAGCTTGTTTGTTACTTTTCAGCAAATTTGGGCTAAGCTGTCCTCCAGCAGAATCTTCAAATGCATTCCAAAGCTGAAGATAGTTTTAATGCAATATTACATTTATAGAAATTTAAAGATCCTTCCAAGAAAAATGACATAATTTTCACACACACACATATATATTGATGACATCTTCCATATCTATAAAATTTTCCTACAAAGGACCTAAGGCTATGATTGGTTTAATTTTTACCAAAATAATACATATTTCAATGATTACAATTTTAAAATTTCTCACTCTTTCTCTTACTTTTACATAATTTTTAAGACAATACACCTAAAAACACATACCAAAAAAAAAAACCAAATAGAGCCCAATTTCTATATCACCTTGTGCTTATTCAAATAGAAGAATGCTTACATTATTGTTATTTATAGTGATGTCAACATTTTGTAGATTTTCATGCCCAAAGGCATGTGTTGATGCAAAAGGTTCATGGTTGGCAGAATCATGGTACGCAATTTGATCAAACAAAAATGGGTTAAAGTTTCCCAAACTAATTCCATTAGAAGATGGCACCACTGCAGGGGTAGGTTTTTCGGTGCCCACAGGTACCATGCTCTGCGGTGAATCAAATGTTGCCCATCCTTCATTCTTTGGCATTGCCACATCAGAAGCCTTCCCATCGGAAGATAGAGGGTATTGCTGTTGAGGCAGAGCAGCGAACACATCTAACAATGAAGATTGTGATTTTTGTGATGGTTGTTGCTCAGTAAATGTTGAAACATGAGTAATAGGAGATTGCGGGTCAACATTATAAGATTGAGCCAACAATGTTGGTGGCAAATGAGAATTACTACCAGTAGGAGGTTTATTAGTGATGCTTTGTGGTGCAAAAGGTGTACTAAAAAGGTCCATTCCAGCAGAGGTCTCAGAAACCGAGGATTGGGGCTGTGAACAAAAAGCTGAAGTTTTTTCATGAGAAATCTCAGTAGGTTGTTCAGGTTCAGAGCCTACTTCAGGCAAGCCCAGAGAAGTTAGAGCTTTGAAAGACATAAAACTGTTGTCAGACAATCCAAAGCTTGAAGATGTAGTTCTCTGTATAGAAAAATATAGTAGAGTCAGTGAACCGGACATGTCTGAACTACTTGAGCAAAGACAAACATATTCTTTTCCAAATGAAAGTCTCACCTTTTTCCAGTGATTCCCATCATGTTTTAATAATAGAATGACAAGTAGAAAATGCATCATTTTATATCACAGAAGCTGCAAATTTCATTTCGAGTGCGTCTGTGAGCGCGTGAGAGAGAGAGGGGGGGGGGGAGGGGGGGCTTTTGTCTACTTATAAAATGTGCAGAGCTTCATATCTATAAGACAATTACTGAAACAAAGAAATATTAGGTATGGGGGAAAACTAAGGTACAGATGTAAAAAAAATAAGAGGATATCGGCATGGCATTTTGGATTTCAAATGATCAAACGAACTTGACAACTAGCCAGAAACATTCAAGTATAGCATGCAGGCCACTGTCAAATAAAAAACAATTAATTCACAAGCATTTCCACACATTAAGGTTGAAACAAAACCATATTGATGTGGTAAATAATCACTAGGATGCTTCGCCAATATATCTACAAATAAGAACACAAGAATTACTTAATCATTAAAGAACCAAGGTTCAAAGGGCTTTCACTTTTTACAAGATTGGTCGCATAACCTGTGAATGTAATATTTGTCCTCCATTATTTCTGCTATTTGCATCCAAGTTTTGTGGAAGTGTATGGTTCTGAGGAGCTTCGCCAGAGAGATTTCTTGAAATTTCACTAGAGGGGCTTCCAGCATCTCTCTGAGAGGTAGGAGATAAAACATCAGATCTGAAAGGGTCACCTCCACCAGAAACAGAATAATCTGAGACTCTTGGATAAGATCCCTCATTTGGAAACCCGTCATCACTTGAATGAGTGGGACTCAGGAAATTAGCAAGCTTTCCCTGATAAAGGCCACGATCCGACCCAGGCTTTCTAGTAAGTGCAGGTGCATGTTTCCCATATCGCCGTTCTTCATATTGAAAATCATATGGTGGACTTTGAGAGTAAGAATGATACGAGCTTGCTCTCCTTGTCTCATCATCATGGCTTCTTAAGCTCTGTTAAAATCAATTCACGGTCAAGTAAACCCAAAAATTTCTTCAATGTAAATTACATAAAACTGTTGTGGGTGGGCCTTCTGTCCAGAAGTACAACCTGTGGATCTCTTGGAGGCCTATCAGATGACTTCTCTGCTGAATATATTTTATCCATATAAACTTTCTTTATGAACTCACGGACTTTTTCAACATTGCTGCAAGACAAAAAACATAAGTAAAATTCCAATCTTTAAACAACCAGTTCTGTCATCAACAAGATGGAATAGTTTCAACCTATTATCTGGAAGTCTGTTCCTCTGCGGATCCCAGCCATTCAAAAATAATTCCCTTGCACGCTGAAAAAGTAATGTCCTTTGAGTAATTGGGTAAAAGCATTTCTTACGGACACGAAAATCAGGATACTATATTTACCTGATTACCACCTTTTTGGAGAGCATCCACTTCTTGAAAAGTAAATTTTGCCATGGAAACTGACTTTACACGATGAGAAAACTCACGGCTGCAGCATGGAGAGAGTGAACACAGTTTTGTAAAGGGTAAAGTGCAAGTTTCCTTGAAAATTTTGGTAAATGAAGACAAGCACGGCTCTGTAACTTGGACCAAAGACATATTCCACGAAAATTAGAAAATTACAACCCCCAGAATCAAATATGAATTAGCTTGGCTATCCCCTCATGGTTCCAGTATACTACATTATCATATGTTTCTAAACTTAGTCACAGGCATTGGCATAATTCATATAGTTGAACTTCTAGAATAAGACAACTTCCATATGTTCTCCAGAGATGATGCTTGAAGTGCAAAGGATCTCACAGAGATAATCTTCTTGGAAGCATGAATATTTCAAAGCTCCTTACCCAAAAAATTAAACTTCCAATATTACAAAGCATCATCATTCATTGCTACATAATGAAAATTTTGAGAGACTATGGCTGCATCAATAGGCAATTTTTCCAAACATCCCTGTACTAAACAAGCAAATTTCTTGCATTCACAATTCAACAATTACGTGAAAGGTGCATTGCACCAATGTTTATAAGCCTCATCAGCCACCAAACTACCGTAGCCGAGGCTTAGAAGAATTAAAAACTCTTAGAGAAACAGATATTAGAAATGCCCCGCCAACATACAAAGAATAGTAAAGAAGCTTACTGTATTCCACCGCATGTGGTACAGATAAAGGTCCAAAAATTTGTGCACACATATTGAGGACCCTGCACTCAGAAGAATGAATAAATAAATAAACAAAAATTAAACTACAACCAACATTCCAATCAATAAAACGATTTGGAATAAAAATAGCATAAAAATTGAATCTGACTGATAAATTCAAGTTTTTCTTCCACTTTCCACCAAATAAATGCACTTAAGCTTAAGATATATCACAAGGAGCTAATTGCAAAAAATTTATTACAGAAGGAAAATAAAAATGAATTCTAAATAGCCAGGAACAACACTAATGCAACCAACCAGACGCTTAACAAGGTCTCCAAAAGTACAAAAAGAAAAAAAAAAGCTCAAACGATTTGACGCACAAGCACAACAAAATACAAAAGAGAACTGATAAAAGAAAAACAAATATACCAAGCTGTTGCAGTTAATGCATCGACGATTGGGAGGGAGCTTCATAAGGCCCCTTATAATCTTCTCGTTTCTTTCTTCTTCTCTTTTGCTACTCATTATCACAAAAATTTAATCCCCAATTCAAAACAGGAAACCGGAACACTCAAATATTTTGCAACGAATCAATCCCACAAAAACAAAAAGAGAGGCCCTGCGCTAAAATTTAAGCGAGAGAGATGACTCGGTTTAAGTGTTTGTGTCTTTTTCCTCATAAAATTGAGAGAATGGAACTTTGTATCAGCGCTCTCGCTTTCAATTTTGCTAATGATGAGATGATTGTATAAGCATAATTATTGCCGTTGGAAAACGCTAACGCCAGGAAGGATTCTCCTGGCGTGCTGCGCTTCTGTTGAATTATATTATACATCGTTTTCTAAAGATTGTACGTTATATTGGAATAAGGAAATCTGTACTGGCCGTAGCATATTCCCTGCTTACTTTACAATTCTAGTTGGAATTACAGTCAAGCCACTAAAGTTTAGATTTATTGCTATATCCTCTCTTGATTTTGGCATATACTAATAACAAAATAAATAAATTGAATCTCATACAAAATTGTTTGATTTAAAATTCTTATTTTAGCACTGAAAATTTAATTGATTATTGAATTACTTTTGTGAGATATGTGTAATGGTGCATTGAACAAATGTTTATGTTTATTTTGATTTTTTTTTTTTGTGTTTTTAAGTGTATTTTTTTAAAAAATATATAAAAGTACGAAAGAGTTAAGAATAAAATTTAAAATATGTACTTATTTGGGACGTGTGTTTTTAAAATAAAAAATTAAAAAGAGACACAGCCAATAGTTTTTGAATAATAAATTGATAGAAAATAAATTGGGAATGTATAATTTTATTTTATACACACACACACACATTCTTTTCTAGTAGGTCTGCAATTTATAAGTTGAGTTTACATTATTTCACTCGATGCGTCGTCTATCTATTTATTTATTTGAAATTCAAAACACAAACAAGGAAAAAATGTCAATAGTCGTAATATTCTTTTTATTGTTTGTAATTTGATTTAAAATAGTTCAAGTACACTCTCCCTGCATTTTTTATTGTATTTTATAATAAGCAAAAAGTGAATAATTTGAGGACAAAAAAAATGTATTAACTAAAAATGAATATTTTAAGGATTAAAAAAAAAAGCATTGACATTGAAAAAAGAATGAAAATGGGTGGAATTTACGAGTTGTGTTTAGCATTGTCGACGACTAAATTCCAAAATCACATATAAGAAAATGGAGACTCTACAATTAATAGGTCACTAGTGCAGATTGCGCAAGCAAAATTATTAATAATTTATAAAATTATGATATATTAAATAACATAAATAAAATTATTTTAAGATAAAAAAATTGAAAATAATAAAATGAAGCAATATAAAATAAAATTCAAACATAAAACATTTGAGAAAAAATTTAAAAAAAAATTATTTAAAAAGATATAAATGATAAAAAAAAAAAAACAAGGTTACAATTTCACATTGTCAAATTAAAATAAGTTATATCCTCAGTATTATAATGAAAATAAGTTTAAGTCACATAAAACATTTCATAAACTTATGTCCTCACTTATTAAAATAGTTGGTGAAGAGTGTTTTTTTTTTTTTTTTTTTCCCTTCAAAGAGGAAGAAAAAACCTTTAGCGATATTTGATTGTGATTTCACAATTTAATTAGCATATATGTTTTTAAATACAATATAAAAGATTTTAGACACAAAGTGAGTATTAATACAAGAAAACCCCCAAAACCTATTCACTTGTTCCTCCGACCGTTATTCTCTGCTCTCTCCACTGGCCATGTCTATGTTGAAAATGCTGTCTGTTGTCAGTGCATCGGTGAAGTATCTATGTTGAAAGACATGGCGCAAGAATCTAAACCAGAACCTGAAATTGTGGTAATTTTTTTTAAAAAATATCTTAGTTCCAGTTAATTAATCTAAATATTTTAATTAATTTAGTGTAATGATTTGAGTTAATTAACTAAAAATCCTAATTAAATTTTAGTTAGGATTTTTTCTTTTCTGCTATTTTAAAAAAACTTATTTTAAAAACAAGACACTTGAGAAACATCAAGAGGGGCGCATCTCCAATCTTCTAGACAATCACTCTGCATGCTTCACCCCGCTCTCCAGGTACGCGTTTGTTGAACCAATTTTTTGGTATATCAAAATTTTAGTACGTTAAAATTGTGTATTGAATATCAAATCAAAATTTTTAATTTGGTTCGATTTAATAATTTATCAAATTTTTTCAATATATTACTAAGCATTTTAGTACGCCAAATTTTAATTTAAAAATAAATAAAAATAAACAAATTTATATTTACAAGTATAAATTTAATTGTATAGCTTATAAATAAATATTAAATATTTTTATCTCGGCACTTCATTGTTTTAGTTTAAATTTTTTGAAGTAACAATATATCTATTAATAGTATAAAATTTTTAAAAATCAGAATATTAAATCATGAATATAAAATTTTTAAGAAAAAAATAAATAAAAACATGACAAATATTAAAAAATAAAAATAAAATTTAATATTCAATTTAACATGGTATGCTGAACTAAAATATCAAAACTAAATCAAAAAACAAAATTTTAAAAATTATTCCACCGAATATTGAATCGAAATCTCAATTTGAGATTTTAGTACGTAAATGTGAACACCTTGTGTACCAGAAGTTCCATCCACTTGCAAAATAGAAAAATATGTCCGTTGGCAACCTTCCTCCTCGTTTCTGTGTCTTCTATTTCTTCCTCAGTCCTTCCTATTTCCTTCTCATTTTCTTTTGTCTTTATCTCAGAATCCGCCCACTCTTTTCCTTTCCTCTTCATATATTTTTCCATTTCACAAGTCAATGGAACATTCATCTGTCGGGAATCCGCTTACTAGAGGCGCAGATCGTTGGGGGTAAAGGAGAGAGGCGAGGAAGGAGATGGCGGACGGTGGCCGAGGTTGGTGTGAAGCCCATCACAATTATGGTTGACTGATTGCATGAAGGATTGTTTCGATATGCACCTCTTGACATTAGTGGAGATTTTGCGTCTTATTTTAAAAATAATAAAGAAGAAAACACTGTCAAACAAAATTTAATTAGAATTTTTAGTTAATTAACTCTAATTATTAAAACAAATTAATTAAACTATTCAGATTAATTAACTGTAATTAAAATATTTTAAATACCGTAGTCTAGGCTTAGGAGAAAGTCAAAAACAATGGGAAGACCAATATTAGACATGCCTCTCCGACATACAAAGAATGGTAAAGAAGGCTTTATTATCAGCGACAACATAATTGAATGAAAGCTTCATCAACCACAAATAAAATTCATGGACACATTGAAAACCCGCCTTCCAGAACTGGAAAAGAGATGAGTACTTAGTGTCTTCCACTGCACGTGGTACGAATAAACGTCCAGAACTTTGTGCACACATACTGAGACTCTGCACTGGTCAGAAGAATGAATAAGTAGGTACATAAATAAATAAGTAATATACAAAAATTAAACTACAAGCAACATTCTAATCAATAAAACGATTATGAATAAAAATAGTAGAAAAGTGGAATCTGAATCATAAATTCAAGTTCTTCTTCCACTTTCCACTAAATAAAAGCACTTAAGCTTAAGATTTATATCGACTAATGAGGAGGTAATTGCAAAATATTTATTACAGAAAAGGAAAATAAACTTGAATTCTAAATAGCCAGGAATCACTCCTGCAACTAACCACACGCTTAATAATAGGGTTGTTCAATCAGTAAAATTGAACCGAAATTTTGAATTGAACTGAAGTTTTGATAAGTCAAAATCACGTGTTGAATACCAAATTAAATTTTTCATTCGAATTGGAATGTACAGAATTCTTTTGGCTAGTTTCGGTATAGTTTTTGATAAACTGAATTTTAGTAAAAAAAAAATACCAAAATTATAAATTAATTTTTTTTATCATTAATTTACTATTTATCATTAATAATTTTAAAAAATATATTAAAAAATTTAAAAATAAAAAATCGGAATTCGATTTAATACAGTATACCAAACTCAAATATCGATACCGAATCGAAAACTGAATTTTTAAAAAATAATGTACTGAATAACATTTTCAATTCAATATTGAGTATATACCAAAATTTTGATTTTACTAACAATTCGGTTGACGAACTGTGAAAAGCCCTACTTAATAAAGTCTCCAAATTTAATTATAAAAAAAACTCCGAGGATTTGACCGTCCTCGTATGGTTGCATTGGGACCTCGTCCGGTAGTAGTGGAACAGAGTTACTAAATAGGCAGGCCCAGACTCCACGAACCCTTGGGGCTTCTTTAGAACTCGGCTCCGATCCTTTTAATCTTGGTCCGCTTATGGCTTCTAATAGGCGTCCAACAGAGAGGCCACATAACAAGGCCCAAGAGCCAACGCGTGCTGCACGATGTGCGGGTTTCACCCATGGAAAATGATTGTTTTGCAGCCTCACCGACAACCATGAAAAGCAACTTGAAACTGTCGAGGCTTGGGGGGCCCTGGACAGTTGGATATGTCGGCAACTTAAGCCGAGACCACCACCCCTCCATTATTTTTTTACCTGAAACTAAGCAAGGTTTGAAATTCATTAACACTTAAACAAAAATGGAATTTGCATGGCGTAGGAACAGCGGCGGATGGGCGCTCGGGAGGCCTTGCCTTACGGTGGGAAAACTCCGTTAGTGTTGAGGTGATTCAAATTGATAAAAGTTTTATAGACGCTATTGTCGAGGTTGATAGGGAAGCTGTTAAATGGCGTTTTACAGGATTTCATGGTGAGCAGGAAGGTATCGTTTCTATGGCTATGTTGTGGGCATTTTAACGAAATTCTATATCTGGATGAAAAGGAAGGCTAGAAGCAGGTCAAATACTGGCAGATTAAGGAATTCAGGCAGGCTGTCCAAAAAGCGAATTTGTTTAATATAGGTTTTGTGGGTCGCCTGTTCACATGGTCCAACAATCATGAAAACCCGTGCAAAGTACGGAAAAGGCTGGACAGAGCGTTGGCTAACAAGGAGTGGACGGATCTATTCCCTGATATGACTGTCTTATCATCTAAGCTCTCACCGCTCGGATCGCTGTCCAATTTTAATTGATAATTTTCGGGGGTACTCCTCTCACCACACTGTCTAGAAAAAAACCTTTTTGATTTGAGGCCAAGTGGGTGTTGCATCATGAGTGTGAAAGAGTAGTGCATCAGGCGTGGTCCTCGGCACCTGGAAATATCTGCTTAGAGGGCAGACTGCAGACCTGTTCTAAAGCACTGCAAAGGTGTAGTTCTTTGACCTTGGGGCAAGGGGAAGTCACGGCCTAATCTAAACAATGGGAAGAGCAGTCGTGGGAAGAACTAGACCTCCTGCGCAGAGCAGAAGAAGTAAACAATTTTTGGGCTTCACTAATAAATTACTATCAGAGCAGTGGCAGATTTTAGGGTAGTCAAGTGGCGAGACACGCCCCTTCTGTCTCACTTATTATTCGCTGAGGATACCTTTACTCTTTGCTGTGTAGATAATCTAGCTTTTCACTCTCTTCAGGAGGTCCTAGCATTGTACTCGGCGGTGTCTGGCCAACTAATTAATTTCCAAAAAATAAATTGTTACGTTTAGTGCGAATGTGGCACAAGAAACAAAGTTCAACTGGCAAGCCATCTTGGAATCCAAATTTCAAACAGCTTATTTTCGTATCTGGGGTTGCCGGCTACGGTGGGATGGGCAAAAGGGGTAGGCATTCAGATATATCACTGAGAGAATGTGGAATAGGGTTGGCTGGAAAGAGAAGCTATTGTCGTAAGCTAGAAGATGTACTTTGATGAAGGCGGCCCTCCAGTCATATATCCGAAAAGCCATGTTGGAATCCAAATTTCAAACAGCTCATTTCCGTATCTGGGGTTGCCGGCTATGGTGGGATGGGTAAAAGGGGTAGGCACTCAGATATATCCCTGAGAGAATGTGGAATAGGGTTGGCTGGAAAGAGAAGCTATTGTCCTAAGCGAGAAGATGTACTTTGATGAAGGCGGCCCTCCAGTCCCTATCGACATTTGTCATGTCTTGCTTCCTACTCCCAGATTTCTTATTGAAGGAAATGAACGCAATGATGGCGAAACTTTGGTGGGCACATAAAAAGCTTGGACCAGTACATTTGAGAAGATGGGATGCTATGTGCATGAGTTTGGGGAAAGGTGGCCTTGGTTTTCGGGATTTTAGAGTCTTCAATTTGGCTATGTTAGCTAAACAAGCTTGGCGTGTCATGCACCACCCGGACAGCCTATAATGGGGAGGATCCTCATGGCAAGGTACTTCCCCAACGGGAATTTCTTAGCTGCGACCTTAGGCACAAAACCGTCGGTTGTTTGGCGTGGCATTTGGAAGGCAAGGAAGCTTCTGAAAGCGGGCTTGACGTTGCAATCAAAGTGTGGCAAGATGGTTGGATGCCTCGGCCTTATACGTTTAAGCCCATTACTCCATGTCCGAATGATTTAAGGAATATGAAGGTTGCGGACTTAATTGATAGGGATACAAGGTCTTGAAATGATTTCCTGCCACGGAAAATGATTTTATTCGTATGGTGTTTAGGGAGTGATATCCTGCCGACGTTTTCAAACCTTAACAGGCGCGGATGGAATAAGAAATCGGAGCACATGTTCTGTGAGTGTAATGTAGAAGACGGTAAGCATATATTTCTTGAATGCCATTATGCAAGACAAATATGGGCGATGACGTATATACCTTGGAGTATTGTTGCGTCTTGGCATTCGTCTCCCATCAAAGGGTTAGGTCACAAATTTTGCTGTAGCAGTGATGTGGATGATCTGGCGATGTAGAAATAAACGCCTCCATGAAAACAGAATTATTTCAACAGCTGAAGCTGTCGACTTTGCTTGGAGACAGATTCAAGATTTCGACCTGGAAAACCGAAACAAAGTGGGGGCTGACAACCGATTGAAGAGATCGCAGGGGGAAACGCCAAACACACACAAAAAAAAAGCACAAAATTCAAAAATAAAACTGATAAATGAAAAACAAAGTTACCAAGCTGCTGCAGTTAATGCATCGGCGATTAGGCTCCCTCATAATCTTCTCGTTTCTTTCTCCTCTTCTGCTACGCATTCTCACAAAAATTTAATCCCCAACTCAAAACAGGAAACCGGAACACTCAAACACTTTGGAACAACTCAATGCCAAAAAACAAAAGGAGAAAAACGAAAAATCAAGGCCCGGCACGAAACTTCAAGCGAGAGAGATGATTGAGTTTAAGGGTTTATTCGTTTTTCTTAATAATATTGAGAGAATGGAACTTTGAGTCACCTCTCACGCTCTCGCTTTCACTTTTGCTGAGCAAAATTATTGCCGTTAGAAAACGCTAACGCCAGGAAGGATTCTCCGGGCGCGCTGCGCTTCTTTTAACTTACATTATACGTCGTTTTTTAGTGATTGTACGTTATATTGGAATAAGGAGATCTGTATTGGCCGTAGCATAATCCCTGCATTACTTCACCGTTCAAGTTGGAATTACAGTCAAGCCCTAGAAGATAAGGACCAAATAAATAAATTGAATCTCATACAAAATTGTTTGATTTAAATTTGTTATTTGGTATTGTATATTTAATTGATTATTGAATTACTTTTGTGAGGTATGTATAATGATGCATTGAACTAACAGTATTTGACTAATAAATTGATGCAAAATAACTTGGCAATGCGCGCGCACACACACATATATGTCATTTATATATTAATTTATTTGAAATTCAAAAATACAAAAAGAGAAAAAAATGTCAATAGTCGTAATATATATTTTTTATTGTTCTCATTATAGTAATTGGGCTTGTAATTTAAAATAGTTCAAGTACACTCACCTTGAAATTTTTTTATTGTCTTTTATAATGGAAAAAAATGAATATTTTGGGAATAATAAAACTGTGTTAACTAAAAATGAATATTTTGGGAATGAAAGAAAGCATTAATCATTGAAAAAGGTAATGAAAATGGGTGGAATTTTCTATTTATGTTTAGTGTTTACGATGACTAAATTCTAAAATTACAAGAAGCATATAAGAAACTGGAAACTCCATAATTAATATATTACTGGTGAAGATTGCATAGGCAAAATTATTTAGAAATGATACTATTATTACATATTAAATAATATAAATAAAGTTATTTTAAAATATAAATATAAATTTTTTAAAAATAAAAAATGAAGAAATAAAATTTGAAAAATATAAAAAATAAGTTAAAAATATATAAATGATAGAAAAATAAAAAATAAAAACAATTTTACCATTTCTCATTATAAAACTAAAATAAACTTATATCAGTATTATAATGAAAATAAGTTTAAGTCACATAAAAAGTTTCATAAACGTATATCCTCAGTATTAAAATATTTGATGAAAATTATATTTTTTCTCTTCAAAAGACAAAAAGCAAAAAAAGAAAAAACTTAAGCGATATTAAATTGTGGTTTCACAGTTACTTAGCATATATGTTTGGGAGGGTTTTTTTTTTTTTTTGTTGGATATAATATTTGATAAGAGATATTTTGAGATAAGTAATTTGTTTAAAAGAAAATTTTAATGGAATAAATATTATATTTTATTTAAATATATGAAAAAAAAATATAATAATAATTAGATGATGTGATAATTTATAAATATAATAATTATATTTTAAAATATAAATAAAAATAAATATGAATATATGTGATATATATATAAGTATGATTTAATTGTGAATAAGTGTAATAATTAAAAAATTATGAAAATTTAAATTTGATTTTAGGGGAAATGTTGTTAAATTAAATGTAATATTTGGAAATGTGATTTTGACGTTGGAACCATATATGTTTTTAAATACAATAAAAAAACATTTTTGACACAACGTGAGCATTAATTTGAGAAAACCCTCAAAACACCTTCAATTGTTCCTCTGACCGTTCTTCTCTGCTGTCTTCAATGGCCACATCTGTGTTCAAAACGCCGCCTGCTGTAAGTGCACGGGCGGCGTATCTTTGCAGCACCACCGCCGGGGCTCTACTCTAAAATACCAGAATATACCTTGCGTTTGCTTTAAATCCAGTAGATTGCCAGTGATAAGGCTTCGGACTTATCACGCTAGTTATAATAGGAGTGGAGTTACATTGCTAAGCCGCTCGGTTCGGGAATCATTGACCTTTGCTATGATGGAGAAACTGCGGAGACCCAAACTGAGACCCGGGAGAAAGACTTGGTGCAAGAATCTGAACCAGAGCCTGAAATTGAGGTAGACCTTTTTTTAATTGCAATTTTATATAGTTTTTGGTAAGCGTTTTTTTTTTCAAGTAGTTCTATTGTTGCAGCTTTGTTTTATTGGATGGGCTACTATTTTAATTGCCATGTCTCTTATTAGAAGTTCGTTTCTTTGTTGGGAAGTGAACGACGGGATTTGTGCTTCCTTTTTTTCTTCTTTTTTCGTTTCAATATCAATGCGAGCTGCTGGTTGATACGTGCACGAATGCCAATGCTGGATGAATTACTGCGAACTTTTGGAAATTTGTTTGATCCTCGTAAACTTTTATGACAAACAATAAGTCAAGAAAAAGAGGTTTGCCCTTTTTTTTTCCCCCTCCCTTGTGTAAAGTAATGTTTAGAATCTGGACCTGTTTGCTTTGCAATTTTTCACCCAAAAATTATACACTCAGTTATTATAATTTTACATGTTTGCTTTGCAATTTTCCATCCAAAAAATGTACACCCAATTATTTATGTTTAGAACTGTAGACGATGTTGGAGAGATACCCTGACCCCATATTAGATAGAATTTTAATATTATGTGCACCAAAGATATATAGTGGATAGTAGTCGAGCTTTATATCCTCGACATTTTTGGATACTAGTAAGCGAGCTCGAGTGATTGTACGTAATCTCTGAACCACATAAATTTTTGTTTTCTTGCATTTTATCTCTTCTGTTTTCAGCGTTGTTTATTCTCTTAATACTAAATTATGAGGAGGATTGGGTTCTTAGAATCAGCGCTGACTTTGACAATTTCAGAAAGAGAACAGAGAGAGAACGGCTTTCACTGATGTCAAATGCACAAGTTGTGGAAAGTTTGTTACCTGTTTTGGATAATTTCGAGCGAGCCAAAGCCCAGATCAAAGTGGAAACTGAAGTGGAGGAGAAAATCAGTAACAGTCATCAAAGTATAAACAAGCAGCAGTTTCTGGGATCCCTTGTTGTTGCTCCTGTGGAGATGGTGGGGAAGTCATCTGATCCCATGGCAAGTTCCTGGTATATTATTAAATTTTTTGTAAGTTGAAAAATAATGTGAGAAGAATCAACAGAATATGAAATCGCATCATCCTCGAAGAATACGGGAAGGGATTCCAACTCGGCGATAGACTCTTGTGACCATCCATGGTGAAGGTGTCCTCAGGTGCAGTGCTGCCAAAACCCGAAAATCAGGACCGGTGGCCCTGCTGAGGAACAGCTGTCCAATGCGAACTAAATTATGTATGACAGACACCACTTACAATTTCTTTGGTTGAAAAAGTTTGTGGAGCGATTAGAGAAGATAAGCTTACTGTTCATCTTACAATTATTATTGTTATTATTATTTTTCTTTACCCTCTCGTGGGACTGGTCTAAGAGGTTAATATGTGTCCAGATGCAATGGAAGAGGTTTTGGTGCTTTGATCAAGCTTTGTTTCTTTGTATTATACGACATTACAAGCTCAATTTTGGTGGCATTGCAGAGGACCAGCTGGCTGTCGTTTGTTCGCCGTACTTGTCCACGAATTTATGATGCTGTGGCAGGCAGAAAGTCGTGTATTGGCTTACTCGGTGTGCCCTTGTGATCTCGTTTGGACCCCTCTTCGTGTGCGACGCCCATTCTTCGTCTCGTCGTCTTGGAGAGTATCAGCTGATGCAGCCACACGAATACACATACTACTGGAACAAGACAGAGGTTCCTGACGTCATGCATGACGGACGACAAGAAGTTGATAGCTCTTGGGTTATGTTTGATTTTTCGATGATTATAATATGGAGGAAAATTGGTGTGGAAATATGGGGATATTGTACCAGTAAAAGAAAAAGACACGAAAAAAGAGTTATTTTGTTGGGGGGAATGTTTGTAGGTTTAGATTTTGATGAGAAGAAACTTAAGGGTAATTTGCATGTGGACTTAGTTATAGAAATTTTGTTGAAGGTCAAATTATATTTGGTTGCAAAATTTTGATGAAATAAAGTTTTTAATTTATTTGAAATTATGAAGTTATATATATATATATATATATATAAGATATAAATAATGTGATAGTATATAAGAATAATAATTAATTTATAAAATGCACACATACATATATAAACGTGAGTGTGTAAACAAGTATTCATTTGATTGTGTTGAATATTTGTAAATATATGGAAGAGTGAGATAATTTGAATATATGTAAATTGATTATTTTTTCAATGGTTCGAAGACCCATGAAAATTAAAAACCCAACATAGCCTTGCTTATCAGATATAATTACGATTCCAAGCTCGTCTTTTAAGCTACATTTTAGTCACGTTTGTTCAAATTTTTGATGCGTTTGGTTCACAATATTTTGTTTTGAAATCTGTTGACTGAATGGCTAAGATATGAGATTTGACAGTCATTAAATTCGTTTACACTGTGTATTAAAATGAAATCCAGTTTTAGCATATTCCTGTTGATGATTTCAAAGCGACGTTCTGGGCCATTTTCCTGGGCCCTCCGTTGGGTGTCCAATAGTTCGTTTTTTCGCACTTGGATGATGGGATTGTACCTCTGAGAAGATAAGGTATCATGTGACGACAAAGTCCTTGTCGGTCGGAGTTAAGACAATGAAATTTGGGCAGAGAATCGCAGTGGAAAATTTCCATAGCAAGTGGGTTGGTTACAAGGGAGCTTAATGGATTACTTTTGTGGAAAAAGAATAAGAACAAATTGAATGGCTGCGTTTCAATCACTTCGCATTTATTGAAAAATAATTTTCAGTGAAAAAAAATAAAATTAGAGAAATGATATATAATTTGACATTTATATTAAAATTGCATTTTTATAAAAACAATATCGATGATTGGTGCTATGTGTGATGCGGCTATGACAGCAACAACCATGGGCATTTATATACTCTTTTGGAATTTAGGTTAAATGCAACTACTGATAGTGCAAGTTCAATGTAAGTGGGAGAAGGATTATTATTATTATTATTATTTTTATTATTATGAAAAGTTTAGGATTTAATTTTTAGTCATTAGTTTTATGGCTATGTTTGGATGCAAATTTATCACTATTTTCATTCAATCAAAATTCAAACTTTCAAATTTATATACCGACAAAGTAACTCTTTATTTATTTATTACTTTACACTTTTGCGCGTCAATTTCTTCTCGTCATAATTTGCAACTAAACAAAGACTATGTAACTTATATAGAGAATTTGAAACGTAAATAATATTTATTGCATAAGTCTGGTAAAAAATAGGTTAACAAGCAATTCAATTAACTATTATGAATGATCGTGATATTATTAAAATAAATAGGCTATATTAATTTTGTGTACTTGAAGTGAGAAAAATAGTTTGTGTTTTTTTTTTTAAGAATAGTTATGAATAGAAATGTTTTTGGGTTTGTTTGTTTATTGTTGGTTTTTCAGTGTCAATGCACATACACTATGGTAATGATTATTTAGAATGATTAAATTAAATAAATTATTTTATTAAGGATATGTTTATTTTGAATGATTAGTTTGAATAAATTATTTATCAAGACTAATCAGGTATTTTTTTCTGATAGATAAAAGTTTTTGTTTAATATCAATTTTGATACAAAATAACTAAAATGAAGGATAATTATTCCATATATCAAATGTGATTAAATAATTCTCCAAAATAATCTTAATGGACTTTAATTTTATCATTAAAAGTGAATATGTTCTATGCAAATAAAAAAATTTGGTTACATTATGTATAAATACCCTTAATTTTTTACATATTATCTTTTCAATTACTATTTAATATTTCATTTATTTTATTCTCTTGCTAATATTAGTTCATCACATATTTTTTCAAATTTCGTCATTTCTTTTCTATATTTTATATTCTGTACTATATTAAAATTAAAAACATGATTTTTTGTTGAATATTAAAGTTAAAAACATGATTTTAGTGGTACAATGTAATTATTTTAATGCTTTTATTAAATTTTATTTCATTTTCTTTTAATGCAATTTATATTTTATCTTATATGTTTTTTTATATACTTCTATTCAATTTTTTAAATTTTTACTATCTTTTACTTTGATCTTAATTTGTTACAATCAATAAAATATTATAATTTATAAAAAATTACACACATCAAGTGTACTACTGTTACTAAATATACAACGATGAAATAGTGTGGGGATAATAACTATTTTTTAAGATATCAACACGTATGTGTATTATATGTATATATTTTTGTAAAAATGTATTTAGACTGCAAATATAGATTACGAATTTATTGTGAATTAATATAATATTGAATTTTAAATATTTGTATGTACATATAAGAAAAAAAATATATTTGAAATGTGGTATGTTTTAAGATGCTAAACAAAAAGATTTTAGACCAGTAAAAGTCTCTAATTTTTTTAATTTAATATTTCGTAATAGATTTCACTCCATAAATATCCTTCTAATTTACGTTTTCATTTCACTCATTCTTTATCATTTTGCAATGTGTATATATATATATATACACACACATACTCACACACACACACTTCACTTACAACAAAATTAAAAGTAAACTATTAAAATAATAATAAAAAATCCAAATTATCCCTTTTTCTCTCCTGTGCATCTCGTGCAGCTTATTTTATTCACGTCGGCACATTGCCCGACAAAGCAAGATTTCTGCTACTTGAAGGGAAGAAAGTTGAACAGTGCGGGGCTGGACTCTGCAGCTGCCTTTCCCTGCGTAAATCCTTACTATGTAAGTCTCATATGAGGATCAAAAACAACAAAAGAAGCACGTCATTTAACCACTCCCGTTATTATTTCGAAATATCTACCTTTTTTCTGTTAAAAAGCGTAGATGATGTAATGTTCTTACACATACTTTGCTTGTAGGTGAGTGGGGGTGCGTGTGTATCTTAAATAGGAATGCATTATAGCCATGATTGAAGCCTGCCCTTTTTCTGTATGTGAACTTGCTGGCCATCTCTAGTCTGTGAGTGTATATTTTAAAATAGTTCTATATTTTTGCTGTGTGTCACAGAAGAAAGAAAGGCCAAGACACCAGCAATGGAAGGTGATATCCAAGAAAAGCTTTTAAGGAGACTAGAAGCAGCTTCGAACGGTGAGCGTAAGGAACAGAATCTGAAGGTTAAGATATGGACAGAGACAAAGAAGATGTGGGTGGTGGCTGGCCCCGGCATTTTCATCCGGATTTCGACATTCGGAGTAAACGTCATCAGCCAAGCATTTGTAGGTCACATCGGTGCTACTGAGCTTGCTGCCTATTCTCTGGTTGTCACTCTCCTCACCAGATTTGGCAATGGATTACTGGTACTTCATACTCTCACCCAACACTATGATTCATGTTTTAGGTATAAAATGGTTGACAATGAAGGAAACACTCTTATATCCAAGTTCATGTTTCACCATATCAAAGTAGTTCTCTCTTCTGCATAGTTTCACATGTCCACTTGAAATATTTGTACTTCATTTCGATTAGGAGAAAGAATTTGAAGAAATGATTTCTAATGAAATAAATGGAATTTGAAATTTACAATAATTACAAAAAAAAAACTGATTTAAATAAATATTAAAGAATTTAAAATACTTAATCGTCTTGGATTTGTTACTATAGATTTGAAATTTATTCCTCCAAATCTTCCTATCCAAATGTACTCATGGAGATTTTGGATAGAAAGATTTGAATTTGAAAAAAAGAATTTAAATAGAAGGGTTTTAAATTAATGAATTTTAAATCAACTCCAATTAATTAAATTATAGTTGAAAAAGGGAATTTAAAAATTTAAAATTTGTTGTTATTCAAACAAATGTGATGAATTTATTATTATAAATTTGAAATTCACCTATTCAAATCCATTAATCCAACTGCAGCTTAAGCTTACCTTTTCTTAGGAAATAACTTATGAACTTTTCATTTGACTAAATTGCGCAGCTGGGAATGGCCAGTGGACTGGAAACTCTATGTGGACAAGCGTTCGGAGCAAATCAACAGCACATGCTCGGGATATATCTTCAGAGATCATGGATTGTTTTGACTCTAACGGCAACCCTACTTTTGCCGGTCTATATTTTTGCAACGCCTCTCTTAAAAGCTTTAGGACAGGACGAAGTCATTGCAGAAGTGGCGGGAACTGTTTCTCTGTGGTTCATCCCAGTAATCTACTCCTACGTCCTATTGTTTAGCTTCCAGACATACTTACAAGCACAGAGCAAGAACATAATCATCACATACTTGGCGGCTGCTTCCTTGTCGATCCACATTTTCCTCTCGTGGCTTTTAACTGCCAAGCTCAAGTATGGATTAGCCGGTGTCATGGTGTCAACTATTTTGGCATTCTGGATTCCAAATGTTGGACAGTTAATATATGTCTTCTGTGGAGGATGTCGGGAAACGTGGAAAGGGTTTACGATGCTGGCATTCCAAGATCTTTGGCCTGTAATCAAGCTATCTTTAGCGTCTGGTGCGATGCTATGGTAAGGCAGGCTTGTGCGCTTCAAATTTTGTCCCAGGAATCTATTAAGTGCCTGAATCCGCATTTTGACACTCTTCCTTTGCTTTCTTGACGACAGTCTTGAAGTATGGTACAATGCCATACTGGTTCTTTTGACGGGAAACTTGAGCAATGCTGAGGTTGAAGTTGATGCTCTTTCTATCTGGTACTACTCTTCCCTTTTCTTGTTGCATGCTTTTATTATCCTTTTTCTGACATGAAGTTGGAAATCCATTCGTTGTTGCAGTCTTAGCATCAGTGGTTGGGTGATGATGGTGTCCCTTGGTTTCTTGGGAGCAGCAAGGTATTGTTGCCTTTGTTAACATAACGAGTTGTTACGTTAGGACACAAGAACTCGCATGCCTTGTTACAATTCATCGAACTCCTACTGTATACTGCAGCGTTCGCGTCTCGAATGAGCTCGGAAAAGGGGACTCTAAGGCTGCAAAGTTCTCCATTGTGAATATAGTGCTAACTTCAGTCACAATCGGAGTCGTGTTCTTCGTGTTATTCCTGTTCTTCAGGGAAGGTCTGGCTTACGTATTCACGACAGACGACGAAGTGGCCGAGGAAGTCACTCGACTATCACCTCTTCTAGCGTTTTCCATACTTCTGAATAGCGTTCAACCGGTTCTCTCTGGTGAGCACAGAATAGTCTCGTTACTTTTCATAAAACAATCAAATATTCGTGAGAAAGAGAACACTTTCTAAAGTGACGAAACATGGCCTGAATGTGTTGAAGAGAATTAAATTTACTGAATTTTAAGTTAAAAGTTGTCATCGTCGGAGCAGGTGTGGCTATTGGGGCTGGCTGGCAGGGCGTCGTGGTGTATGTCAACCTTGCATCCTATTACTTGATAGGAATTCCTTGTGGGTTTGTACTTGGCTATCTCGAGAAGTTACAAGTGAAGGTGACATTTCCACTGTCAAATTCGACATTCTTCTTTGGTTGTACATATCTGCCATTAACTTGTGGCTTCCCCTAACAGGGTGTTTGGATTGGAATGTTAATCGGGACTTTCGTTCAAACTGTCATTCTGCTCATAATAACTTGGAGAACCGATTGGGATAAACAGGTAGCCCTTGATTCAGTCTCCATTTCTTCTTCAAGAATTCAGGGGTTCCTCTTTAATCCTTAGCTTGTGCCTGTCTGGTAGGTATCCATTGCTCGAACAAGAGTTAACAGATGGTTCGTGGAAGCTGAGCCTCCAGAAGCAGACTGATGAAGTGCGATTGTTTCCATTAAGGGATGTTGTTGAACTTTGGTTAATGTTTGCTGTTTGATTTCGAAACGGAGCTGCTATGTTTGTTTTCTAATTAAGATGGGGATAAAAATTTGGGTGGAATGAAAAATTATATTTTGGTTTTTAAAATTTGGATTAGTATGGAAATTATTTTTACATATATTTTTAATATGTAATAATAATTGAACAGTGAGACAGTATATGAATTTATAAGGTAATAAAATAAAAAAAATAAACGTGAGTAGAATTTTTTTTTAAAAAATTAGTTATAGTTATATTTAATATGTAATAATGATTAAATAATATAATAATATATATATTATATATAATAATAATTGAATGATGTGTATATAGGTTTATATTGTAATAAAAAAAAAATGAAGGCTCATTTTTTAAAATTGGTTATGGTTAAAAATTAATGAAAAATAAAATTCAAAACCAAATTAATAAATTAGCTGTACAACAGTAGGAAAGTCAACCTATTAAGATGACATGTTTTCTATAGAATCAAATCTTTGGAGATTCTATATTGAGAAAACTAAATATTGGATTAAAAACCAATTTTAATTATCATCATTTTCCTTTTGTTTTGATTTATACTATCTATTTACGAGGATGGTTCACGAAATCAAGCATCGTCAATAAATTTATCTTAACATAAAAATATATCTAACTTGCCAAAATTGGTTACAACTATTTTGAAATTATACTAAGTAGCTAAAATCAAAGAGAATTATACACACAAAAATAGAATTATTACAAGATAATTATAAAATTCAAAACCCCGCAATTTTTATTTCTGAAAGTTGATTACAGTTAAAAATTAACAAAACAATAAAATTCAAAATCAATTTAATGAAACACGGTAACGATGTGAATATCTTGAATAAGCTGCACGCGCGTTTCTACTCCAGTCTCAAAGTAACAAAGGCAACCCCTCACCAAAGCACTACATTCAACTTCACTAAGCCAGTCATGCTACAAATTCTTGTTTTACATAACAAGAAAATGGCAGCGGGAAAATATGTATTATATTTTACGTACTCACTATGTTTAGTTGGAGATTTGAAAAGATTTTAATTTTATCACTTTTAAATTTTACAATCCAAACATGTACTTATATCAAAAATTTTATTTAGATTTTATACGAAAAATTGAATTATTATATTTATTCACGTTTAAATCAATATATATATATACATATATATATACTCCCTAAAAATTAATTATTATTATTATATACTATTATATCATTCACTCATTATTATATTATATATAAACGTGCAAATTCAAACAAATTAAAAGTTTTATCCTAACAAAATTTTATAATTAAATATAATTTTGACTTCCAACAAAATACCCACTGTTTTCATTGTCCAACAATATTTTCATCGGGCACTACTCTTTTTTCTTTTTTTCAATGCTATTTTTTGTTAAATATCTTTTTTTTTTAAAAAATCAATCTCAAATAAAAATCTTCATAAAATAATTTTTATCTATTTCTTTTTCTTATTTTTTCTATTAGCAAATGTTTACCCCTAAAACGTATAGATTTATTTGGATGTAAATTTTGTTGGAATAAAGGTTTTCATAGAATTTTAAAATTAATGTAAAAGTAAGGAATAAAAAATATTGTTATGATAAGCATCATGTTTGAAAATGTGTATTACAATATTATGAGATATCAAAAAACAGACGCACAAACATACCAATAAAATCGACTTTCAAATAAAGCTCAAAGATTTTAAAAAATATTGAAACATCCAAATTTTAATTGAAATTAGTATTATAGCACAACAATTAATATTAAATATGCCAAGTAAAAATGATATTCTTGAATTTTTTACTTAATAAAATATATACTATTTTATGACAAGCTAGTAATGGCTAAGTAATCAAAAACTTTGAAAGAGGTCAATTAGTAAATAAATTTACTCCATTTTCTCCCACAAAACAGTCTTCCTCATCTTGACCTTAGAACCACTGATCACGTATTGAATATTCACGACAATTGTGAATGACATTAACGTGTTTCAATCCGATAGAATATTTCGTATTATTATGTCAAAACAATAATTTTAAAATAATTTTCAATTAAGTCATATCTTAATTATGAAATGCAGAGGGTATATTTAGTAAGCAAAAGTTTACATGCATATAATTTGATGAAAGTAAAATCATTGCCAAAGAGAAGAATTTCCGCCAATGAATACAAAAGGGAAAAGAAAGAAAGAAAAAAAAGACTTGTAAGGTTTTTTTAAATAAATAATTTAACATATTTTTAGAAGTTGTTTCATAAATTAATACTTTTGGCGAGAATATGACAAATTAATTTATTCAGTCAAATCAATTTGTAGCATACGAAATTGGAAAAGTATTTATTTAATTGACGGCGTCACGAACTGAGATACATTCTTAGAGCCAAATATACGTAGATATTATTTAATTATTAATTTCTTTATATATGCATTAATTTTTACATGAATGCATTAATTTCGTGCGGTCCACAACGCCCACGCCTTGCCTTATCTCACGATGGAACCACAAATTGGTCATTTTATAATTTCTAAGGTTTTCCTTACCATTAAAGTTGTATTTTTATTCTGAATATCTCTTTCAGAATGAAAACACCGAAAGGAGATTAAAATAAGTAAATAATTAATTTATGTGGCATGTCTTTTTTAACTAATATTTAAGATTTTCATTTTTTTTTTCTAGTAAAAATAATCCTATGCAGTAAGTGTAATTTCAGATTGGACCCGAAAAGTTAAATAAACAATTTAAAATTTATATTGTATATTCATCTAGGAAAATTCAAAATCCCATTACCCATCAATTATTGATAATGTTTTCTTTTCTTACGGGGACAAAATTTATTTTAGGGTAAATGACACTTCACTCCTAAAAGTTTATTAGTTTAGTACATCTCCTTTTAATAGTAATATAATAGTATTTTTATCTCCTAAAGTTAGGTTAGTTGGTACTTTGCCTCTTAGTTATATTTTTAAATTAAAATTTTATTAGAGACTCATCATATTTTGCTATTTTTATCTTTTCTTTTTCACTTTTTCATTACAAAAAATTAATTTTTATTGATATCAATCATTAATATGTAACACATACAATTATATTTTTATTGTTAGTAATATTAATTTTTGTTTGAAAAATAAAATAATTGATTGTGAATAGTATATATGAAAAATTCAATACATATATAATTAACAAGGTTGAAATCTAAAATTTTAAGCCGTGGAATAAATATTATTGATAAAATATGCTTATGAATATATAGTTTTCATTGAAATTATAATGATCATACCACTTCAATTTTCGATTTAACTTACATTTCAACAATGTTTTCATTTGATGTTAATTTTATTTTTTCATTAATCTCACTTAAAAGTGAATAAAAAATTTCATAATGTTTTTCTAGCACTACCGATGATTGAAATATAATAGATTATATTTTTAATGTTATATTATCAGAAATTTATTATGTGAATAAAATAATAATAGAATGATGAAAGTATCAAGTTTTTCAAAATGAAACACTCTAAAAATATTAATAAAATACACTGAAAATATTATAAAATTGACTATGTGGTAATTTTTATTGTAAATTTTATTTATAAATTTATTCGAGAGGCAAAGTGCTCTAATTATATTAAATTTAGTGGGTAAAGTACTATTATGTTACTTGTAGGAGGTGACGTGCAACTAATAAATTTTTGGAGGGTGAAGTGTCATTTATCCTTTATTTTACTCTATTCTAAAAAATATACATGATGTATTTTACTCTTTTCTCAATAATATACATATGTTATGGTGAGGTTACGTGTGACTGCAATTTTTAAAAAATTCTAGTGCAATAGTTATTCATGTGTAGTATGTAATTTTTTTAAATAAAATAAAACTATATATAATCCTACAAAATATAATATGGTTGGAATAGAGTTTAAGTTGGTAGTGTTTTAAAGGCAGAGATGCATAATGGGAAGGAAAGGGAGAGGAAGGCAAAAGTTAGAAAAGATAGAGATTTATTCACGCTGATGGCAGAAATGGCAATGGAATTCAGAAAAGTGCTCGATTTATCCTGGATGATTACAGCTAGCCTTCTCAACACGACTTTCAAACGACAGAGGCCTCGTCGGAGCCCCCGTGGGCAGCCATGAAATATTTAGCCTAGAACTGTCAAGCATTGGGGGATCCTTGACAATTTGAATATTTTCCTATCTGAAACTAAACTATCTATGTCGTGGTTTAATTCTCTCAAGCTGAAACTTAATCTCCATGGTGTCGGCGTTGCAGCATCTGGGAGAGCAGGAGGCTTGGCTTTGTTGTGGGATAAGTCATACCAAGTGGAAGTAATTGCTTACTCGAGGAATTTTATTGATGCGGTAGTAACGGATGAGAAGGGAGGAAAACATTAGTGCTTTACGGGCTTTTATGGTAATCTGGTCTGGGAGGCTCTTCAGGAGGCGGGGCTTATTGATATGGGCTTTGTTGGACGGAGATATACTTGGTCAAATCATAGGAAAGCGACTGGCAAGATTAGTGAACGTTTAGACAGGGTGTGCGCAAATAAAGAATGGATGGAGCTGTTTTTGGACATGGTCGTTGAGACGTTGGACTCCATTTACTCTGACCATTTCCCTATTTTAATTAGAAAGGCGTGAACAGGGGTCTCCTCTTGTCGTAATCATTCCCAGCCTTTCAGGTTTGAGGTGAAGTGGATTATGTACTCAGTGTGAGAACATTATTACAGACTCATGGTCAGCCTCTACGACTTTTTATTCGTTAGGCGAGAGGTTACGGCTTTGTGCTAGAAATCCGACAAGTTGGAGTAAAGCCACTTTTGGAGAAGCACACTATAGAATAAAACAACTTGAGCAGTACATTTTGAGAATCAGATTGGGCAAAATCGCGCTGCAATCCGAGGAAGAGGAAGAGGCTCTGTGGCAAGCACCCACGGATCTTTATCTTGAGGAGGAAATCAAATGGAAATGGCGGAGCAAGCAATTTTAGGTTGGCGGAAGGAGATAAAAACACGGCTTTCTTTCATGTTCTCGTCTTCAGTGCCGATGCCTCAAGATATTGCCCAGGGTGTAGGTCATCTGCCTAAAAGGGTCACTTTGGATATGAATCAGGCGCTCACACGGCCGTCCTCTCCAGAGGAAGTGTATCAGGCGTTAAAGCAGATGGGGCCACTAAAATTCCCAGGGTCGGATTGTATGGCGCCAGTTTTTTTGTCAAAAGTATTGGCATCTTATCAGCCAGGGAATTACGGAGTATGTCCTGGATTTTCTTGGATGGCAACAACAACGACTCCAGCCATTTCCCATCTCTTATTTGCGGATGATACACTAATTTTTTGTCGAGCACCTGAGAGTAACTTTAGCGCACTGAAGGAAGTGCTGAAATCTATGCTAAGGCGTCGGGCCAATTAATCTATGCTAAGGCGTCGAGCCAATTATGTTGGAAGCACACCAGTCAAAATCCGCTTCATTGGAAAGACTAGGCTAGTCCATGCAACGATTTGGGAAGAGGGGGACATGGTTTTAGAGACTTTCGGATGTTCAATCTTGCAATGTTGGTGAAGCAGGAATGGAGGATATTAAAAGCCCGAACAGCCTTATGGGACAGATTTTAAAGGCCCGATACTTCCCCATTGGGGAGTTCTTTGAGGCTAGAGTGGGAAATAGACCATCCCTGGTCTGGAGAAGTAGCGGGGTGTTTGGTGGATGTTCCTTGGCAAGTGCTAAGTGGCAATTGAGACCTTTCTACTAGCTACGGTTTTTGTAGTCTGAATTAGATAGATGCAGATCAATTTCGTCAGGTTTTAATGATGTTGTGGAGTATTTGGAGCAGCAGGAACAAGAAATGGCATGATGGCCGGTGCGGGGGGACATGGGAAGCAGTGGTGGCGGCGAGAAGAGTGCTGGCTGGGTTTGATCAGGTATCATGTTGCTGTGGGGAATAAACGACGGTTCCAGTGTGTCGGGAACGTCCCTCATTGGCTGAGGATGCCATTCAGATTAATTTTGACGGAGGTTTGTTCACGGAAAAGGGCGGGGCGGGTCAGGACAGGGCTTGGTGCAATTGCTAGACCGCCGACGGGAGAGAGATTGGAATCTTTGTCTAAATTTGTTCCGTATGTAGTCGACCTGCTGAATGCATTGCCGCTCGAGAGGCTGTTGAGATGGCTGTGTCAAGGGGATGGCCAGAGATGGAGATCGCATTGGTGAGACTGTCGGGACTTGATTTCCAAGTTGTAATGCGGGGCGACGGATCTGTAACTAAATAGTGTTTTGATTGAAGATATCTTAACATGCAGTAAAAATCTGAGCGATGGTTAAGTTCAGACGCAGATTTGCTAGGAGAGAGTTTAATCAGGATGTTCATAACTTAGCTAGATGTGCGAGGGTCAATGTTGAGGAGGCAGGATAGTTTGCTTGTTTCGATTTCTCTTCGCAAGGTTTTAATGAAAGTTAATTTCCTTCCTCTAAAATTAAGAAAAAAAGGAAATCGGATGATTTGTAAGGCAAGAGCTATTAATGCTATATTTACAGATGTAGATGGAGAACAATTCAAACTTATATCAACATATGAGATGACTAAAGAAACTTGGGATATCTTGTAAAATGTTCATGAAAGAACCAATGTTATTAGATTTCAAAGTTGTGGATGTTGGCAATATAGTTCGAAACATTGAAAATGGGTGAAGGAGAAATGATTACTGAGTTTAATAGAAGGTCTTGACATATTTCCAATCAAGCTTATCAATTAGGCAAGAAATATTCTGAGACAAAACTTGTAAGAAAAATATTGAGATCCCTACCCGAAAGATTTACTTCTAAAGTAGCAGTAATAAAAGAAGCACAAGATATGGACAACCTATGATTAGACGAGTTTTTGGGTTCATTGTAAACTTATGAGATAAACCTAAATCATGATAAAAATGAAAAGGAGTAGGCGTTTCGCATTTTGAAAAGCAACCAGGATAAATGTTGCAATATTGATGGCAACATTGCAATTGTGACTAAGGAGCTCAGAAAACTGATGAGAAAAGGCAAGACCAGGGCATCAAATAAGCTTGAAAATTCATTTTACAAGACCCCTAAAGGTCATGATAAGAATTCCAATCTTGAGTTTCAAAGAAAAAGAATTCAATGTTATGAATATGACAGTTTTGGTCATATTTAATCGGAGTGTGCTACTGCTCTCAAGAAGCACGAAAAATCAATGTGCACGAGTAGAAGTGAAGATGATTCAAATGAGTCATATGAGGACAACAAAAGAAGTAATCATGTGGCTTTCAATTCTGTTAGCAACAAAGGTAAAGACATACGAAATGGTTCCTCATCAATCACAATAAAGGATGACTAGTTAGAATATACCAGTAGTAGTGACTTTGAAGTTAGTGATGAAGAGTTGCTATTCACTTATCAATTTGCATGTGATAAATTAATGATCTTGCATTCAGTATAGAAAGATAAAGTAAGATCCTTGAAAGAAGAGAAAGAGAAGTTGGAAAATGCCTTCAATGGTCTAAAAGAAGAGTACAAGAAGTTTGAGGTGTGGTCCCATGAAGCTAAAAGTAAAGCAAAGGACGCATAAGTGACACTTAGTAAATTGAATTGTGGAAAGACAAAGTTAGAAAATGTACTATTTATAAGAAACCCATAAAGGATCGAACTAGATTAGGATTTGTGAAGCAACCTATAGGCAACCATGTTGAGAAGGGAGAAATTAAGTTTGTTAAAGACACTAAACCTACTGTTGTTAACACAGTTGTAACACTAAACCAAATAACAAATAAAAATAGACATAATTTCAGATTAACATGCAAACTATTGTTCCAAAATTAGGCATTCTATGTAAAGATGCTTCCCTTTATTAAAGCACACCATACAAGGAAGGCATAATAGAGTGAATGTTGCAAATAAAGATGAAAACACCAATACAAGTAAAGCTGCATGTGAAGAGGTAAAGTTTGACAAAAGTTTTTTCATGTTTTGTTCTTAACATAGTTGCAATGATAACCAGATTCAAAAAGAGGAAGAAGTAAAGGGCTAAAACATTTGGTAGATTTTGCAAAGCATGTGGACATCCAATTGCAAATTGTGTGTTGTAAAGAGGATAAGTTGCGAATAATATTGGTAACAGAAGTTTAGTTAAATAGACTTAGGTCAAAAAATTTGAATTTAGATGTCTTATTTCACATGCATTCCTAAAAAATTGTTCAAAGGATATAAGGCATGTTGACAATACAGATAATTTTTCAAACTACTAAAACTATTCATTTAGGCATACTAATTTTAGATAAGGTTAAAAAGCCATATTCAAGAAGGAGCAAACAAAACATTATCTATTTAACATTGCAACAGGAGATGCCTATAGATCAAATTAATTGGGCAAAATTGTAAGAGGATCTAAATCGCCAGAGATGGTTGAAAGCAAAGCAATTTCTGTAAAATATGTTGCAATAAAAAGGAAACAAAGGAACATTGTTGGGAAATATGTTGCAACATTGTACACAACATGGTGTATACTTTCTGCACCAAATATTGATGGTGGTGATGTTTATTCTTATGGGCTAGGTTAATGATATTGTTTTGCTATTTCATGGTTCTACTAAATTATTGTTATAAATGTTCTACGCATGATTTTCTATTGCTGTTGAGAACAACCTATTTACCATGATAATTCCTACTGCTGGAGGTTAACTGTTTGTTAGGAACAAGTTAGGAAACATATGTTATGCCATAATGTGCTAGAGGAGGAGCTTGTTAGTATGTAGGTTATGTGTTAACACATTGTACATAACATGAACCAAATTGTAGAGTTTTAACTTGTCAAAAATTCTATTGTGATTATACGAGTTGTTAAGGCTTTAAAAGGAGTTTGATTATATCTAAACTTAAATACTATTGGAATTCATTAAATTTGGACATCCTAGACACCTAAAGGGTAAGTTTGAGAAGAGTCCAAACCCATCCAAACACCTTTAGTCTAAGTTTCTCGTGATTGTTGGCAACACATGAAATAACAAGAGAAAGTTCACTTATGCGGATAGAAGTTCTAAGACTAGGAAACCATATTTGAAGAGTTTAGATAAACTTGGATAAGGAGAAGATATGTTCAGATAAGAATCCAGCTGTAGCATGGAATGCTATTGGCAACTATTTATCTGTTAGGAAATTCTTCATCTAGGATAATGGAACCTGGATTGGTGCTAACTAGATTTCTACTTGCAAAAGGACTCTCACAGCGATGAATTATAAAGGAAAGGCCACTGATACTTGAGAGAGTGTGCAGAACATCTTAAAGAATCTAGCGAGTGCAAATTGCATAGTTTTGCTTTACTTGAGAGTGTCATATTTTTTGTAATTGAGTGATTTGATGAGTTGAACCTGAAAGAATAAAGAGTATATGAACAAAATCTGAGAGTTAACCCTAATAGGAGTCTAGATATACACTGCTAGATAGTGTGTTGTCAACTAGTTGGAAATCCTGGGATTAGGACAGTAAGGTTGAGGGAACTCTTTACTTCTATTTGGTAAGTGGAACATTTTACTAGGCTAAGGCCAATTAACGTCAGAGTAGCAACTCCAAACTATGGTAACAATTTCATGCCTCTTTTATTTTCTACTGTGTTATGTGTATGTGTGTTTCCAACATGCTTTACCAACATATGTGTTTCAGCCCTAACCCAACAAAATCAAATCAAGGGCTATGTTTGCATATTTTGATGGGGTCGAAAATTGAAGCAAGAATTTAGAAATAATGTAAAAATGAGAGAGAAAAAAAGAATGAAGTTTATTTTGAATTTTGGATAACTAGTATCCAAACATATGCAAAAGTTTTATAGCTTCATTTGGAAGTCAATTTTACAAAGGATGAAAATTGTTAATATGTTCATTAGTTGGAGTATTTGAAGTGTGAAAACAATAGAGAAAGAAAGGGCAAGAGAAAATATTGATCTTTTGAAGTTGGTACTTTCTAAGCGTGTGATTTTTTTTGAGAAAAAAGTTGCCAAAAATGGACAATCAGACATATCATACTGAACTTGATGCATAACTAATACATACTAATATTAAAAGACACACTTAATTTGTATGCATAATTTTGTAAACTCAAAAAAAATTAATAAATATTAATTTATTTAATTTACAAAATAAAAAAAGAAACTTGAAAGAATTAAATTAAAATTAAAATTGAGAGACTCATTTTCACACCCCCAAATTAGAATCATGACATGGCAATATCTACGAATGACCTCAATGGATACCAAAACCAACATGTATCTTAGAAAACTAATTCAATAACATTATTTTTAATAAATCAAAGGAAAACAATGTAACTCACTATAACATCTGAAATCTCATATGCAATGAAAAGAAAAATAACCTAACTATTACATCATAATTTGTCTTGATGAATAATAATGACAATTAAACAAAAGTAATGTAAACTAAGTCCTTGTCCTTGAATCTACCACCCTCACCCTTGATCCTCTTCATTGGTTATCTCCACCAAGATATTAGTTAGAATTGGTTAGCGATGAGTTGTCCAGTGAATGGCATCCCTTTTCATTTTTCTTTTTAATGGTTGTGTGCAGAAAAAGAATAGAAAGTAATACTTTGCATAAATCATATTTTTAGAAACAGACAAAATGAATCACCTTTAAAACAATTCATAAAAATTCACAACATTTCATAGCCATTTCAAATTGTCTTTCCGTTTGCATAATTCACATGTCCATTCTCTTAGCCCACTCATGGTGATACGTACTTCGTATGTAATTTCCACTGGTCTAGTCTTCAGTCTATGATCCTAATTAAGAAGGGTCATAATCAACTTATAACTCTAGTTGAGTGGGTTAGAATATCAACCTATAACCCTAGTTGAGTGGGTTAGAGTCTCATCCATAACCCCGACTTAGTGGGTCAGAATCTCGACTTATAACTCTAGTTGAGTGGGGCAGAATCTCATCTATTACTTGGTGAGTAGGTAGAACTCTTTACACTATTATTAGCATGACATGAGAGGCATGTATATTTATTCCAAGTATTTCGATTTCCAAAATATTTAGTATAAAACAATTTGTTTACAAATAGCTCACATCCAAATTTTTAGGAAACAAATCACTTCAAGTTTCGCAAGAAATCAACAAGTTAAAATCATGCTTTTATAAAACCAAAATGATATTTAAAAACAATTTTAATCATGCAGTAAGAGTTCAGTTGTATCATTAAACAATTTAGAAAGTAGTTTCAAAGTTGGCAATGAGTAATCACTTACTTGTTTCTTAATTTTGCTACTTAATAGATTTCTCAGTTATTGACTCTTGTTTTCCTAGTCAATCATACACAATTCTCACTTTAATATTCGATTCAATTGATATCCTAAGTCATTTAATATTTCATGTGCATTCTATACGATTACTCCTACTCCAATTCCTTCAATTATCATTCCCATGTCCCATTGTCCCTTGTATAGTGTATTTAAGCCTAATTTAGTTTCCAAATCAAAAAATTTAGTTTAAATTACATAAAATACACAAATCTGATTAGTGTTTGTAGTTAGGATTGTGATTGTGCACCTCTCCCTTACAACCACACCGAGTGACCATGGATTGCACTGCATGATGCAAAACCCTGTCTTGCTATTTGCTCTGCATGTGCGCCAAGCCTCCTCACACCCATGCAGTTGCCTTGCGCAATCGTGCCAACGATTGTGATAGAGAACTGGGTTGGACACAGAGGTGCTGTTTGGGTGAATTTTTATGTGCTACACCATTCTTACAACCAAAACATAATGATATCATTGTTTTAAGGGTTCTTAAGCATGTTCCTACATGTTAAAATCCATAAAAAACATATTCTAAGTGCCCTCATCAATTTTGAAAGAATTCAAGATACTTTTTAGATTTTCATACAACATGCTAATACACGTTCCTACGACTCCTACAAACATATACGCGCCCCATACTCTTTCCTATGAGTTAAACACATGAAAAATCCTAAAAATTCATATCTTCAAGTGCCTATTCATGGAAAATTCATGTTTCTACACATATGTATGATAAACGAAGGATTTGATTTGGGAATTATCTTGAATTGTGATGGTTGGATGCAAGAAAATTATCCCACCCTCTGTGGTTAGCTGCTGCTTTTCCTTTAGGTCAAAAGGTGGGGTTTACACTTCAATTTTGTGTAAATATACCTTAGGGCTTATCAAGAGTTTTAAAGGGTTTCAAATTCCTAATTTTTAAAGCCTTAAAAACTGTATACATATTTTACTAGTTTCCCACAGAGTCTAACAAGAATTTCTTAGACTTAAAATTAACATTTTAGGTATTTTCTCATGGCGAGACTTTACCATATTTATTTTATTGGGCAACAGTTGGTTGCCCAGGGATTCCCATATTTAACCCAAATCACTAACCATAATTCTTGGCTATTTTCTACATGAAAATTAGACCAAATAATAGAAAAATATCTTTTATCACTTCCATGCTTGTCACGGAAAATAAATAATTATTTCTAATACCCAAAATTTTTGGGGTATTACACTCATTTGCGTGTACATAAATATAACAATATTGTGATTGAAATATAGATTTTATATCATTCATTAAATTTATGAAATAACAAAGAAAAAAAGAAATTAAAAAATTAGAAGATATTTTAATTGAGAAATTTTGATAAATAAATAAATAAAAGGTGAGAGAGAATAGTGAAGTTAAAAGTATGTATTTTAGCAAACACATGGTTGTATTTGCATACCTAATATATTGATTGCATGAATCAGGTCAATCAAGTTATCTAAATATAGGTCTATCATCAAGTTAATCCACTTTTAAATTCCATTGTGAATCTGATTTAAAAAATATATAAAACTTATTTGAAATAAATGTTTTACACCTATTGAATTTATTAAAACAGAAAATTTTTTTTAAAAAAAAGAAGAGACACATTTGTGTGCACATAAATACAATAATAATATTATTGAAATATAAATTTTATATTATTCACACAATTTATCAATTAGCAAAGGAAAAAAAATGAAAATTTAAAAAATTGAATATATTAAAATTTAATAAATTGGCAAAATAAATAAAAATTGGGAGAGTATAGTGAAATTAAGAGTATTTAAGCAAATAGATACTTGTATTATTTACATGCAATGTTACCGTAATCAGGTCAATCACATTATATAAATATAGGTTCCTTGCCAAGTTAATATGCTCTTAAAATCAATCACATCTGATTTAAAATATATATAAAAACCTTTTTGAAATAAATGATTTACACCTTTAGAAATCAATTAAAACATAAAAGGTGAATCCTTTTTTAAAATATATTTATTATTTTAATAAATAATATATTTAAAATGTGTCTTTAAAAGGGGTGAATCACCCGTCAGAAGGAAAACCAACACACTGAATATTTCCGCAACAGAAAGAGAAAAAAATTGAAGTGCAGAGCAAAACCACTGCTGCTGCCTATCTCTGCATATATATATATATATATATAGATATTGAGTTTGTGGTGAGTGTTGTTTTAAACTAAAAACAGTTGTTATGAATTCATGCATGGTTCTTGAGAAATATGTTCTTTTTTATGTTAAAATTCTTGTGTTAAGTAATACTTGCACATATATTCTTAGGGATGACAATTGGCAAGAAAAGAGGAGCTTGGGAATATTCTGCACCCCCTCCCCTTCCACCACACCACCCCCACCCCTGGTGTCCCAACCTGCTTCAAAATGAGCAAGGGATGGGACAGTTTAACATGCTCCATCTTCTGCTTTAATATATATATATATTGTTTTAATTATAATAGATTGTAAGTTTGTCATTAGTCATACATAATATTCTGCGATTATTTTGTATATAATATTTTATTTGATTAATTTAGAAATTAGTCAATTTAATTATAAATTTGCTCACCCTGTGAAAGTTAAAATGAAGCATTTTAAAAGATAAAATTGAGGGAATATATATTTTAATTGTCACAAATTATACGTCATGTCACAAAAAAGTACTTTTTTGTTTTATAATAAAAAATTATAAAATATTGCAAAACCAAATTCACCGCTATTTTCTTTTGTAAATTCTATTTTTTATTTTCATTTTTCTTTTCTTGATGCGTACTAATTTAAATTTTTTTTGTCACTATCCCAAATTCATATAACGCTCAAACAATTAATAATTTCTGATTTTGTTTCTTTTTTTCCTTTGTAAACAGATTCCATATTGTCTATTTTTTTTTGATATTTGTCTATTTTGAATTGAATATTCATATTGAGAAATTATCATATTGTTTAGATAGAATATTTGAATATGAATGCTCTCATTATATTTGTATATGATAATTGTATACAATTGTTTTCAAGCCAACATAATAGTTAAGAAACCTATCATATTTTGTTGATTTTTTTTTGTCTTAATTTTAAATCTATACAAAAAAATAAATTTTTGTGACTAATATTACGTGAAGAAATTAAAATTTCCCCAACAAATGTATCTTGACTTGCTATTATTTTAATTATGTCAATATGAAAATATATTATGTTTAATTATTTTCATAAAATTGATTACTATATCATATTCTTTATTAATTTGGGGAAGTAAATGCGATTAAACATTGTCATTTTAAGTATAAATTTTAAAATAAGACTAAATTTTTTCTTCTCCCAGTTGGAATCCACGAGGAATTGGAGAGTCCATGTGTGCTTCACACTTGATGTCCCCCATGCACTCAATGCTCGACCCTTGCAAGGCACTTGATGCTTAACGCCCACACGTGGGGGACACCAGTGAGCAATGGGGCGGGGGAGGCATGCCCCACCCCATTGCCATCCCTCCATTTTCTATGTGTTTGTGAGAAAGATATTTGTGTGTCTTTAGTATGACTGCTCATTTAGCCTGGGTTTGTGTGGCCTGTGTCTATATGTGAATTTGTTTTGCATACCTTGTTGCATCTTACTGATATTCAAGCCAAGTTAGACCAAGAATTTGCTTCAAAGTTGTAAAATGCAATAGTGCTACAATCCTATAGAATTAAACACACAAACACAAGTACACACATCAAAAATAATAATGATAAATTTGAAACATCAATATTTACTAACACAGTCTGAAGATCCACTCCTGCATTTGCAGTAATCAAGCCAGGATCACTTCAATATCATAATCAAAGTGTAGTAAATAATAAGGTGAAGAATAGTCTCACCTCTCACGCAAACTTTATATCTTCTCCCTAGGTGGCTAAATAATTGAATGTACTAAAACACCCCTACTTAATCTAATTATCTTAAGGTTTAATTCTCATACAATTGGCTAGTTTATGTATCAACAATGTTTGTCCACACACTCCAAATTTCACAAAAATTTGAATGATCACTCAAAATATCTAGCATTCACACGGCTAGTGTATGGAGTCTTCAGAAGTTGCTCTGTATTTGGAATGGTGTGGTATTTATAGTTATGAGTGGAAGTTTCGCATTCCATGCAAACACTTGTGGATAGCTACAAACTCCTACAAAGTTGGTTGGTCCTAAATATGAAAGTAATGTTGTAACATTATCCAAAATATTGTAGTTGAAGTCAGGGCTAATCTAGTTATTGATGCATATTTAGTAACTATTTGAACCAATCAATTATCTGCTCTTCATATCTGCATTAAGACTTCAAGAGTTCTATGAATTTCATCTATTCTAGAGACTGTTAGCTAGCCACAAGCCATATCAAATAGTTGGAGAACCATATCAAGTAGTTGGACTTCAAGCATTGTTTATTCTATCTGTCCAACTCAAAATCAATCATCAAGAGTCCAAAAATGTGTTAATATAATTTTGATAACAAAAATTTATCCTTCTAATGTCATACTTTGTTTTTTATTATTGTAATCCAAGCTTGATTATATCTTTCTTCAGTTGTCACAGGAGCACGAAAGGCTAAGAGATTAGTCAATGGAAGGTGATATTGAAGCAAAGCTTTTGAGGAGGGTAGAAGAAGCTGACAACCATGAGAATAAGGAAGAGAATCTCATGCATAAGATATGGATAGAGAATAAGGAAGTGTGGGTGGTAGCTAGCCCTGCTATTTTCACCCGATTTACGACATTTGGAGTAAATGTCATCAGCCAAGCATTTGTCGGTCACATCAGTGCCATAGAGCTTGCAGCCTATTCTTTAGTTGTCACTCTAATCACAACATTTGCCAATGGATTACTGGTACTTGGTACTCTCGTCTAGCTTTATGATTCTTCTTTTAGATGGACCATGATCAACAATGAAAGAAATACTCCACATGTTAGGTTTTGTTTTCATATTTTCACATGTTCATCATTGAAATGATTTGACATATATCCACTTTCTAATATTGGCTTGCCTTCTGATTAGAACTAGGGGAAATTACAGCGCTGTTCATTAGTTTGAAGTTTGTATAGATCAACCCCTCATATATAGAAAGTTACACATGAAAAATATTTAAGTTCATTTGGTAAGTGAGCTACGTGTGCAAATCATCTCCTCAAAAAATTGAAAAGAGGTATATGAAATTTCCTATACCTAAAAGTGTGATCTATCTACTACCCATATGTAAGGAGAGAATGCCGTAATTTCCCCTTAGAAAAATAACATATGAAATTTTTAGTTGACTTCTTTATTTGGCTTTTTCAGTTGGGAATGGCTAGTGGATTACAAACTCTATGTGGACAATCGTATGGAGCAAAGCAGTATCACATGCTTGGGATATATCTTCAAAGAATGTGGATTGTTCTAATTATAGCCTCAATTCCACTACTGCCAATTTATATTTTCGCGGCCCCTATCTTAAAAGCTTTAGGACAGGATGAAGTCATTGCAGAATTGGCGGGGTATATTGCTCTGTGGTTCATTCCTGTAATATACTCTTATGCTGTGTCGTATAGCTGCCAAATATTCTTACAAACACAGGGCAAGAACATGATCATCTCATACTTGGCAATAGCTACCTTGACAATCCACATTCTACTCTTATGGCTTTTAACGGTCAAGTACGATTATGGTATAAATGGCGCCATGGCATCAACTATTTTGGCATACTGGATTCCAAATCTAGGACAGCTAATATTTATCATCTATGGAGGATGTAAAGAAACATGGAAGGGGTTTACAACATTGGCCTTGAAAGACCTTTGGCCTATGACTAAGCTTTCTTTATCTTCTGGTGTAATGCTCTGGTAAGGCAGGCTTATTTTTGGTAATTGAATGTCTCAAATTCTGTTGCAAGGATCTATCAAATGCCCATATAGGCGTTTCCTACCTCCTGCTTTGTTTTCTTGGTGGCAGCCTTGAAATTTGGTACAATGCCGTATTGATACTCTTGACGGGAAATTTAAAGAACGCTAAGATTGAACTTGATGCGCTTTCTATATGGTACTTCAATTTCCTATTCATGTTGATTTTTCTCTCTCTTTTTGATTGTATAGCCTTTGAAATGCATTCTTTCTCGCAGTCTTAACATTAATGGTTGGGAGATGATGATAGCTCTTGGTTTCGCGGCTGCAGCCAGGTATTCTTGGTCTAGTTAGTCTAACTATCACCTTAGGCCACAAAATTCGTTTCCAATTCATTGAGCTCCTGATTTAAATTGCAGTGTTCGGGTCTCAAATGCACTTGGAAAAGGGAACTCTAAAGCTGCAATATTCTCTACTTTGAATATAGTGCTAATTTCGTTCACATTTGGAGTCGTTTTATTCATATTGTTCTTGTTCCTTCGTGGACATCTGGCTTATGTATTCACGAACGATCATGATGTAGCTTCAGAAGTCGCTCAATTATCACCTCTTTTGGCATTTTCCATACTTCTGAATAGTGTTCAACCAGTTCTATCTGGTGAGGAGGCCTATATCTAGTTATTGCTTGGATATATTCTTGTGCTTTCATAAAATTATCTAATTTTATTGAGAAAGAAAGCAATTTATAAAGTGATGAAATAGATGTAGAATGTGTGAAAAGAATTAAATTTACTGAATGAAGTTAAAATATGATACAAACTTCTCATCATCTGAGCAGGTGTATCTATTGGGGCTGGTTGGCAGAGTGTTGTCATGTATGTCAACCTAGCATCCTATTACTTGATAGGAATTCCTTGTGGGTTTTTACTTGGTTATATCATCAGATTACAAGTCGAGGTGAGCTTTCATGTTCCCTTGTTCTTCTTTATGAATTTAACGTCCTTTGGTTATATTTGGGATTAGACTATTATCTTGTTCTTACAGGGTGTTTGGATTGGAATGTTAATTGGGATATTCATTCAAACTGCAATTTTAGTCACAATAACCCATAGAACTGATTGGGAAAAACAGGTAGCCTTTGATTTAGTGTTCATTTCATTTTCAAGAATTTATTTGATCCTCTTTAACCCTTGGGTCGTGCCTGCCCTATAGGTATCCATTGCTCAAAGTAGAGTCAATAGATGGTATGTGGAAGCTGAACCCTCAGAAGCAGCCTCGTGAATGGATGGCATTTATGATTCTTTCCATTAAGGAATGTTAAAACTTTTGCCTAAGGATTGTTGTTTGATTCAAAACTAAAGGTTGGCATGATGGAATTTTCATGTTTTAAATTGTGTTTAATAAGGGAATGGAACTCTTTGTATTATGGATAAAAGGGGACACAATTACAGATATACATTTGAGTCTTGATCATAGAATGAAAATCATTCCATGTAAATGACGCACATATCTGGCCTAGCACCTACCAATGCACATGATTTTAGAATTATTGCATGCTATAGAATATACATTTGCCACATATTACACTCCCTCTCAAGTTCAAGCATAGATGTCAATCATGTACAATTTATTATCAATATAGTAGACCCTAGTCACATTTAGAGCTTTTGTAAACAAGTCTCCTAATCGTTCTCTAATTTCCATGTGATTTGTAGAAATTAGATTTCACTATAATTTTTCTAGAACAAAATGGCAATCAATCTTAATATGCTCAGTCTGTTTAAGAAATACTGAGTTGAAGACTATATAAAGGGTAACCAAGCCATCACAACATTACTTGGCTATCATAGATAGTAGAATGCCAGCTTCAAACAAAATAGATGTATTCACATTATCTCACCACAGTTTGTGCCCTATATTCTGATTCTATACTCAACCTTTACACAACATGCTAACTCTTGCTCTTCCATAATACCAAATTTCCACCAATTAAAACATAATAACGAGTGCAATCAACCTTGGATCCTACACACAGGGCTTCTAAAAAGTATTCTACCGTGGTGTGTCCATGGTTCTTATACTGTATTCCATATCTTAGAGTGTATTCCTAATCTTAAAGATCCATTTAGATAACACAAAATTTATTCTAAAGTCAAGCAATGGTGTATGGTTGGTGTTGACATGAACTGAATATCCACACTAACAAAATAAGTAATATTAAGGTGTGTTACTATAAGATAGTCTAGCTTTCCTACCAGTCTTTAATGCCTAAGAATAGATACTTAGCCAAACACATGCCTAAAGCAGCCATGTATGCCAGCACCAAAACAACAAAACCATTATGGAAACAAATGACATTAAGACATATGTCAAAAAACCGTATGCATGACGTTTGTCATCCTCACAAAGCGTCAGCAAATAGGCAAGCAAATTACATCTTAAATACAATGGAATTCATACCCATAAGGTAGTCCTTGGTCCTAGGGTTAATGGCCTCTATGGTGTTAATGTCTAGATTCCACCCCCACCATATGCCTTGATTGATCATCTAATGGTAATCTAACCATTGATCCTTCAAGTTTTTGGTCTTCAACTTACATCGGTGCTCTGTGTAGTAGTACTATGGGAGGACTTTTTTATTTAGTTCTTGAGCTATGGTCTTCCAGGACAGCACAGTCAAATTGGTCAAGATGTAGTCATTCCTATCCCATTCATCATACATCAACTGAGCCACCATTTCCTCAAGGCTCTAAGGTCACGGTTGCCTGCAGTGACTACCCCTTTCCTATGCTCCTATAATTCTCAAGCCATCCATCTGCGAGCACATAGGTGCTGGGCTAATGAAGTGCTCTAAGAGTCCGCAACTAGTGAAGTTGGAAGGTAATAACATACATAAAATGTAGATGATTGAAAAAAACAAGTTACCTAAAATTTTTTAGGATACCTCAATAAAATGAAATTGTTGCCAATGCTACTACAGTTATAGATCCCCTCTACCGATACTACTTCGACCTTCTTTGTTGTTGGTGCAGGAGAACTATCCCCTTGGTGACACTAAACCATGGACATGAAGTCAAGCACAGCCAATTCATTGCAAAAACTATAGCCAATCTCACCTTGCCTAGCAATGCACCCTCCCTCTCCATAACCAGCCTCCCAAGGGGCTACCCACAGCAGCAGGTCTAAATTGGAAGTGTACAACACTCTCGCCCCTAATCTGCACCACTATGGACAATTGTGGAGTCACCCAACCAATGCCCATGGTCCCCATGCAACCTCTGCAAGTAAGACAAATGTGGCGTGTCACCATTACTTGAATCAAGGGTGTACGACCATCGTACACTCGCATGAAAGCTTGAGCAATCGGATCCCCACCATGTGAAAAAATTCAGTCATCATCAAAATCATTGCTGCTCATCCTTGGATGAAGACTCCTTCCATCGACTGTCATTTGGCTTCTTCCATTCTACACTTGTGGATGGTGGTTTGAAGAGGGTTGTTCACTGCATCAAAAGGTCCCAATGGTCTCCCAGCAAGAAGAGTAAAGATAATTAAAAATCGTATGGTAGAATTACATGAGTGAACAGTATATGGCAAGGGGCTAGGAGTAGGCCCAATGCTTTTAGTAATAAGAGGTGGTGGATTCAGCAAGACTTCAATATGTTTGGTTGAATGTTTAAACTCACGTCAGATCATGTGTGTCTAAACATTGTCACATTAGGTTGGTTGTCTGCACTTAGCCTACCAAACAAAGCCTTTATGTCCCACCTACATTGCACACACACTCACACACATATACATATACATGTGTGTGTGTGTGTGTGTGGCGAGCAAGGATTAAAGGAGTCACATCACCTATGTATATAGACAAACACAGATATACACACTACATATATACATATATATATATATATAAGTACATAAAATATATAATAATTAAGAATGTGATTGGTGAGTGTAGAAGCTATTTAGCCCACGACCATGTCACCTTCACTTTTTCCCAAAATATACATAAATAATCAATAGCACCCTCACATGTTCTTATTTCAAATGGATACATACATGCACATGTATATATATTTATATATGTGTGTATATATATATATATATATGTCATGCGATGTTTAAATTGTGTTCACATCCCATAAAAGAATAGGTAAACCCTTTATTGGGCAACTTTCACTGACAAAATTAAAACAATCTCTCTTGCAAATGATGATGGCGAGGAAGAACATATTTAGGGTTGGTAAATGCTATACATGGAAGTTGGAGACTTTATTTTATTTTATTTTATTAGGATAAGGAATAAGTGATGTAATTGTAAGACTTCCGCTGTAATGATTATGTTTGGTTTCTCTTATTGTGATCGATGCGAGAGATGAAATTGTGATGAATTGATTATTCAACTGCTTAGTTCAAATGTTTCTAATACGTTTGGCTTGGGTATCTAGAGATGAATATCTTGATGTTATTGCCATGTCGCAAACTATATCGAGGGTGTGGCATTAACCATAGAATTAAAATCCTATCAGAAAAAATATAATTTTTGTTCTGTATAAACAGTTATTTGACAAAAATTTCCTTTAATTTTTACAATTGGAAAAAAAATTCTTGATTTTGCCAAAATTTTTCTGTCATCTAGAAGCGCATTGATCTCTATGAGGTGTTAAGTTAACATCATTATTCACATACTGTAATGTGTCATCATCAATGATATAATGAACTGCTTTAATGTTTTGTCCTGTTGCATCTCATCATATATCTTGTAGCTGCTCTATAAAATAGGTGATGAATGAAAAGTACGTCTATAGTCCTTTAGTGTCCCAAACTACTGTGCGGGCATCCAAACACTATCTCTTAAATAGTAAGGAGTCTACATCACCTACAGTGAGTATGGATTCTATATGGATAGATTTGATCGAGCAAGTATGTAAATATCGTCATATTACTTTGGTGCAGTAAGGGTATAAGAGACATGTGCTACACTATATAACTAAGTAAATGGTCTATCAAGGTCTAAAGATGCTGCACTACAAGATATAAAGCAATGTTCACTATATTGCTCCGTCTTGGGCTTGCCCATGGATGGGTGCATCTTTATAGATACTTCGCGTCTCACGAGGGTGACATTTATCTCACCATAGGCATATAATCTCCTAGCCCACCTCACACGACCGTGTGATAGAACACGTGCACAATGACTGGCATTGTCATCTATAAAGAACTGTGCCATCTCATGGTCCTAAAATGGTTGAGTGTTTTAGTACACACTACTTTTTATTGTTAAATAGATATAAGTAGATAATAAATATTATTTCAAGCTACGTACCATATATGTGGAGCCACTCCATAATAGTTTTAGGGTTGTACTTTTGTAAGGCGGTCATATATGCGAGTAAGTTTTGAACAGAACTATCCCACATGCTATATACCATCTCAATATCCTGCTTTAAACCATGCCATGCCTTAGCATAGCTAACTTCAAATTCATACTTGTCTTTTACTATCTAAATGACAAATTTGATCTCGTACGATGGGTTTTGGCGAACCATGCCCAAAAACAATTGCGCTATAGAGTTTTTGTCTAGGTTTATATGATCCATCAACATTGCACTTGAGAAGTAAGTGTGTGGACCTTCATATTTTATAATTTGTCAAAAACCCAACTTTGGCTTCAAAATAGTCCTTAAACCCCACTTACAACCTTCTTTATCTAGCTTGCATTTTACCTCCACAAAATTGGTGGGTTCTTTATTACTTTGTATTCACGTTGTACTACACTGAATAAGTATTCTTTAATGACAGAAATTACATGATTCTTATCACTAAAATTCATACTCACGAGCAATTCTCCACTATCCTCATAAAATCAACCTCACGCAGTAAGAAAAATATCCTGAAAATCTTGGTCAAAATCACCAAGAATAGTTTGCAAAAATTCAATGGATGGGCATGTAAATTGCCTCAAACCTAAATCTAACCACCCATAAGGTTAAGTTGATGTTTTAACGTACCTTTGGCTAATTCATTCCTGTATCAATTCCTTTGTTCTCACATGTACAAGTCTCTCGTCATCATCTTTCTCTGTGTCATCATTTGGCAATGCATTTGTAGCATCCCAATCTTATTCAAAACTACCGTTATATGCCCATAACACATCATCATGCAGTTTTGTTTTTAGGTTATCCTTCTCATCCAATGTATCATTTAATTGTAAAGCCACACATAAAAGTCCCTCATCAAAATTATGCTCTCTGGGAATTTTATGAATCACCATTTGTGCTAAACCTTCTATAACTTGAGGTAGCTCACTCAGCTGCCCATTTGTGTGGTACAATGAAAATTATGATCTGCTAGAGGATGTAGGTCTTATTGAACTCTAAATATGGCTCCAGAAAGTGGAATCCATTAATAAGATTTAGAAAAAAATGTAGATTGTTATTGATGTTCAAGTTAATTACAATGACTCTATCATACCTATATCTATGGCTTAGCACAAATGACATGTAAACTCTCAATTCAAACCTATTAATATCAACACTATTCAATTGATATAATCTTGTGAAAAGCTACATTATATTTATGTCACAAAAGATAACATCTAATGCACGTGGCTCACAGTTAAATCTAACAGAATTTATATCTCGTAAAATAGTGTCACCTAATAGAGAATGATTTGCACATAATATCCATTAATTGACATATCTTTATAAAAACAAATCACAAAGAAAAATATTATCAACTCCATAGATTATCCAATTATGTATTAAAACTACTAAATTATTATTTATACTTCTAATTAAGCCAAACTATTTAATGGATAATTTAATTATTATAAAATGATATATAAAATATATATAGATATATATATTTTATACTAAACTCCATGTATTTATTATACACATCATGCTTACTCAAATAAATTTATTAATAACATTTTTTTGAAGGTACATCTAATTTTCAAGATGATTTGATTGTTATAAAATAATATATAATACATAAACAAACATTTAAAATAACCTCTATATACTCTTTATATATTAGATTAAAAAGTATTTTTAAATTCTTAAAATAAAGTACAAGATATATATAATTTTTATGAAAAATACACACATACATATGAAAATTATATAATAAAAAATAAATTTCTAATTAATTTATACATATATATTAAAGAATAAATTAAACTACTGAATTATTAATTATACTTCAGATTAAGTCAAACTATTCAGTGCATAATTTAATTGTTATAAAATGATATATAAAACTTATATATATATATATATATATATCTTTAAAATAAACTTTATGTATTCATTATACACATCATGCTTACTCAAACAAATTTATTAATAACATTTTTTTAGGGTAAATCTAATTTTCAAGATGATTTGATTGTTATAAAATAATATGTAATAAGTAAATAAATATTTAAAATAACCTCTAAATTCTTTTTATATATTAGATTAAAAAGTATTTTTAAATTATTAAAATAAAGTACAAGACATATATAATTTTTATGAAAAATACACACATACATATGTAAATTATATAATAAAAAATAAATTTTGAATTAATTTATACAAACATATCAACAAATAAAGCAGCCTACTAAATTATCAATTATACTTCTGATTAAGTCAAATTACTCAGTGGTAATTTAATTGTTATAAAATGATATATAAAACTTATATATATTTTTAAAATAAACTCCATGTATTTATTTTACGCATCATCTTTACTCAAATAAATTTATTAATAATAATTTTTTAAGGTAAATAAAATTTTCAAGATTATTTGACTGTTATAAAATAATATACAATATATAAAATAGATATTTAAAATAACCTCTATATATTTTTTATATATTAGATTAAAAAACATTTTAAAATTGTTAAAATAAAGTACAAGACAAATATAAGTTTTGTGAAAAATACACATATACATATGAAATAGTAAAATGAAAAACAAATTTTTGATTAATTAAAACATATCAAATAGCAAGGTAGCTTACTAAAATTTTGATTAATTCAAACATACATATCATACAATAAGAAATACCAAAAAAATTAATTGCAACAATCAACTAAATCATTAAATTAATTCAAAAATATTTTTTCACTAAAGCAATATATTCACATATTCAACATGTCTATATATACCAAAAAACACACACCCATAATCAACAAATATGTTTGTATATTATATAGCAAAAGTTGTGCATAGCCTTCAAAATTTCAAATCAAACGTTCTCTTCAATCAAACCAATCAAACACTGTCTAACTCTAAGTTCTAAATGTGGCTTTAAATTTCAAAACCTACCAAGCGCTGCCTATCCATGTTCAAACCAAATAGATTTTTTACATTCTAACATATAATATATATAAAATACGTAAATAGATATTTGAAGTAAATGCTAATTATTTTTAATACATTAAATTAAATATAATTTAAAATTATTAAAATAAATTACGAAACATGTATAATTTTTGTGAAGCATTGTAACACAAACATATTAGACTGTAAAATATAAGACAAATTTTTTATTAATTTACACACAAGAGAGAAATAATAAAATACAACTATTAAATTGTTAAATTAATTCAAGCATATTTAATTACTAAAACAGTATACTTACATATACAATATTTACAAATATAATAACATTTCTACAAATACTAAAAATTATAAAGATATAATCAAACAATATGAGATTATATTATATAATAAAAATTGTGCAGATACCTTAAAAGGTAAATCTAAAAATTTGAAAATTGTATGCCAAATGTGGCCTTAAATAAAATTTTAAAATGTAAATTTAATTAAAATCAAACATTAATTTGAAAATTTAAATTGAAATCAAACCAAATTCAAACTTAAATAAGAAATTCAATCAATTAGATAATAATTTGTTTTAACCAAATAAGGTGTTAAACTAAAGGCTAACCGAATGTTTAATCTAAAAATAATGTCTAAAAAATTTGATCAAATAATGTTCAAACACCTATATACCAAATACAGCCTCAAACATACAATTCAAAATTATAAACAAAACTATAGATCTTAACTACAAAAATTAAACTTTAAACCAAATCTATATATGTAAAATGTTAATTTGTTTGAGATTAAGAAAGATGATAACTACCGTAAAGTGCCAACTGCTGGAAGAGGAGAAGAATGTCAATCGGCGAGAGAAAGAAGAATTGCTTGCTGCAAATAAGTGAAGAAGAAGAGGTTGAAAAAGCAGGTCGAAGTGGTGAGTGTTGGTCGGTCATACGAATATATATGCGAGGAAACATGCCTAGGTCAAACAAAGCATTTATGGGAGTGCCAAGTAGTCAACTCGTATTTATAGAATCTAATCTCGTATCACAGAAAATACTGTTTTTAGTTTTTTTTCTTTTTTTATACATTTTCGTGATTTCTTTTTACAATTTTTATTTTACGATTCCGTGATTTCAAATTATAGAATTGAGTTTTTTGATTTGAAATCACAAAATTGGGTTTGTTTTATAAACAATTTTATAAAAAAATTAAACATTTAGTATAAACAGGAAAAAAAAACCAATACAAACAAAATTATCTATGATATCCCTAATCGAGAAAAGTCAAAGCACATAAGAAAACACAGTTGGAGATCTACATGTATTGTAGCAGAGTGGCTACATTAAAAGTCTGTTCGTTGAGAGCTATAAATTGCAATTGTCCTTCCTCCAAACCCTCGGCCGAAGCTTAGCACATGAAAGCTCATAGCCAATTTTGTGCGTCTAGTTATTCTTTTACATTTTGATGTCTGCTGCATTATAATTAAGCCATTCATGTTACCAAATTCTAGTCATCAATAGAAAATGGTGAGAAAAGTGTGTGTTATTATAAATTTACTTCTTTTTCAAATGATTTAGAAAATATGACCATAAAAATTATTTGAATTCAATATTATAACAATACAATTAATATAAACTAGTAATTTCAACACGGCTTATGTGTGTGGTTAAGTTTATATAATTTAAAATTAAAATGATTTCTTAATTTATTCTATTTATATTATGTATTAGTTTCTTTAAACATTTAATTTATACTTATGATAAATATTATAATTAGAAAAAACAATAATTAAAAAAGGTAACTTTGTCACTATTAAACTAATAAGAGGTGTGTGTGTGTGTGTGTGGGTGAATCTACTAAGTGCCGACCATGTAAGGCCAAACTCTTAATATAAACTACAGATAGATATAATAGTCAAATTAGTTAATAAATTTAAACTATATTTTAACTTGCAATACCCTTACGACCATTGATCAATTATAGCTTATTTATGACTATTATGAATGGCATTAGCTTCTTCCAATTCAATTCAATGAAGTACTTTATATTATTAAATTAAAACAGTAATTTAAAATTTTTAATATTATTTTTAAATATCAAATAAGTTACTTAATTAAATATACTAAAATTGAGAAATATATGTCTAATTACATTGTGTTAATAATATTTCGTTTATATTTATCATTATTACACTAAAAAAATTTAATTAATTATAATTATAAATTTCAATAAAATTTTAAAAGATATATGATCTTATTATTTTTATTCAAACATTTTACTAACTTATTTTTAAAATAAAATATATAAATCTATAAATTAAAAAAATAACTTATAAATTACATGATTTTATAAGATCTTAAAAATAAATTTAATCAAGCCCCCTCCTGAAACCTTTATTGTGAACAAGTCTTACACATAATGGCAGTATATGGGCTTAAAAATTTGTAACAGGCACAAGCCTACAATGAAGCTCATCTACTAAGTTCCTCTCCCCCTCACATGTATATAAGCATCTGTGTGTATGGAGATGGTGATAAAGCTATGCATATGTTTGTCTTTTTCCCTTGTGATTCCTGATTTGAGTTGCTGCTTCAAGGAAATCGTGGGGCTAGATTTTTCAAGCCTTGAAGCCTGCAGATGTGAAGATGGTGTCATTCTTTAAATTGACACAGGGGAATGTTTTCCAACTTGGTCAAAAATCTTGGGACCTTTGACGGCAACGTTGCCCGATGGTACAGAGCCTGAAAAGGCAGAGTCAGGACCGGAGAGAATACTAGAAATTAACGATACTGAAAATTCGTCAATTATGTCCACATGCACTCGACCACTACAGTCACCTTTAATACAAGCACGCAAGGCTGGGATTCTTGGCGTCATGCATGACGTAGGACGAGATTGATAGCTCTTAAACTGTATGATATGTATGCATGGATATATGTATTTTTTAGAGACGAAAGTAAGACGAAGATTTAAAAATAATGTAAAATTTTAAAAAATAAATATATATATTCATATATAAAATTTTGATGAGTAATATATTTAAAAATTATATTTTTATGTAGATAATAACGGAAGCAAATGAGCTTGCAATTGGATGACCGCACATTTATGTATGCCATTTTAGTGATTTCTTCTCAAAAAAATACCATGTAATTCCTATCTTAGAAAATCTTTTCAAAAATTCTTATTTTCACAAATTTCTTAGTTTGGTACTACTTCAGATCATATCATTCTCTCTCTTCTACTTTCTTCGCTAATAATAACAGCAACAATAATATTAATAATAATACAGTAAAATTAATAATTTTTCAATTTATTAAATATATATACAACTATTTCAATATTCTATTCTAAAAATATTCATAAAAAGTTCACATAATACAACGCTCTTTATTTCTTGATTACATCTTTATTATTATGTTTTTTTCTCACAAAACTCATCTAATCACACACAAAAAAATTGACTATTCAATCAAATTTTAAGCTTCCAAACAAAGCAAAAGAATCTAAAGGTTAGTATGATAACATTTTACGCATATATAACGATATTATTAGTCTCGTTATAGTATCTTTATAGATTTTTGCTTATCTATATTATACTATTAAAGATTTAGAATTTATTTACTTACACACTGTGAATTTATAATGTTGTTTTTAATTCGTAAATTTACACAATTATCATTATTTAAAAAGAACAAACATACTACATATAGTAACTACAATATTGTTATTTATTTTCTATATTATATCTCTATGATATTATTTAGTTAATAAGGTGTTTTGGTTGCACAATATAAAATTATCAAATTACCATTAGTTTAATATGTTTTATTTTTCTGTCATTTCTCTACTTTATTATTTTTATTTTTGCGTTCTTCCAAATTTTATCTCTTTTTAAATTTTTTTTTATCTGTCTTATCTTCTTATTTTAAATATTTGATACTTTTAGTTTTAAATTATTTTTGATTCTATTATTAAAAATATATAATTTTATAATGTATAAATTAATTTGCATAGACATAAAATGTTTAACTTTTTACTAAGTTTTATAATGTCAATTCGAATCTTGTTATTTGAGTTACTTTCTGGTCACTTTATTTTGGGTAGATTTTTTAATATGTTTAGTTTAAGATATGTTTGTTTTGAAGTATGTGACTACGTGGTTTATGTTAGGTTTGGTTAAAAAACTTAAGTTGTAAAGTATGTTGAAAACAAGCATACAACTATGCAATGAAAAATAAATGAAGCATGAAGTTGTTAACGCAGTTCAGAATAACTAATCCTACATTTGCAAGGCCTAATCCAGTAAAAATGCTTCACTAAGCAAACAGAAGTAAAGAGATCAACAACAAAATCTCTCACTCGCTCTACTACTTTAATCATAAAGTTTCCTATTAGTTGACAACGCACTATCCGAATATTGTATATCTAAATTCCTTTTAGGGTCAATTTTCCATCATTATAAGTTCTATCGAGACTTTGTTTTTACCAATTCTTTACTTTCTCAACAAATCAATACAATAATCATAACACTCTCACACATTGGAGAACTATGGACTTTTCATATTATATTTTCTAAGTTGTTCTCCAAGCTTGCTATCCGAGTAATAGCAGTTTTCCATTCATAGATCATCATCAAAAAGTCCTACTACAATTGGAATTTCATTTGGCACAAATCTAGCCTTCGAAAATTTAGGTAAAATCTTCTCTATTGACCAAAGACAGTTGCTAGCAACTTGACGTAAAATAGTTGGACTTTTATCTATTCTAATCTATGCTTTTTTCAAGTCTATCAAGACTCTTCGTCTATAATCACTTGATAACATTAACTTCTTGTTAATCAATATCTGCATAGATGAATTCCTCTCTATTGTTATGTGACTATTGCCAATTCTTCAACATAATTGAACTAGATAAGATTAAATAAGTTTGAACTCTTCACGACCCTTAACCACTTGATTTCTAGAGTTTGATAAATTCTTCAACAACAACATTCTTATAGTTTCAAATATCTTAGAAGCCTTATCCAATTAATTGATTGTGATATAATTCTTAACAAGTTAAAACCCTTCAATTTGGTTCATGTTGTGCACAATGTACCAACACTTAAGCAATATGTTAACAAATTTCCCTTTTGACATATTGTGGTATAACATATGTTATAATTGTTTTCAACACAAAGATTAACAGAATATGTGGACATATTTTCAAACATTGCTCTTGCATTCATTTGGCTAAATTTCACCTTACAATGTCTATATCTATATATATTTATTACAAGCCAAATGAAAAACTACAAAAAGTTGTTCTCAACAATCAACTAGAATAAGTTTTTCTGCCAATACTCAATAATAGATTCTTTATTCTTCCTTTCCTACAAACTTCAACACTACCAAAATGTAGAATTTCATAATGTCCACCAAAATAGCAAAGTCCAAATCATCAAAACAAGTATCTATGCAGCACAATATCCACCAAAGAGTGACATAAATATGGCATGATTTTACCTACTCCCCTCTCACCCTTTATATCCAATTTTCCCCCCCTTTGTGCTACCAATCTACCAAAGGGCCAGCAAATGTGGTAGGACTATGCAACTTATCTAATTGACGGTCTGACCTTTTCAATGTTGTATGCAAATTAACAACTTGCAACTCAATTTGCCTTCACTGAACTTGAAGTGCTACGATCTGCTCATCCAAACTCCCTCCAATACTTACTATGTTATAGATAATGTCTTGAATTTTACCTTAGCTTTCCTTAGAATGAGCCACAGCTTTTACCATTGGTTCCTATGCTAAGTCATTAACCTTGCCCAATTTCTCCACTTTATTGCGATAGTGCAAAAATTCCACCATATTCATTGGTTCCTTTTTCTTCAATTGCACTTTAACTTTTCTTCTTTGAAAAAATTTGGTAACCAAGCAAGGATAAGGCAAAAACTAGGAGAGGTTTGACTCAGCATAATTCACCATCACTTGAAAGATCAATTGCCCTAGGTTGACTAATTGCTCGATGCTTAATTTATACAACAAGGTTGACATGTTTGTTAGTACCAATTTTGCATTCATTGTTGGCAACAAATTGGCTATGCCTATCTTATATAAAAGAAAATATTTTAGAGATCAACTTGAAGACAATGAAGATGCCGCAACTTGGGGCCACTATCCAATTTATAACTAGTCAAAATGTGGGCCATTTCATCGAAGTGAACCTCATGACCTCATGGGTGTACCAAATCAAAATCAACACTCTGTTAATACCTAACAGAGACAACTTCACCAACTACCCTCTCACATACACTTTTTGTTACCAACCGAAGGTCTCAACATTCATCTTATCCAACATGTTAGCATGAAATTTAAGTACCAAACAGGGATATAAGACCGCAAACCTAGTTACAGGCTTGAGTAACCCAATATCTTTGAAAACACTTGCAAATTCTTTTCTTGCAAAGTTGTTGGGATGAATTACTTTTTTCATTGGAATATCTTTGTGCTCAGTGGTTGCATATCTCTTTTCAACCTTTTCAAAGTAAAACTCTATTGATTTGGCTTGATCAATGTTCGGTTCCTCATCTATTTCTTCTTCCTCCTTTGATTTTGTTCTTGGTTAAAGCCTCTTGCTTAGCTCAGGTACATCCATCTCTTGTTTCTTAAGTGTAATGGTGGTAGTTACTTCGACTGATTATGATTCTGTAGCCCCTAATGCTGTCCATATAGTTGCAATATCCTCTTTTTTGCCTTCCTCAGCAATGGGTAAAAACTCCATTTGAGTTTGGGTTTCTTTTCCAACTTGTTCTGGTGCAATAATCCTTTCTTGAATGATTTCTTGTAGGCCTCCATCACCTGAATCCTTTTCCTTGGTTGTAACTGCCCTAGTCATAACTTTCTCCTTTTCAAGTTCTAGCTCAGCCATAGATTCCACTTTTTTGGCCCTTTCTTTGTGTGCTTCCCTTTTCTTAGTGGTTTTTCTCTCTTTTTCTGTCCTTTTTCTACTTGGTTCATCCATAGGTGCCTTTGGTGGGATTTCTTCATGAATGTCATAGGTAGACCCCATTGGGAACACCATCTACAATGACAATGTCTCCACGACTTCTTCTTGAGGTGGAACATTAGTGCTAGTAGCTGGTGTTTGAGGGTCTATGACACTTCTCCTTACAAGAGCCCTAGTCTTCTTTCTCTCCATTTTTGGTCTCAACGAGGGTTTTGGAAAGTTACAACAATTTTTGAGAGAAAATCAAAACAAGAGTGATTTTATATGATTTTGACATGGTAGAAATTCTCCTTTTAAAAATCCTCAAAATTGATGATTATAACATAAATTTGAAAATCAAAATTACATTTAAAAGGGGAATCAACGGATGTTGTTTTTGGGAACCCCCCCCCCCCCAATGATTTCCATTTAGTCCATGTTAGCAAACTTGGCAAATCATAATTAAGTCTTTCACCTTCAAACCATAGTCCATTAACATTTGTCTCATCTAAAGTAATTGTACACAAGAACTATTAATTACAATACATTCAACTTTAGCAGTAGAAAGAGAAATTAAGTTATGCTTTTTTACTATAACGAGATATCACATTGTTGCCAATAAGGAAGTCGTCATAGGTTGTACTTTTTCTATTATCTATACTTCCATCCCAATCCATTTTACTATATCTAATCAAGAAAATGTTAGTATTCATAGAATACCACAAACAAAGTTTTACAGTTCTATTTACATAACGAATAATCCTTTTCACAGCTATCAAGTGCTTTCCTTGGGGTTAGCTTAGTGTTTTGCACAAATTACAACACTAAAGCTCAAGTCTAGTATGCAAGTCATCAAGTAAAGCAAACTCTTTATCATACTTCTATACAAACTACCATCTACTAGCTTTCTATTCTCATTTTTAAGCAGCTTTGTGGATGTTAATAATGGTGTTGTTATGGTTAAATTTCTTAATCAAGTTTTTGGCATACTTAGTTTATGAGAGAAATATTCCATCCTTCATTTGCTTAACTTATAAAACTAAGAAAATATTTCAACTTAACTACCATGCTCATCTTGAATTTTTTTTGTATGTTGCTAATAAATGTCTTCAACAGTTAAGGGAAAGTGAATCCAAACATAATGTCATCTACATACATCTGTGTGATAAGAACACCTTTTTTCTATCTTTTGGTGAACAAATTCTTGTTAACTCCCTCTCAAACATAGCCTTCTTGCATCAAGAATATTGCCAACCTCTCACGAGGTACCTGTTTTAATCCGTATAAGACCTTCTTTAACTTGTATACATAATTGAGGTAATATGGATCAACAAACTTTTTGACTATTTTGCATACACTTCTTTCAAAAACACATTCAAAAATAAGTTGTTTACATTCATTTAAAAGACCTCGAAGTTCAGTGTAAATACCATAACCAACACAAATCTAATAGCCTTAAGACGTATAACTAGTGCAAAAGTTTCATCAAAATTAATATCTTCTACTTAGGTATAACCTTATGCAACTAGCACACTTTATTTCTTGAAATTGTCCCATTTTCATCAGTTTTGTTCTTAAAAATCTACTTTGTTCCTATGATGTTAATATTGTTTGACCTTTCAACTAATGTCCACACATCATTCCTCTAGAACTAATTGAGCTTCACTTGCATTGTCATCATCTAATATTCATCTGCAATTGCTTCTTTAATGTTCTTTGGCTCACCTATGGAAATAAAACAAGAATAGCTAGCTAATTCACAATTATTTTGTACCTCTTTTATTTTTCATTGATCTTGAACATCTCTAATGGCATCTTTCAGTGTGATTTTTGTAGATTCTTGATGAGAGCTCATGTTCTGGAATATCCTTTTCTTGGGTTTGATCTACTGATGTTAGCTCCTAGATTGTAATGACATGCTCTATGTTATACTCAATGTTACTAATAGGATGATCACTTCAGTCATCATGTTCATGGTTTCCATAACTTTCATGGTCCTCCAATTGTACACTTTGCGTACCATACTTGAATTTGAGTATCGTAGGAAAAATTCTTGGTCACTTTTGTTAGAGAATTTTTTAATATTCTCTATTTTTCAGACTGTAACACTTACTCCTAAAAGTGTTAAAGTAAAATACATTAGGTCTACTTTTCCAAATTTCACATAGTATTTTCAATAAAATGTTGTGAACATAGACCCTATTTGTTATATAACTAGCTGTATTGACTATGTTAGCCTGCCATTTTGTGTTCATCTTCTTTACATTGAACATAACACATGCCATATCTTGGATTGTGTGATTTTTACATTCCGCCCCTCCATTTTTTGTGGTGTCTTAGGGGATAAATACTTATGTTGAACTCCATATTGGGAATACTAGTCTTTAAAGTGCTAGTTTTCAAACTCATTCCCATCGTTTGTCTAAATTCCTATGATTCGCCCTATAGCTTTGCCTTTTTCATTCTTTAATTGAGTGCTTATTTTCTTGAAGGCTTTAAAAGTCTTCAATTTTTCCTTCAAAAAATCTACCCATATGAAATGTGAATTATTATCAACAAAAACAAAAATTTATCTTTGTCTCCAACACTAGTGACTTCTATTGGTCTCATGAGATCCACATGAAACAACTCTAAAATTCTTGATGTACTTAGCTTTTAAGATACTTTGTGTGATGACCTGCATTGCTTTCTCAATTAACAAGACTCACAAATATTTGATGTTGTTTCTGACACTGTTGGCAATCCTTGAAAAACTCCTGACTTCAAAAGCTTCTACAAGTCTTGATAGTAGATGTGTCACAGCCTCTTATGCCATTTTTTACTATTCTCAATGTTGGATTTTAGACTGGTTGTGCTATTGCTCATGCTATAGTAGTTGTTATCTAACACGTTACCAAAAAAGTAGACAATAATTATCATTATTATAAACCTAGCATTGATTTTTTGTGAATTCCATGAACAAATCTTGATCACAAAGTTGAGTGATGCTCAATGGGTTTGTTTTGAATCCATCAATATGTAGGACACTACTCAATCTTTGCATTCCTTTAATGTTGAGAGTTCATTTTCCAATCACATGATATTTTAGACCAACTCCAAATGTCACATCTCCACCTAAAATATTCTTATAATTAGATAGACATTCCTTGTCACCTATCACATGTTTGGAACATCCACTATCAAAATATCAATTATCTTTTGAAAAAGCTCTTAGTGAAGTGTAAGATATAAGACTCTTTATTTTTTACTTTCAAACCCAAACTCTCCTAATTGGCTTGTTGTTACTTCGAGTGTTGTCAACACAATTGTCAACTTGTTCTCCACATGACATGTGTCTTAGTAGAGAGAAACACTGATTCATTAATGTCTTACTTTTTGGCAAAAATTGCACAGATTATTACCTTTGTACTTTTTCCTTTTTTTGGATTGACGCCTTGTTGTCTTCCTATTGTTGGGAACAGCATGCTCAACAATAGAAACAGTTTTCTTGACAAATTTGATCTCTTGTTTTGTGAAGTTTCAACTACTGTGATTTATGTATAGCTAATTCTATCTAGTCTAATGCTGATTTCTCTATTGACAATACATCCTCCAATTTAGCTTTTCCCATATTTAAATTTTTTTCAAAGTTGAATTAGCCTCATGATATTGTTCATCAACCTTCTTACACTTAAATCTTAATTTTGACCACTCATCATTTAAACATGTATTCGATTCCTTAAAATTTCGCCTCTTCTTTTAGTATATGATTTTCAATTTGTAAGGCTATCAACTTGTCACAAGCCAATTCATAAGTTGAATACAATTGATCTTTGACATCACAATTGTCTTCATCTAATGTTGTAACATGAGTCACAATATCTTTTTGTTTTGAACTTATTGAATTGGAAGCTACCTAATTGCTTGTATGATTAGTTTCATCATTAGATTCATTAAATCCATCATTACTCCAAGTAGAATTCATGGACTTGCCCTACTTCTTGAATGTATTAGCACATTTCGCTAGAATGTGACTGAAGCCTTTGCATTCATGATACCTTATGTCCTTCTAAAGTTCATCCTTCTCTTATCTTTGGACTTTTTCTTTTGATCTGTTATGGAATTTTTAGAAGAGTTATCTGATTTCTTGAAGTTTGACTTCTTTTTACTTAGCAACTTCTTAGTCACGTAGGTTGTGAAATCATCAATGTTTCAACAATCTTCATCACTTTGCTTTTCACTATGAAAGGCAAGTTCCTTCTCCTTTTTAGTAACATTTAGGTTCATTTCATACGTTTGAAATGAACCCATAAGTTCATCCAAGCATAGGATGTCCACATTCTTAATTTCCACTATTAAGGCTACTTTATGAGTGAATCTTTTAGGTAGAGATCTCAAGGTTTTTTACATAAGCTTTACCTCTAAATACTTCTTACCAAGCTAATAAGCTTGATTGACAATATGTCTTAACCTGCCATTGAATTCTACTATAGTTTCTTTCTCACCTATCCTCAATGTTTCAAATTGAATTGCTAACATCTAGTGCTTTGAGAACCTAACAGCACTAGTTCTTTCATATACATTTTATAGGATGTCTTAAGTTCCTTTAGCTATCTCACATATTGATATGACTTTAAATTGTTCTTTATTTACACATGTAAATATAACATTAGTAACTTTGGAATTAACTAGTGCTGCCTTTTCTTCTTTGGTTGACTAAGTCTTCACTTCTTTTGAAATTTAAGGTTTTTCATTAGTTATGATTGTGGGAAGATTCCAACCATGTTTAATCACATACCATGCCTTTCCATATTAAGATTTGAGGAATGCCTTCATTTTGTGCCTTAAAATACAAGTAATTGATTCCACTAAGAAGTGAAAGTCTTGTCAAAAATGTTTTTCCCTTGATACTCATTTTTAACTTTTCATGATCTCACTTCCTTGTACAATCAAGTAAACTTGATGAATCAAGCTCTAATGTTACTTGTTAGATTATGTTGAAGCATTTAAGTTACAAAGCATGCTGAGAACACACACACATATGACCATGTACTGGAAAATAAATTAGGCACAAAATTGTTAACATAGCTTGAAATAGCCACTTCTACGTCTATAGGGCTTGGCCCAGTAAAAATGCTTCATTGAGCAAATAGAAGTAAAGAGATTAATAACAAAATCTCTCACTCGCTCTATTACTCCAATCCTAAGATTTTCAACTAATTAACAATATAGTATCTCAATAATGTATATCTAGATTCTTTTTATAGCCAACTTTCCATCATAATAAGCTTTTTAGAGATTTTGTTTTCTGATACTCCTTACTCTCTCAAAAATCCTATACAATAATCATAACAATCTCACACATAGGAGAACAATGGATTTTTCACACACAACTTTTTAAATTGTTCTCCAAACTTACTATCTGAGTATCAATAGTCTTACATTTATAGATTATCATCAAGAAGTCCTACTGCAACTGGGCATTCATATGACACAAATTCAGTCTTCGAAGATCTAGATGAAATCTTTTCTATTGGCTAGAGACAATTGTCAACAACTTGATATAACATAGCAAAACTCTTATCTATTCTTATCCGCGTCTTCTTCAAGTCTATCAAGACTTTTCATTTGTACTTTTATCAACTTTTTGTTGATTAGTGTCCACGTAAACGAGCTCCTCTCTATTATTGCGAGAGTGCTGTTCAATATACTAACATTTAACCAATATGCTAACAATTTAAAAATAAAAATTCATTGCGTCTCAAATTCCCGTACCACCATGGTCAAAATAAATAAATAAATATAATATATATATATATATATCTCAATCGTTATGAGGTATACTTATTTATTTTAATTTGTAATATCACATGATATTAGATACAAATTTGACAAAATTTTTACCACCTCAAACTCATTACAAATAAATTATTCATCAAAATATTTTCTTCTTCTTTTTGTTTTTATATTATTTTTAGACAGTTTTTGCTCTCATTTTTTCATCTAAAAAATATACACTATAATCATTTTATTTTTAAAATTTTATCTCTATTTTCTCTTATTTTTATAAATTTTTTCAAAAAATATATTTAAAAATATACATTAAAAGTCAAAACAAACGTAACATTAAAATTTTCCTCAACTCTACCTTTCATAAAATTTGCACGCCACGAAAAAAGGCTACGTCTTATTTCGGGGCATGAGCGTCTCGGGGACCCAAAAAAAGCTGAATCAAAGGAAAAGTTCTTTAGCCAGCTGCCAGCGATTGGACAGTGAGCTACCCGCGTGTCTGCTTTGCAATCACATCTAATTTCTTGAAAAATAATTTTCAAAAAATAACTCTGGAAGAAGATATATTCAGTAGATAAATGAGATATAATTTCAGATGTGTATCGAAAATATTTTTTGCAATTTAAGTTAAATATAATTTTTGACAGGCATTTCATAAATGGGCGGAGCCCTTTATCTTTTATATTGGAAAAAGTGCCGTATTTAAAGTTTGACAGTGGTGGAAAACGAATAAGATATAAATTTTAATAGTTTTAGAATATATTAAATATATATGAATCAAAATTAATTGGGAATTTGATATAATTTAAAAATATAAAACAAATATAAATTAACAATGATATGTAAAACACCTCTTATGTGTAACACAATAATATTTGAAATTTTACACATTTTTCATCGACTAAAAGATGAATTTAATTGAAAGCCTTATTCCCATGCAATTAATTAGAAAGTGTGAATTCATTTCCAATATATAACCTTCATTTGAGAAAATAACCACAAAAAAAATGATTAAAATTGAAAGTAAAAATAAAAAATTCATGGTTAAATTCGATTGGAAATTTTTTTCTAAGAATTAAAGTTAATTTCAGAAATATATTTGCTTTTGGTGAATTTTTGATAAGAAAAATTTTCATAATTATTAAAGACGTGTTATGTCTTTTAATCAGAATTTATTATAGATTTAAGATAGGTACAAGAAAAAACTTTTTAATAATTTTGTTATATGTTTAAGTATAAATAAATAATAAAAAAAAGGTGATAAATATATTTTAAATACGTTTTAGATAAATCAAATTTTGAGTAATCTTTATTGAACGCGCAGAAAAGGTGGATCCCATCACGTGTCATTTTCCTTTTGCTTTTTAGCGAAGAATAGTCAGGGCTGACAGCTTCAACAAAGGTGACACCTGTACGTGTATTTCTTTGTTTTACTGTTTATTATACTTATTTAATTAATATTTATTATTATATTTATTATTCTATAAATATTTATAGTATTTATCCTCCCATTCTGATTAGTAAATGTTTGGCGCAAAGACTGCAAGAATCCAACGCCGTGCGGCCTTTTCCTTAGTAGTCGTTATCTGGCCTTGTTTGGATGCATGATTTGAAAGGACCAAAACGACACGAAAAATTAAAAATAATTATTGATAAAAAAAATTATCTTAATAGACAATAATTTAAAATGTTAAGTTTCAAAGAGATAGAAAGGACCGAATTTAATATTCAAACATTACCTGTGTATTCAAATTATGTTCACTTCAATTGCAACATTAAATCAAATCGAAAGTTCTGTTTCTTTGTTTGAATGTCAAATTTATTGAGAATGAAATTGTGAGTGGGTTTAGATTTTAGCCTATTTGAAGTAAAAAAGAAATATATATACATATATATATATAAACATATATTAATATTTTAAATTAGTACTTTTGAAATGCGCATTTTTTCACGAGAAAAGTTGTCAAAAATAGATAATAAATCATAGCATACAAACTTTGATGCATAAATAATATAAACTAATAACAAGATACTCACTTAAGGTGCGTATATAATTATATAAATAAAAAGTAATATTTTTTAAAATATAATTTTTATATTACAAAGGAGAAAGGAAAAAAGTTTTAAAAACATAAATTAAATTAGAATAGGGAAAAGGACATGGAAAGAAAATATAATAAATTAACATTGAGGGACGAATTTGTGTACATATAAATATACTAATCATATTTTTAAAATATAAATCTTATATACCTATAAGATTTATGAAATGAAAAGGAAATAAAGAAATTTGCAAAAAAATATACTCATATATACATATATTATAATTGAAGATAATTAATAACATTTATGAAAATTTAAAGAGTTTCTTGAAAATAAAATATATAAGCAACTATTTTAATAATTACACTACAACCAAGCAAAACTTATATTTTAATATACAGAATTGATAACGTGAATCACGTCAAGTTTTTTGGCGATACAGGTCAAGAGTCAACTTAGGCTGCTCTTACATTCAATCATGATTTGATTTAAATAAATAAATATGTTTCGAATAAAGTATTTATACCTATACAATTCATTAAAATAGAAAAAGTTTCAACTATGTTTTCTTTCATTTTTTTTACGTGTTTTTGAGTATATTTTTATGGAATTATATAAAAATAAAAAAAATTAAAAAACATAATAATTATAGGATACGCTTTCTAATAGAAAAATAAAAACAAACAAGACCTTCATTATTTTAGAAATAAATAATTTTTTTAATAAAAAATACGTTCCAAAGGTGCCTTTCTGAGGATTAAATGAACAAGAAAAACCAGCACAGTGAAGATTCGAGCAACAGGAGGAAAAAAAACATTGAAGTGGAGGGCTGGATTTTGCTGCTACCTTTCTCCATATTACACATATTTTTCTATGTAAGTCAAGTAAGAGAAGATCAAAAGCAACAAACACCCTGAATCTTTAGAACAATGTTCTGTGTTAAAGTTCTTAGATGACACAATACTTGTACTGTGTTCGTGACAGACATATTTGTGTATCTTAAACATGAGTGATCCTTTAGCCATGATTTAGGTGTGCCCTGAATCTGTATTTGAATTTGTTGGCTAAGAATTGCTTCAACATTAGCCTTCTGGTGCTATACTTGGCTTCTGAATATTGAAATCCAATCTTGATTATTTCTTTCTGTTTGTCACAGAAGAATAAAAAGGCCAAGAGATTAGTTAATGGGAGGTGATATTGAAGAAAAGCTCTTGAGGAGAGTAGATGAAGCTGACAACCATGAGTCCAAGGAAGAGAATCTCATGGATAAGATATGGATGGAGAACAAGAAAATGTGGGTGGTAGCTGGCCCTGCTATTTTCACCCGGTTTTCGACATTTGGCGTTAGTGTCATCAGCCAAGCATTTGTCGGTCACATTGGTGCCACGGAGCTTGCTGCCTTTGCTCTGGTTATCACCCTTCTCACAAGATTTGCCAATGGATTACTGGTACTTGACACTCTCACTTAGCTCTGCTTTACCATCCGTCTTCATCTTAGGTTTTGTTTTCACCAGATCAAACTGCACACACTTTTACATGTTCGTCTTTGAAATGCTTTGATGTCAGACTGAAAGAATATAGAACGTAGATTATTCAGTTAAAAGCACGGGAAAATCCTAGTAGTATGCCAGGAACACGTCCTCTTGAAATATTAGGCTTACCTTTTGATTAGGAAAATTTCCTTCTCCATTTGGATTGTGCAGCTGGGAATGGCCAGTGGATTGGAAACTCTATGTGGACAAGCCTATGGAGCAAAGCAATATCACATGCTTGGGATATATCTTCAGAGATCATGGATTGTTTTGATTATAACCTCAACTGTACTATTGCCGGTTTATATTTTTGCAACCCCTATCTTAAAAGCTTTAGGACAGGATGAAGTCATTGCGGAAGTTGCAGGGCAAATTGCTCTTTGGTTCATCCCTGTTATATACTCCTTTGTTGTGTCGTTTAGCTGCCAAATATACTTACAAGCTCAGAGCAAGAACATGGTCATCTCATACTTGGCAGCAGCTTCCTTGTCAATCCACATTTTTCTCTCATGGCTTTTAACTGTCAAGTACAAGTATGGAATAACTGGTGCCATGGTATCAACTATTTTGGCATACTGGATTCCAAATGTGGGACAGCTAATATTTATCATCTCTGGTGGATGTAAAGAAACATGGAAAGGGCTTACAACGTTGGCCTTCAAAGATCTTTGGCCAGTAATTAAGCTTTCTTTATCTGCCGGTGCGATGCTATGGTAAGGCGGGCTTATAGTGGTTAATTGAATGCTTGACATTCTGTTCCAAGAATCTGTTGAATGCCTGAATCTACGTTTGTTGACTCATGTTTTGTTTTCTTGGTGGCAGCCTTGAACTATGGTACAATGCCATACTCATTCTTTTGACAGGTAACTTGAAAAATGCTGAGGTGGAAGTTGACGCTCTTTCTATCTGGTACTACTCTTCCCTGGTCAAGTTAATTTCCTTATTTTTTTTGCTTACATGACATTGGAAATCCGTGCTTTGTTGCAGTCTTAACATCAATGGTTGGGAGATGATGATATCGCTTGGTTTCTTGGCTGCAGCAAGGTATTGTTGTTTTAGTTAGTTTAACTATCACGTTAGACCCAAAAATCTTAGTTGCAATTATTCTTCTCCTACTCTATACTGCAGTGTTCGAGTCTCAAATGAGCTTGGAAAAGGGGACTCTAAAGCTGCAAAGTTCTCCATTGTGAATGGAGCGCTGACTTCATTTGCAATTGGAGTTGTTTTATTCACAATTTTCCTGTTCCTTCGTGAACGCCTGGCTTATATATTCACAAAAGATCAGGATGTGGCTGCAGAAGTCGCTCACTTATCACCTCTTCTGGCATTTTCCATACTTCTAAATAGTGTTCAACCTGTTCTCTCTGGTGAGAAGCCCTGCATCTGGTTGTGTTGTGCCTACGTATTTTTGTGCTTTTCACACAATACTCTTATCTTTCTTTTGAAATAAAAACAATTTATAAAATGATGAATCATATGTCAAAGGAACTGAACACCCTGAATTAAGTTAAATTATGACAGAACTCATCATCTGTGAGCAGGTGTGGCCATTGGGGCTGGTTGGCAGAGTATTGTGGTGTATGTCAACCTAGCGTCCTATTACTTGATAGGAATCCCGTGTGGATTTTTACTTGGTTATATCATCAAATTACAAGTTGAGGTGAGCTTTTGAGTCTCATGTTCTTCCTCATGAATTCGACACTCTTTGGGCGTATCTGGGACTAACTACTAGCTTGCTCTTACAGGGTGTTTGGGTGGGAATGTTAATTGGGACATTCGTTCAAACTATCATTCTAATCATAATAACCCAGAGAACTGATTGGGATAGACAGGTAGCCTTTGATTTAGTCTCCGTTTCTTCTTCCAAAATTCATGTGATCCTCTTTAACCCCTAGCTTCTACCTCTCTTGTAGGTGTCCATTACTAGAAGAAGAGTTGACAGATGGTTTGTGGAAGCTGAACCTGCAGAAGCAACCTGATGAAGAGTTGGCATGTATAATTGTTTTCATCAATGGATGTTAAACTTTGGTCAAACTGGTTGGAATTTTGGAAGAAATTTTCATGTATTGAATTCTCTGACATAATCCCGTGGGAACAATGCTTTACACAAACAGGTATAAAGGTACGGAGAGTGCTTTGGTTTCATTGAACTTTGCAGAAGTATGATTAATATGTTAAGAACTGCTACAACTTTCCTTACTTGATTCTTATTTTCTGCTTGTTCTATTGTAATATGAATCCATGTATCGGTGGTAGTTCTTACCATTGTAGTTTCGAGATCATGAAATATTCAAACATGGTGGCACAATCAAATTGGATTCTGTTTTGTCATTTATATAAAAGAAAAGAACAATGACTCAATTTTTTTTATCGAATTGTATTCATAACTACAGTTGACCACCTGTTCAATTCAAATCAAGATAAATTGAAATAAACCAAACAGCACAAACCAAACATACCCATGCACATTATTGCCAATAATTAAGGAACTCATCAAAGGATGCATAAAATATGGTCCAACCGTTCATTCAGTCAATTTACCATAAGGCTCTAACAGCAAGAAAATATTCAACCTCACAAGTCATGCAACCAGAAAACAACGTGGCAGTTAAAATAACTAGGGAGATACAAAAAGTTTGGAGGCAGACAAGAAAAGGAAAACTGCAGTGCAAGGGGTGGGGGGCGCCATTGTACTATGTCCTCCCATGCACAATCTTCGTCAGGTCCATGCTTGGATGAGTAGGATAGCTAGGCTCCTGCGACAGATGATCTAATGCGCGTTGTATTATGCGAAATTGCTAGACCAAATAAAAAGCATCAGGTAGCGTGGTTGTTAGGTGTAGGTGGCTAGGGGGTCCTCATCTTCGACAATAGTGACTGTCGCTTAAGTGTCGAGGAGGGCCATTCTCTAGACCCAATGGAGGATGTCATTCAATTTAGTGAACACAGTACAATGGTTCGTGACCATTGTTGCCTTCAGTTGCTGTACGTCCTCCTTCACAGAGGCCAACTCCTGGTGGAGAAGCTCGGCCTTCGTTTGCAGCTGCTCAAAATTTCTATCCATGGTTAGCCCACAGGCCCGAAGCCATGCCAAAAGGGACATGTTGCGCTCTACGACCTCGATCTCCAACACCTCAGCATCGTCGGATGGGGCCTCTGTTACTATGTCGCCCCACTTGTTTTTAGAATCCACAGTACAACGCTTCTTGTCAGAGAGAGGTAACTGTCGGCTCTGTGTGGCCTGAGCCAGTGGGAGCACGTAGCCCAGTGATGATCGATGGATACGTAGCCCATTTTTGTGATGCCCAACGCAACATGAATTCCACAAACCACACACTCTCCAACATGGATGGACAGGCCCTTTTCTAAAGTGTACAACAACCATGCCCACTCCCTCAACACCTTCACAACGTGGTTCGTGGGCACCACTCGTGTGACCAGGAAGTGGTGCCACAACCGACGCTACCGCTTCAACTGCTCGGAACGCAGGTACATATCCGCCTCTTTAACCTAGCACCATTCGTACTGCTCCCTACATGTAACCCCTGCCATCTCGTTTAAATCCCACTGTTCCTGCTTTGACAACATCTCATCCTCAGGAGAGTCATATATCTGTAGGAACTCATTTACTGCTTCAATTATTGGTAGCACCAACTTCCCTCACTTACATGTGGTCTCCTTGTGGTTACCTTGCATTTCTATAGAACTCTATGACAATTTCAGGGGAGGAGTGGTTCAGTGGATGGCAAAAATAGGCCTAGCCCCTGAATGTACTCACTCCTCTCCGTTTTGAACCTCCGCTCCGCGATACAATTGCTAGTTCTAGATCTCGTCGTATTATTTCTTCTTAGCATCAGCATTCACGAAATATTTAGTGGTTCCACGGTCGCTGCTTTGCCATGTGCCCATTTCAGGCTATCATTTTGAGCCTGGACATGGCTCTTCCTTCTACAGATTTCACCAACAATGGTGAAATCAGAGACGGAAAAAAAAAGGTCCCAAAACTCATAGGATAGTGGGGAGATAGTCCCGTCAGCACTCCGTCCCTTGAAACAGCAGGGTCGATGGTCACGGGCGACAAGTCTATCGCTCGAAAAGCCATACCTTCTCTGCTAGCCATTGGAGTAGTGAAGACCCAATCAATGCTAGACAGTGAGACCACTACTCGGAGAGGCTTCATTGGGTAAAGGAAAGAGCGGTTCGCCGGATTCCAAGGGGCAATGACGCAGGAGCCGTTTTTGTTAGGGGTGGTTTCCTCATCGGCAGTTCACAAAAGTTGTGGTAGTTTTGATTGAAAACATCAACACAGAGAGGCGAAAGGCTTGCATGTGGGAATGAGGGAACTGAATCGTCCCGTTTGGGGATTTGATCAAACGTGAGTGTGGGCCCTGAGACACACGCAACATAGGTCAGCTTGGTTTCAAATTCCAATCCACGTGGGCACTTGAGACACCATGGTAGATAATGCACGATGTCGAGGCTAGTGCGGCGGCGGCCCTGCAAACATGTGGCCACATGGATCCGTGGGCCTCTCTGACATTATTGAATAATTTGATGATATATCAAAATAATGATAAATTTTTAAGATATAAATATATATGTGTATTGATATGTAAAAATAAATATAATAATTAAAAAATAATTAATTAGTTATATACAGAAAAAAAAATTTAATTCAAATTTTAAATAAAAATTTTGTTGAACAAGGAAAATACAACCATATTAAAAGAATCACTTTCTTAATTTAACTAGGTTGTCTCATTATAAATTTGTTATTTATAAATAAGTTTATTTGTAAATTTCAAAATTAATAAAGAGTTTAAAATTAATAATTTCAACTAATAATATATTCGATTAAAAATTTCAACTTATATATTCTAATTCTTATTCATATTTTTAAAAAATAAAAAACGTGTATTACAGTTGAACATGTGCCTTTTTTTTTACATTTTGGAAATAATTTATTTTTGTAATGATAGGCCAAATGTTTTATAAGCTTACTTTATTTCTAGAATTTTATTCATTTTTTTACTTATTAATTTTATTTTACACTTATAACTAAAATAGGAAACATAGTTCTGTCATAACAAATATTTAGCTATATTTATTATATTTAAGAAATTTTTTTCATAACAAATATCTAACTATATTTATTTTATTGAGTACATATAAAAGATTTTCCAAAACTATATCATACTTATTTATCCTTTCCTTTTAGATATAAAATTAAAAATTCTATAAATTTTATTATATATATTGAAATTTTATGATAATTTTTATAGTAATAAATACTGCATTATTTAATTTTACTTGTTACTTAGAAGTATACCACAAGTTTACCTTAATTTTTATTTTTATGAAATTAGACTAATGTGAAAAGTTTATCAAAATTTAAATTAATTCATTATATAAGTGTATATAGTTAAACCTACATAATTTTACATATATATAAGTTTAATCATGACTTTATCTTCACTAACGTATATTTATAGATTCATTAGTTAATTTTTATGTTAAACGTTCATGATTTTGTATAGTGAATAATTTAAAAAATTATTAAGCTTTCATAAAAACCCCTAATATATAAATAAATGGCTATGAACACCTCCAAATCAACCTTAATATGAAATCAATTTCATTTGAAAATATAAAATAATTAAAAAGTTTCACTAAAAAAGAAAAAATAAAAAATTTTAAATATGAAAAGTCATTATTATATAATATTAAGTATTATTAAATTTCATTAATGTCCCATATCATCATTACTTAGTAATATTAATTAAAGATATTTTTGGGTAGTTTAATTAACAATTGTAAGAAATGATGGAAAAATGATAGAAGGTCAATAAATTGATTGATTCTTCGCCGAGCTGATGAGGACTGCATCGTTCGCACACCTTAAGTAACCGGGCGGGCCAGAGGGAGAGACGTGGCTCGCGGACTGGCCGCGATCCCTGAAGACCATTCTGTACAAAATCTTATTGGAAATCTTGGTAATAAATTATTGTCTGTAAGTTGTTTCTTGGTCCCTTGTCCGATAAGCTCCAGTTTCATCTTCCTCTTTCCCTTGTCATAAAGCAATTTTCTTTTGGAATTCCTTATTGTCTCAGGCCATGGATGATACCATGGAACAGAGTCTGCTTAACACAACACCAGAACAAAAAATCACCGATTTGAAGGTGAGGGTTTGTGAAGAGTCCAAGAAAATATGGAGGGTCGCTTTGCCTAGTGTTATTTCAAGAGTGACCTCATTTGGAATCCTCGTAGTGACACAGTCTTTCGTTGGACACATAAGTTCAGTGGATCTTGCTGGATATGCACTTGTTCAGACATTAGGTGTCAGATTTGTGAATGGAGTCGTGGTAACTACTTGCTTCCTTTTGATTCACAACTTGAGATGAAACTTGCGTGATGTGAACTTAATTTGTGGCTATATCACACTGATTTTCTTACACTCTCCGTGTCTTCAAGATTGGAATGTCGAGTGCAACAGAAACTCTTTGTGGCCAAGCTTTTGGAGCAAAGCAGTACCACATGATGGGCATTTTCTTGCAAAGATCATGGTTGGTTGACCTCATCACACTGACCATCTTACTCCCTCTATTCATCTTCGCCAAGCCGATCTTTAATCTCCTCGGCGAGGGCGAAGCCATCGCTGGATCTGCGGGATACATTTCTATTTGGTTCATTCCGTTTCTCTATAGCACTGTTTTTTCGATGACAATACAAATGTATCTGCAAGCACAGCAGAAGAACATGGTCATTGCATGCCTGTCACTTATAGAATTTGTGATCCACATTCCCTTGTCTTGGCTTTTTGTCTATGTTCTGGGTTGGGGGATCGATGGGGCAATGGTGGCGCTCTGCATATCTTCGTGGGTTTTGGTGGGTGGAGAATTTGTCTACATATTTGGAGGTTGGTGCCCTGACTCATGGAAGGGATTCTCCTTGGCTGCACTCAAGGACATATTTCCTGTGGTAAAGCTCTCCATATCCTCTGGGGTGATGATCTGGTAAAACCCTTTCTTCTTGTCCGTTTTGTGCAGTTTAAAATTTTCACTTTGGGAAGAAGTGATCGGGCCGGGATGGTGCCCCTAAGACTGTTTAGATATTATTCAACCAGAACAGTTGGTGCAATCTTGATGTCCTTTTAATTACTTTTTACAACATTTTTGTGTTTTCATTCATATTCTACCATATTGACCATTCATAGCTTGGAGCTGTGGTACTACGCCATTCTGGTCTTACTGGCTGGATACATGAAAAACGCAGAGGTTTCCATATCTGCCTTCTCCATATGGTAATCCCTCAATGACAAACCTCGATTTGTGTGAATTTCTGCATTGTCAAGATTTCTGTCTCTGATGATTGAAGTTAAATTCTACAGCCTCAACATTACTGCTTGGGAATTCATGATCAGCCTCGGCATGATGGGCGCTGCAATGTACGCGTGTAAATCACACCCCATGAGCCCATTCTATTTGCTGATAGTCATTGGTTTTTCCTTTCACTAACAGAGTGCGAGTGGCGAATGAGCTGGGCCGGGGAGATGCTGAATCCACAAAATTTTCCATCAAAGTTGTGCTGGGCACATCGTTTTTAATAGCACTGTTCTTCTGGATTCTCTGTCTGGTATTCGGCAACAGAGTGGGGTATTTGTTCACAGACCAAGAGGAAGTGGCGCGGAACGTGGCGGATCTGTCTCTCCCGCTTGCTTTCTCGCTTCTGCTCAATGGAATTTATCCTGTGCTCTCAGGTCGTTTCGCTTCTTCGTGAGTTCCGAGAACCTGCCATTGACATATGCAGTGTGTGTGTTCAAACTAAGAAGTTTTGTGTTACTTTTACCATCATAACAGGCGTGGCAGTGGGAGCTGGTTTGCAAACGAAAGTTGCCATTATCAACTTGATTTGCTTCTATATGTTAGGACTGCCAATTGGAGCTGTTCTTGGATACGTAACTAAGCTTCAAGTAAAGGTGAACACTGATTTTGCTTTCACCGAACAACCCGCTCAAGTTCTGCGTGACAATGGGGGCGAGTGAGTGCTCGCGGTGGTTTGGACGAAAGCAAAACACCCCCCCAACCCCTCTTCTTAAGATGGGGCCATTCTCTGCATAGTTTAAGTAAAATACATGCCGATATTATTATGATCTATCCTATGACTTCAAGAATATGAGTTATACATCTTGAAATTACATCATTATGCTTATTTTACGGCATTTTATTTATTTTATCTCTTCTTTCTTCTTTTTTCTTTTAACTTATTTTTTTTATATGTTCTTTAGATTTTTCTCTTTTTTAAAAATTCTTTTAATATTTTAAACTTTTAATTTTAAATAAATTATTTTTTACTAATTAGAAGACAATAATGTTATAACTTTTTGCATAATTTTGAACACACATAAATTGTGGCACTTTTACTAGTTTGAATAAAATATAAACTGGCGTATAATTATATGTAATGTTTACTAATTAATTTTTTTTATAAAATTTTATATTTGACTAATTCTGAAATTAATAGCTTTAGACTATTTGTTTGATCACGTTAATACAGAAACTTCTCCACTTATATTTTGAACATTTTTTTTTTATCAACTATGGAAGGTGCTTTTCGTTTTTGTTACTTTTGTCGAATTAGGTGGTATCTTGGACTTCTGTTAGTTTGTGTAGAAACAAGTCAGGTCAAAATATTTTTCATCTAAAATTTAATTTTTAAAACAAAATTAGATATTTTTTTTTCTTAAATCGACACACAAGAAAAATCAAGGGAAGGGATGGGGCAAGCAAGAGAAGCATGGACAACTGATGGAGTGAGATTGGTATATATATATATATATATAGAGAGAGAGAGAGAGAGAGAGAGTGAAGGACAGGGAGCAGGGATGATACCCCGCCCCATTGCTATCGTGAACTCTAGTCCAGTCCAGTTATAATCATTGTATGCATGTTTGAAATAATGTGTTATTTGATTTTTGTAGGGTATATGGATTGGAATGATAAGCGGAGTTGTTGCCGAGACACTTGCACTTAGCTTCATGACATGGAGATCAAACTGGGATGAAGAGGTTATTGCCATGCATGCATGAGTTTTGCTCATCCGAAACTCTCAGACAAATATTTAACTTGCTGTTATTCACAAGCATATTTCTTACAATATCATGTACTTTCGCAGGTATCCAAAGCTTCAGCACGTCTCAAGAGATGGTACTTAAGGTCCTCTGATGATGAGAGTAAGCCAAGGTCTGAGCATGCTTGACTGTGGGGATAAGTGGATAGGCAGCTTAATTAGAGTGATCGTTAATTATCATCTTCTGCAATTTATCGATCTTCTTCTACAAAATGTTTTGTTACTTATTTGCATCTTCTTGAGGGTCCAAGCTCGAATGTTTCCCAATAAATAGAAAATTTTCGGCCTATTTCAGATGAGGAACTAATATTATTCGGTTTTCGATTTCTGTGTATTAATGATGAACTGATATATCACTAATCTACGTACTGCATGTCTATATATATGTGTGTGTATTTTGTAAAGCTTAACAACAATTGTATCTCAAGTGTAATTTTTTTCTAACTCGTCTCATTTCTTTTTTAAACAAAACTTAGCCACTGTTTAATTAATTTTGTATGTGAGAATGTTTGTGTTCTAATCTCAAAACACAGTTATCAAAGCTAAATAGTAGACGGTTATGTGTAGTCAAACTCAGATGGGAAAGTAGAGGATTGTCTCCCAAACAGCCATGATGTTCTAGTCGACTAATTAGAGTTGTGGGCCTATATTTCGATGCCAAACATAGCCTTTAAATTTCATTTAATAATTCATGTCTGATATTTCTGTTTTCAAATGCCACGAACACTAAACATAATTAGCACCCATCAAAACATGACTTATCGAAATAGCACAGTGTAGCTTTATTCACCAACAGAAATTGACGGCATTAGCTTTCTCCGTCATTTGACGGCATAATGAATTTCTCTTTCAAAAAAAAGTCAGCGTTGAGTTTCACCAAAGTTGCAAAGATTCTGCTGCAAGATTCAGAGTTGCACAGTGAATGACCAAAGCTGGAGAGAGTTTTTGGGGAAAAAAAAAAGAACAGAGAAAGAAAGACGAAAAAAGCCTGCACTGTGAAGATCAAAGCTGCCAAGGCGGAAGGATTCTTGCAAAATTTATAGCGTGTACTTTGACAGAGGGGTTTGGTGCTACCAACCATTCAACAAGATTAAAATAGCATCCTTATCGAGCTTCTACGCTGTTTATATAAAAAAAAAAAATTATTTTTGAAAATATTTTTATTTCAAAATTATTTATTAAACGAATTCAATTCTATATTTTAAAACCACAAACTTAGAATTATGTAATTTTAAAGTATGAAATTGTAAACAAATTAAAAATAAAAACAAAAAAAGAAAAAGAAAAATCTACTTCCATGATTTGAATTAAAGTAAACGGTGTCCTTTAATCTGTGTTTGTCTGTGAGTTTGTTGAAATAGACAAAAAAAATATATATATAAGTTATCATATAATAAAAAATAACATTAATATATGTACGTTTATATTGTATAAATTTACTTGAAATTAATGCGTAATTTTTTATTAATTATTTTATTAAATAATATTATAGTATATTATTTTACAAAAAATATTTTATATGCGATACAAAACATTTTTAATTACAAGAGAAATTAAAATTAACTCATTAACAATTATTTCATCAAGTATTCATCTTATCAGTTAAAGGTTAACTTTAGAGAATCTACTTTGATTAGAACAAATAAGACATAGTATCATTTTATTAAAACAAATAAAATATAATGCCATTTGATTAAAACAAAAACAAACAAGAAATAAACAAACAATACACAATGCAAAAACAAACAAAAAAAATAAACAAACAAGACACAAATACAAGACGGGCGGATGAGGGCACATAAGCTGAGATTTGAGTTCACGATTTGTGGTTTTTTTTTTTTTTTTATCTTTTTTAATGTTTTTTTTTTGTAATGTATTTTTTAGTTTTTTTTTTAACTAATTTAGTGAGATAAAATCAAAAAATTACAATTTCGTAATTGAGATAAATTCACAAATAATTAAAATATTTTTAAAAATAAAATAAAAATTTGAGACAAATAATTAAAAACCCGCCCTCGTTCAGACCTTGAGGTTTTTTTTTTTTTTCCTTTCTGTATTTTTTTCCTTTCGCTTTGTCTGAACAAAACCAAATTTTTGTTCAGCAATTCTTCCAACTTCTTAAAAAATGCTCAACAACGGCCAGAAAAGGTACCAAATCAAATCACGTTGCCGTAGTTGATTTCTTTATAAATTCTTAGTATTAAAATCATATTTATTTACAGAGTTCTTTGCTTGGTAGTGTTGTGGTTTAACATACCATGGACAGTATTGAATAAGAATGCAAAAATATAAAATAAAATACACATAAGAAATAAATAAAACCAAAATCAAAACCGTGGAAGGAGGCAGATGTGGTGAGACAAAGCGGTGTTCGGCAGAGTGAGGCGGCGGCGGTCGGCGTGAGTGGTTGTTCTTTTTAAGAAAATGGAATGGGCTGGACGAAGAAGGAGAAAACACAAAAGAAACAAAAATAAGACATGGTCAGCGTGGTGGCGTTAAAATGACCTTTTCTTGAATCATTACTTAATCCCAAAAAGAAACTACTTAATATATTAATATATTTTTAAAAGTTAGGAATATTTTCCACGTAACAAAACACAACAAAATAACTACAAAACCAACTATTTAAATAATAATTATGCTAAATAAATGAAAAAATAATAGGACATAACTGTAAAATTCAAAAGAAAAAATAATTTCAAATAAATATGTAGTATGATTTGAATTGAATAATTAGTTGTTGTTTAAACAAATATTTTTACAAAAGCTTTAATTATATGTCGTTTTGCTAAATCCAAAAATAAATTCATATTTTATTAAATAACTAATAAATTATGTAATCAACACTTGAATCCTATATTAATAGAGTAATTGACTGAACAAACTTGGGCTCAACGCATGCATGGTCTTATTTTCTTATCAAGACATGATTTTGAGAGACGTGCATATAATTCCGAATTACAGTAGTTGGAGTGTCTGGAGAGGCGGGTCAAGTCCATTAAGCCTGCACATCTAGGCAAGGCTTGATCCAGCTCCACCAATGGCCGAAAAAATACCTGCACATCTCAGCTTCTGGACTGGGCCAAATGTAGTCAAGAAACATAATCTGGGCCCATTTTATTAAAATAATTGACCTTTGGCCCACATTTGATCCATAACAATTATTGAGCACACAGCAGGACTTCGTCCGTGTGTTTGAAACTTGTTGGCCCTTGTCCGGATCGCTTGCGGAGAAGATTTAGGCCTCAAGGATCGGTGAAAAATGCATGTAAGAGTTCAGATATTCCGTCTATCTCCTTGGCATCCCCTTTGCATTCGATCCGTTCTCAGCTGCCTGCGAAACCTGTTATGATGCTCAAAACTTCCAGCTGGCACAGAGGGACCCGATGCAAATTTAAAACCTGAATGCTGTAAGTTTAATTCTTGTGTTGTTGTTATCTTGTCTCATTTACACATGTACACGTTTCGGGAGTGGTATATTGAGACGGCACCGTCAGATCATACATATTATTTGGTTCTGTAGGAGTCAAGTTGTGCCTCAACACTTGCAAAATTATATCTTGTTGATCTACAGTGCCTTTGATTGGGAAGATACTCATCTTTACCTGGCAGTCAAAACTTGGAGTGGCCAAACGCAAAGCAGAAGCTCACAAATAATTGCAACGGTGCAACAGGATCGAGGATGGTGGAAACTTGAGGCGGTGATAGAGAGCAAATGCATCATCCCTCTCAGTAGCTAAGGTAAAAAGCTAGTATGGGATTGCGTATTATTAGCAACCAGCCCGATCAACTAAGCAATTCAATGAATCGAACATATACAACGTGCAATTTTCATTTTGATTTTGTGTGTGTGTGTGTGTGAGAGAGAGAGAGAGAGAGAGAGAGAGCAGCCTAAGAACATACGACAAGGCCAAAAATCAACGCAACTTCCTGCCAAGTCCTGGCCAATCTGTATCTCTGTGTAGGTAACATTTGATACGAAGTAACATATTACCATGTCAGTGGACCCGCCACCATCTGATTCTGTAAGCTGGGGGCAGTATACTACAGAAGAACAGTTGCAAAGTTCCTTCCATGGACTATCCTATTAATATACAGAAAAAGGGGCCCCAACCGATAAATATCAATTCACTGCCTGTTCACTGGCGGGGTAGGTGGTTGATGACTTTGTCCGTAAAATCCAATACCAACAGGCCTGTAGAATCCACCATTTGCGGACAGCTGTTGCTGTGGTTGCTGAGATTGGGGCAGTTGGTTTTGCAGCTGCTGTGGCTGTGCTTGCTGGGGTGGAGGGCTGGGCCTAGCAAACCCCATTGTGAGATTTGAAGGCAAGGGTGGAACAGGTAAGTTGTTTGCACCATAGCCATATGGAAGCCCCATCATGGTAGATTGAACCAATTGATTTGCAGGGGAATTAGCAGGAGGTGCGAATGGTGGTGGAGGTGGGAGGAAAGGAGTTTGTAACTGGTTCACCTGGGATGTAGATTGTGCACTGGACTGAACAGGTGGCTCATTTGTAACTACTTGTGCTGTTGCTGGAAAATAGGCTGAATTAGCTCCCTCGGACTTGTTCACCTCTGCCAAAAGCATGGGTTTCTCTAACTTGGGCCTTTTTAAGCCACCGCTCATTGATGCAGCCTCTTCCGCTACAAGGGATGATAGAACAGATGTAAGCATCTGTGCCGAGGATGTAGAAGCAGTAAGTTTTGCGGCAACAGCTGCTGCTGCTGCCCTCTTGCTTTCCTCTTCACTGACTGTGGGGTTCTGAGATGTGATCAAAGGATGGGAAGGTGGAGTCACTGTTAGAATGTTTGCTAGCATGACAGGAGGAAAAATGGGTTCAACTCTTACTTGGCTCATGTTTGGAGGTGCTGAGGAGGGTGATGTTAGTCTCATTCTAGTATTAGCTGCTTGCTCAACTTGATCTCGAGCGACCTGCATGTCAAACAAATGAAATAAAACAGAAGCAGAAGCAACATGGAGCACGGTTGTTTATGATGGATGCCATGACACGTGGGGTACTGTGGCACTAGCCCTAAGCCATCCTTACACCACGGCATTGAACTTCACTAACATGCACCTTGCGCACCTTTCGCCATGCACACACCTTTACAATTCTTGTACTGCACTTAATTTTTCAAATAAGCCAAAAAAATTGAAGAAAATCCTCATTTTAACTTCATATCTTCTTCCTTTCCTTTTTCATATCTTGGTCAATTTATTTCTTTATTTCCTTCACTTTATTTTTGTATATTTTCTTTTAAATATGCTCCATTCCATCTCTGCTCTAATTCTAAGTAAGCTTTCATTCTTTTTTTTTTTTATTCTTATGGTTGCATTTTTTAAAAATCAATACTATCACAATACGAGATTATTTCTTTCGTTTTAGATTTTTTAAAAGATACTTCATAAAAAAAATTATTTATAAATCTAATAACATATAATAAATGGAGTATGTTAAATCTGCTTTTTATAACTGAGAAGTTCAAAATATCTATATTTGTTATTTATTATTATGTAAAATTTGTGTGCAATTTATTTTCATGGAAAATATAAATAGCATAATTATATTTAATTTATTTATCTATATAATTTTTCACTTTGTTTCAGTAAGGCATGCTCCACATCTTCCCCCGTGTGCCATGGCTCTAGAGAGCCTTTACTATGTTGTATGCCAATAACAACTATGACATGGAAAATTTAAAGAGAAAAGGTGCAGACAGCACAAGATTTTTTTTTTCTTCAGGTATTTATGTGAAGATTATACGTGAGAGATGGCTTCTTTCTGGACTATTTTCCACCTTCCCTCCCCCCAACTTCGCACCCCACAAGAGAGATAAAATAATCTTTAATACAATTAGGGAACATTTATAATGAATAGCCTAGCACTGTCCTAAGTGTAAAAGAAGCATCAATTTGCATATAAAAAATGGTGCAAATATATGATTTGCATATGTGCATGCATGCAAATGCAATGTAACCAACACAAAGAGAAGCTCTTACAATTAGCTCACTCCGGATCAACTCCAGCTTTGATTCCTGCAAATAATTTGTTAAGCTTTGACATTATTCAGCCATAAGTGCCTATGGCTATGTTTATTTATAAATTTTGGTGTGCATGTAATAGGAGAGAGAGAGAGAAAAAAAATTAAAAATGTAATAATTAAAGCATTTGTATTTTTTTGGCATAAAATGGAACCAAACATAGCTTATGTTACTTTAATATGAGTTTAGTATCCAAAAATAGGCATGAACACTTGTCCTGTGAACAATTACATAATCCAAACTATCTCCAAATTTTAAGTTATTATACAATTAAATAAGAAACATTTTAACACTGCAGTTCAACCCTTTCTGTTAATATTAAACATCATCTTCATGAAACTAATAAAACAATTTTTAAACAAATCACTATTCAACATATTAGCATATCCAAAATTTAAACTGACAAAACCCAAAGCATAAAACACGTAACCAAGTAATCCAAGTGAAGTAATTCAGAGAAAGATCTGCCTAACAATAAAATCATACTTGATCCTGGAGTGCTTCTCTAAGCTGGGAAACCAAAGCAACTCTAATTGCCTCAATTTTTTCTAGTTGGCTAATGCATTGCTGCAGCATGGTCTCCTGTTGCTGTATATTATCTACAACATCAGAACCCAGTAGGTTTCCTGGAAATTCCATTAAAAATCTATATCAGGGGTCTACTATTGCAAGAGTTGTAATAATCATCTGAAATAAGGACAAAATTTAATTGATATCTAGTATCATTTGACAAGAACAAGAAACTATAAAACCTCTCATTATGTGCTGTTCAGAGATTGGAAGAATTATAATTTTCTCCATTAATAGAAAAGTTTCAACACTCAATGGTTAGAGTGACAGAAATAAATTAGAACTCTAGCAAAAGTAATCAAACAGCGAAGTAGTTAAACCTACTAAGGCATAAGCCTAATTTAGATAATCCTAATCTAGATAAAATAATTTTTGATAGTCGAGTCCTAATCTAACTCTTCTGTACTTTTAACTGATGTACATTAGTGAAAGTTATTTTCAACCGAAAAATAAAAATTGCCAGGACAGGAGTTCAACAGGACACCAGTACAAATCAAACCTTGAGATGAAACATTTACATCTCCCTCAATTTCTCGCACACAAGACACAGCGTTTCTGCATTTCCTTAAGGCCACTTCTTCATTGATATTTTCATCATTCACCAACTGGAAAGCAGTTAAGATTTTTTCTGGCAAGCCTCCAACAGCCAATTTCTGGAATCAATGAAAAGTAGATCATACTAATAAAATATACTGTAATGTGCACATAATTTGGCCAAAGTGAGTGGACTTACAATCCTCAAAGAGTTGGCATCTCTCTTCAGAACCCTGATGGGATTTGAATTATTTCCATTGTTCGCTGGAGAAGGATTCTTGCCTGAAGAAGGATTCTTGCCCAGCATTTCATTTTTAAGATTTTGACCCCTAGATCCAAAAACTTTTCTTTCTTCCCAGATATCAACCTAATCATAAGAGCATGTCCGCCCAAATTGGAAAGAAAAAAGAACAAAAGTTGTCAACGATCAAGAATATGAGAACAAGCATAGAGAAATTAACAGAAGGAACATGTGCAATTCAAAAAAGTTCAGAGAAAATATTTGCCCCTGCCAGCCAAATCAACAATGTAGTGTGGCAACAAAAATTTCTTGAAGGGAAAGGAAATAAGAAAAATCACAATGCGATTGATCATAATACAACACCATCTCAACCTAATGAGAACATAACCAATTTACAAACAGTAATGTCTCCAAAAAGGGGATCAAAACAGATAGTTATATTCAGAATACTTGGAAAAAACAATTCAACGTCGTCACTGCAAAGCAAGCCACACATAGACAAGCATGGGCATAGAGAAAAACAAAATCAAAGTAGATACTAGGAGTCTTCAATTTGTAATTTGCTATAGCATGAGATAAAAGGAAAGATTCAAGGAAAGAAGACAGAAGCCAGTAGATGAAATTACCAGCCTAGAGGCAACTTTTCTGCAATTTTCTTCACCGCTATCATAAACACCCTTGAGCACTGTGGGAAGAACCTTCCAGAATTCATTCACAAATTCACTGCCTTTACGCCTGCTATTTTGCAGGATATCATTGGCCAAGTATAAAAAAGAAACTCGTTGTTCCCGAGGTGCAGAGTTAAATAGGGTCTCCCAAGTTTCAACAACTTGCTTGGCTTTTTTACGGTGGGAAACGCACCACCTAGACAAAGCTGGTCAGAAGTTTGAAGAAAACTGCACTTAAATATCAATGAGACTTATCATATTGAACACCTAAAGTTCAGATATAGACTCCATCACTCCACTCAATGGTACAAAAACTCAAATGAATTAGAGTGGAACATTAAAAAATTCACAGCCATTCAGCTACACCAACCAAATGGTATAAGCATGCAATGAGATATGTGAGGATACAACCTCAAAATCAGAAAGACAATGAATAGGAACAAAAAAGGATACATTCTATGCTTTGTTGAGAACTGTTAAGTTTAGACAGCTTTTCAGTCAATAAATTCACATTGAAAACATCATCGCCCATTCTGATGTTTGAGGTATTCCTCTAGGACAGCCTGCAGGAGTATAAAATATATTAATTTCCATAAGCGTGAAAGGTAAACAACATGAATTTTGTTTGAAGTGGGGTTGGGAGTAAGATATCTCTTTCTTCCAAAATTTAAAAATCAATACTGCTAATACAAAGACAAAAAGGTTGCGTCTGTGATAGTGAGAGTAATTCATATAAATTACAATTAATTAGGGAAAAAACAAAGAGCAACGAAAGTGAGCTCTAAACCTAATGTCCATTCATAAGATGCTAATATAACCCGTATTCACTAATATTATACAGTTCATAGTTTCAATATTGCTTCTTCTATAAAAGTAAGTTTAGCATGCACACCCACATGCTTGATTGCAACCATGTGTGCCCACAAATTACATACATCACTGTCCACCTGAAGATATTAAGACATCTCAAATACCCATGGAAAGCGTAGTTGTTTGCAGTGTAAAAATTACATAGGCACAATGCAGCGGCTTTTTTTAATAAGACTGTTGGAAAGAAAAATCACACAATTTAGTAATAGATTTTATTAGGTTTGATTTGATTAGATGATACCATACCATATATTTGAGATCAAGAATATAGAATATTTGATAATATTTGATTTTATATTGTTGCCTAAGTTATAGGTATTGAATATTTAGTTTCCTATTTTATATAACTAGATTTTATGTCAATTGTATTCTTATTTTCAGTATTTCTATAAATTATACCCAACTTTATACTATAAATTAAGATGGAATTTATTCAATAAATTACACCTTAATTTTTTCAATCTTCTCGATATGGTACCAGAGCAGGTTCAATCCACTTCATATTTTCTCCCTAAGAAAGGAAAAAAAATGCTCAGACCAGCCTTTTGGTCAACAAAAGAGGTTAAAAAAAACCTTCCCATCAGTCTTTTGGTTAGGAGAAAAAAATTTAGTGTCCAAAATTAATATCTCCCAAACATGCCCTTATCTCCCAAAATCAGTGAAACCCTCACCAAACCCTTGCCAAAAAAGAAAAAAGAAAGCCTAGCGCTGCTGCCCATCATGCCACTGCTTCTTGCGTCTCAGTCACACAAAGCTTAGCCCTCCCAGGCTCTTGCTGTGCAACGTCATCTCTTCAACCAAACTAATCCGTCACAAACGCCTTCCAAGCCAGAGAATATCTAGTAATTTTGGCATGCCTTGCAACCCATTTTAGCACCACTGCTGGGTTTCTTTTGTCTTCCTGCATTCTGCTGTGTAGTCAATAGCTCACAGCAGAACTTTAGTTGCTCACTGTGCCGTCTTGTGACTGCCCAAATTGGCTATGGAGCTGGCTGCTGCTCCGAAAACCCTATTTCTCATGAGCCACCTTCATGAACTGGGTTGCTCTTGGCTTTGGGTTGATTGTAAAGGTCATGGGTTCTTTTAACTTTTACTCTAGGCTGACCTCATGGGCTTCTTTCAAAGGCTATCGACTGGAATAGTAATTTTGAGTGCTCCTTGTTGGGTTGAACATTCTTGGACCACTTGTTTTATAGTCTCTTTGTTCTTTTCATACTGGGCTAATTTTTATTAAACATATTGATTTGGCCCTCAATAATTTGGTTTATTTGTGGTGTTTGTCGCCTTACAATAAAATATCTATTTTATTGTCACCTTACGACATATTTCTTCAAGTGTCCAAGTGTTGTGTCAACTTATGACACCTATCTCCAATGTTTGAATATCGCCTTACGACATCACAATCTACATCACCTTATGACATTTATTTCAAGTGTTACCTTACGACATCAATTCAACCATGACTTATGACAAGTACCTTCTTTCACCTTATAAAAATTATTTGATTGTGCCTTATGACAATTCACTTTTTTACTTGTAATAGTCTAAGTTGAATATTTTAAGAATTTTTTTATGTTCAATTTGAAGGGAATGCTAGAATAGAATATTTGATAATATTTGATTTTATATTGTTACCTAAATTATAAGTATAGAATATTGAGTTTCCTATTTTATAAAACTAGAATTTCTGTCAATTATATTATTATTTTTTAGTATTTCCTAAAAATTATACCCAACCTTATACTATAAATAAAAGTAAAATTTATTACATGAATTATGATTTAATTTTTTCAATCTTCTTAACAGGTATGGTATAATTATGTTGTTTTCTTTCCATAATTAAGTTATAAATCTTATATGTAAATAAATGATTATTGTAAAACATCTATAAGAGAGAATCAAGAAGGAAAAGAATATAATTTGTACTATTTAGACACTTGTCTGTGGATGTATGCCAAAGTGGCCAAACCATAATTCTTTTATTGTGCTTTGTTGTCTCTCGTCACCATAGTTTAACTCTTTTATTATTTGAACATGATATCAGAGCATGTTTGATATTGAGCCTTTGTATTTTCACCTCCCCCAAGGAACCAAAAATTGTGACCTAAAACCTAAAAACCCTAAATATGTTTCCTAAACATGCTCTAAGCTCCTAGTCTAACTATTTATGCCGTTGTACGCGATGCTACTTCAATCTAAAACTGTTCCACAGCCTACTACTTTCCCATCTGTCACGCCGCCATGTGCGCGAAAAAGAGAAAAAAAAACTAATTGTGGGACGACCTCTTGTGCTAGTGTCATACCAATCACCTGAAAAACCTATCGACCTAATGCTACTAACCATTGCACCACTCATGCATTGTTCACCTTCTTATGGGGCCATTGCTCAACTTCTCAATGTGTCACCACTATGAGTGACTTAGATTTGCCTTAGGTTGTGATTAGGCTAATGTTTGTTCAACTGTCTTGTTTAAGCCTTGTGTTTGATTGCATTGGCTCCAACTTTATTATTATGTTTAGATGGGCTTGGTAACAGTTCAGCTGCTCTCTTGAAATTGGGCCTCTCTCCTTAGACTTGAGTTGGATAAGGGTTGTTGTTTTATTTGAACATTTGACGTTTTCAATTTTGGTAATATGCTAAGTCAGTTTTGTGTTGTTAGGTCTACTATCATGGGCTCTGTTCTCTCACATGTTAGGTTGTTTCTTTTGAGACTAATCTTTGGTTGAGGGAGCTTGCATTAATCGGGCTTCATTTTGTTTCGATTTTAGTTCAATTTGATTTGGGCTAAGATCTCATAATTTTGAGGGCTAACAGGTTTCATTTGTATTAGGCTTTTGTTCTTTGGGCTCTGTGTTAAGTTGTTTTAAGTGGGCCCTTCAGTTAATTCCTTTTGTTCAAGAAAACTATTAGTTTAGAGGTTTGTTCCTACACTTTGGAGGCTAAGTTTGTTATTATTGCCACTTGGACTTTATCACCCTCAAATTGGTCGTCAGATTCGATGGTAAATTTCTGATAGATGGTACTCTCAATTCCCAATTTAGGATCATTGCATGAAATTTGATTTTTGCTCACAAGTTTTAAAACAATGTTGGCATTCCTTCTATTTCCTCTTGTCGATCACTTACTAATTAAAAATATGAAGTCATTATTTGTGGCAAAGAATTGTAAAGAAAATTCATAAAAGTTGGTAATAAATTTTATAAGGTTTAATTCGATTAGATGATATTATATCACATATTTCAGATCAAGAATATTTAGTATAATATAATTATGCTGATTTCTTTCCATTATTACATTATAAGTCCCGCCTAAAAATAAGTGATCATTATAACGCATCTATAAGTGAAAGTCAAAAAGGAAAAGAATATAGTTTATGCCCTTTGGGCATTTGTTTGTGGATATACACCTAAATTGCTGAACCATGTAATTCTTTTATTATGCTTTGTTGTCTCTCTCTTCACCACGGTTTAATTCTTTCAATATTTTAACAAAGACAAATGAGGAAGGACTTCTAGATATACATGATGCATATTGCGCATTGTTAGCAAGACAAGCATAGGATAGTGGAATCTTGAGATCACAAAAATAGTGAGAATGCTCTACGTTGGTTAAAGCAGTCTTCAAGAGGATTACAGCATTTCCTTATTCAATTGACATTTCACTAATGGACATATGGGGCTTTATGGTAGCTTAAATGCCTCAGGAATAGCATAGATATGACAAACATCTCAAAGAAGTTAAACAATAAATGTAACAAATCTTGGCTTAATTTGGCTAATCCAATGCACAAATAATTTTTCTCTAAAAAACCTAGAGAGTTTTGTAGTAGAATAATAGATTTAAAAACTCTGAATTTTCTTCTTAGCTAACCACATTCAGCAACTTTAAAATGTGAGATTCAATAAAACAACTTTGCACCCAAAGTTGGGGATCAACCTAATTTGTAATTCCCCACAAGAGACATCTTGGAATATATCCTATTAGTATCATTTCCTAATTCAGCAACTTCCTTTATGTCATGGGCTCTATTCTATCCCTAAAAAACATGTTGCTACCTAAAACATTAGTAGCTACAAAGCAAGGTTGACCCAATTTTTAAGTGGATCCATGAACTTTTTCCCGATCAATGTGGGACAGAAGTCAGATTCTACCCCACCCAAACACACACATGTTCTCGTTCTTACGTTGTGCACTCCTTTAGCATTAGCTCACCACAAACATACGTGCATGTGCAGCTCATCTTCCAAGTTGCACACATGGAGTCAAACACATGCCATCCCTCCTCCAAGTCACACAAAATGAGGTCCACACAATTGGGCATTAAAACATAAGACACACTCTTACACCACAATTGTCACAGGTTCCAATCTATCCTGGTAGAACTAGTTACAAAGGACGAAGACCCAATGTTTAAGTTAGTCCAAGAACTTTACTTTAGTCAATGTAGGACGGGAATCACACTTTGGCTAGACAACATATTATAGTCCTCAACATTAGAAAATTCAATTAAAAAGACCACTTTGCCCATTGTTCAGGAAAATAAGACATACAACATTGACTAGCAACTTAAAGCAAACACAATCACCTTCCTTGCACCAAGAACATCCTTAATGCATTTTCCACAAATACATGTTCCATATCAATACTCAATAGCCTATGTAGGACATGCCAAATGCCACTATTGGTGAGCTATAGTCCTTGATATGCATTTGGTAAGGACACCAGCCCACATGTGGGTGCAAACAAGGCCTCATGCAAGGGAACCGCACATTGGTTAAAAGTCATGGTATTGTCAACAATAGAAATTGTCCACTTTGTATTGTCCACTTATTGCAAGTAATATTAATAAGGTAATTGTAAAATCATGTGAAGCTTAAATCTATAAATAAAAAAGTCCAACAAACAGTATATACGTTAATATAATAATGCCACTAACATTAGATTACAAAACAAACCCTTCAAAACAGAAACTCAACTCCATAGAATTATTATCCAGCCAATACAATCAAATGTTATTCGGTTACTTCTAAGATATTAGCACCTTAGAAACGCAAAGGCTAAATTTGGTTCCCATTTTGCTATTCAACATCAAACACACTCCAAGCATACAAACCTTCAAAAATAACCTTCTTCTTTCTCTTACATTTATAATATTCCTCAAGTTTCACACCTTAATTTCATCCCATCAAAATAGGCATCCAAACACTATCAAAGTGATTCTACATTTTCGTTTGACCATATAAACTAAAGCATCGCTTATAACTTCATTTTATCCCAATGCGTCTAGAAATGATTTTAAATTAGAATATAATGTCTTACAGGCTCTAACATCGTCTTCTAACATGTAGGAGCCTGGAAGATACTTAAATAAGTTAACCAATCATCCTAGTAAACAAACAACTTTGTCCAAGAAGCATTCTAATGTCACCATAAACCTCATAAATTAAGTCTTTTTTCCATCATGGCCAATGGTGAGAGATTTAGACTAATAGCACAACTGAAATCTCATTATATGACGCCACATATGCCTTCTAGATTAAAAGGATACAACGTCAAAATTTTAAAAACTCAATTTATAATCAGATCCTATAGTGCCAAAGAATCCTGTGATTAAAACTCTCCCTCCATCTTTTCCTCATCAATCCTAACTGCTCCGTCTATTCTATTTTCTTCTACACAAAATTTCTCCGTTTCATATTGTACTTCCACCACGGCCTTACCATAAAGCCCCTCGCAATCACCTCCGCCAACCAGTTTTCATTGTGGTGTCAGATCTCTTAACACCACCTGAGGAAAACTTATAATGCAGTTGACCCTACCACTTCTTTATAAATGGGATTGGTTTCTTGCCGATGGTTGAACGAATCGTATGAAATTCCTTTTCTCAAACATACAAGGTTTTGTTAATTAATTGGTTTTATCCTCATACATACATGTACAGATTTGTGGAGACTCACACACAAACAGGTATGCATTTAATTCTAGAAAGGAATTTTCTTTACCTCGAATTCACTAATTCGTGCCCGCCTCAAGAGAATCCTATCAAAGAACAACATTTATAAATTTTAATACTTAAGCACAGGTAAAAAAACATAATAAAAAACTTGTCCGTAAAAGGTGAAGTTAATTAAAAGAAGAGAATGCAGACACCGGCTTTGAAATTAAAAAGAAACAATGAGATCTTACCCGCCACTTGAATCACTTCCATTTAGAAAGTTCCTTGAAAACCCTGGAAAACACAAGAAACGGTAAACAAAAATCAAAATTTAATGCAAAACAGGCTGCTTGTAATCACACATAGCATATATGTGCGCAGAGAGCTTTTATACCATAACAGAGGTGCTGAATTGATATGGAAGCGATGTATTCGGCTTTTAATTGATTTAAAAAAAACCCTTAAGAATAAGGGCTCGTGTATTTGTCGGGGCATCCAGGGAGAGGTAAAAAGCGGAAATTTTTGGGCAATAATCGTAAAATTGAAGAATATATAAGGAAGAAAATCGAAAGCAAGAAGTTGAACGAAATTACGTATCAGTCCCTCAGAAATACCCAAATCTGATGCAAGACCGTGTCGTTCCATAGACACTTCTATTTGGTTTGTACCATTTTTCTTTCTTTCTATTTTATTTTGTTTTATTTTTTTTTTATTCGTTCAGTCGCACAATTACTCGAGGGCAGTATTGTCCACATAATTGTAAATGCAAACATTGCTAAATTCAAAAATTTATTTGTCCATTGGTTGATTGATGAAAAAAAGGATATTTATTTTCATAATTCAAAGCGATGTAATTCAAGCTAAATCAGCGTTAATGCATCACCGAACCAGATTGAGCAACGTGGATGGAGATGTGGACCAAAAATTGGCCACGTAATCTTCTCATGGGACCCATAAATTTGATCCTACACCTGGTGGGCGCAAGAGATTTTGATATATGTAATATGGTAAAATCTTAAATATCAATCGATTATTTTTGTAAAGTATAAAAGATTCATCAAATGAAAAAAAATAAATAAATAAGACATCAAATAAAATAAAAATTATGCATAATTAGAAATAAAATAGAAAATAGATATTTTTGAAATGTTTAAAATAAATAAATTCACGCATGGTTAAATTTTCAACCATATGAAAAAAAAAATGATGTTAAATATTTTTTGTTCTACATATATGTTTTAATTTATGTAGTATTTCTATATAAAAAAAATAAAATGATTGAAAATTACTTTTTTACCATATATTATTTTTTTATTTAATATTTCATGTAAATTATAATTTGATACTTTTTATATTGAAAAACCAAAAATAAAAAGATATAATTAGTTAAAACTCTCAAATTTTGACTCATGACAAAGTCTCCTACACCCGATGTGCCTCACTTGGTGCAGGATCGAAAAAACTCATAAATTTGCATATTAATAACAAAGATTTCTTATGCTTACAGTGACTCTAACATCATAAATTTGCATATTAATAACAAAGATTTCTTATGCTTACAGTGACTCTAACATCCCAGAATGACTTAACTATAATTCTTTGAAGAGAAACGAATCTTTTTCTCCACTTACCAATCCTCCTACAAAATGCAGAACCATTTTTCGAAAAAAGACAAAACACTCCACACATTAAAAATAATAAAGGTTTCCTTATTAACATGATTTAATCAAAACCATTTTGTATTTTTTACGCTTGATACATAGAAGAATATCTTAAGCGGTAACTTTGAACTGCAATTTCGAATACATCAGACAATTAAATGCAAAATTCAGATAATTACGAATAGTTTAAACTTTAATAACCGTGTCACATTATTTCTTCTTCGCAATTTTAAGAGTTACCACATTTCAAGTTCCTTGGTTTACCATTTTTGATCACTCATGCATGCATGACACAATTAGTTTTCTACTAAAATCTTATTTGTACCATGGTTGCCGTACCGTATGGAGATGGATTTTTATCAATGGCCATGGATTTGGGGTGCAATTTAGCTAGTGACTTGTGGATATAGTGTGCAATTCTGTAGATGCACAATTTCACAATTTCTCTTTTTTATTAAGTAAAACTCTAGATCCAAACAGAGCTGACCTGTTTTAGAAGGTTTTGTATGGTGAACATAGGTAGGTCAAAAAACATCAATGGAATTTTATCAGGTCAAGACATAACATTTGCCAATTAAGCCAAATTTCAGCATCATATCAGAGCCAATGTATGTCATCTTGAGTGAAGATGAAAGCTGATACAGACAGATGATCTCAAGAGATATTGAAATTTTCCATTTTAAATGAACAAACTATTCAAACTATTATTCATTGGGCTGATGTACTACTCTACGTTTGTACACTGAATATAACTTAAGTCCAACCAACGCTATTCTATTTGAACAACAAACACCGGAAAAACGGCTATTGTCGTTGCTTCTTCCGCAAAGGCTCTGAAGAAGATCCAACCTGAACCAAAGTGCGAGGAATACATTACTTAGATAGCTACAAAAATGGCAGAAAAGAAGGAGAAACAACGTTTGGCTCTGCGAATCAAAAGTCATCCAAGTTCATATCTGCTAAAAATACTACAATCAAAATGTTGGTACTGGTTTCGTCTTTTAATTAAAAAAGACCAACACACCATTCCTTTGCCACACACACCCAAAGGATTTATGAATCATGGTTTTCAGATCTTTATCAGAACCTTGAAATGTTCTCTAGTAAAGATGGGAAAATTAAAAGCTTTATGTACTAAAGAAATTATGATGTGAGAAACTGAAACGTCACAGAAGGATTTAGGGGCTTCTCCAGCTATCCCAACATTGCGACACAAGGAACATTAAAATGACTAAGTAATAGCCACTTACATATCTCGATAATCGTTCGTTGATGTAGGTCATTGATCTCAACATTGCCTCGAGTGTATCTCTGGTAAGTTGAAACTTCACTTCGATCTCGCTAGAAGGAGACTTGGTGTAATCTAGCAGCTATGAAGTAAGAAGTAAAGACAAGGAAAAATGTCATCAGTTGCAGGGAAACTGAAGTCAAAATTCAGATCAAGAAGACGAGAAATAAGCGGGAAGGTAATTTAAGATGCAGGCAAAGCATATTTTGAGATTTTTCATAAGAAAGAGTAACAAGGTAGAAAGGATGCATATCACCTTAATGGAATATCCAAGACAGTAATTTCTTAATTGTCTTGCGGTTTCTTCTTTCTTTTTGGACTTCTTTTATACTGATGATTTATTTATTCTATGATAGTCCATAGATTGCATGTTAAGATTTGCATCAACTTGACAATGTCGGTTGGAGAACAATTATTAAAGTTTGTTTAGTTAGCATACCTTGAGAATAATGATAGCCACTCGATTAGCCGGCAAGGCACTCTTATTCTCCACAGTCCAAGTCATTGATTTCACCCACGGAATAACTCCCTACACCAATTATATATCGGTACAAGCTAGCAAAACATTACTTCTTAACAGAACTTCAAATTCTACAAAAGCTAAATTTTGTCTGCAACTTCAAGATGTACACATAAAACATTCAAGATATATATTCAAGTGACGTGGCTCCTTCATTCAATAAGACAAGTGGTTTGATAGATTCCAGAAATACAAGTGATTCTCATGAGTGAAAAGTTAGTTGAATTCTGAAAATAAAGGAACTGAACAAAAATACAATAAGAGCCAATGTTGTATATAATTTTACTTAGCTTGACAGAAAGATTACAGAGTCATGCCAACATTTTGGAAAAAAAAAAAGCGTATTGAGAGTCTGTGAATACCAGAGAAAAGCAACAGGAGAACAATTCCCTATCAGCACGGTTATCCCTAAAACAGAACAAATAAAATTACTTAATTACATTGCATACCAGAATCTCAGGAGAGATGACATCATTTTGAACAGTTACATGAGGAAAACAAATCCCATTTCTTTCAAATAGCATTGGTGTTAGGCCTCCCAGAGTATGACTGCTATATGGAGAAACTGGGTTGACTTGCAGTGACCCAGAAACCTCTGAAGAGGGAAAAGATAACAAAGGTGCCGAGCAGCCAGCACTCTGACAAGAAAACCTGGTCTGTCCCAGTACATGCTGCAACAAGCACAAATAAGAAAACAAAAAAAGTCTAGAAGTAGCCAAAAAGATTGTCACAATGACCTTAGCATCAGGAACAGATCAAGTGCCCAGGCTATTGGGAACTGGGAAATCACAAAATAACCTCAGCAAATTTGTGCAATTTTCAATACGCCCAAAAAAAAATTGAACTCCATAATCAAGTTCTTAATTGCCAGAAGTCAAACATACAGCATCCCCTCACGCAGTATGCTAAAAACAAGCCTATAAATTTCCATTTTTATAATAATAAATTGACCATAGGCAACTTCAACATTCAGATTAACTCAAAGCCAAAGGCAAATATAGAGCTTACAACTCGTTAAAAAATCCCACCAGGCAACTTGTGGAATAGTTGGATGATAGGGTAAATTATCCACAAAGTATGATCAGAAAGGCAAACAGATCCACAATGGATCAGTTCTCAACCACTGAATTAAGCACCTATTACTTTATTCATTTTCTTGGTTCCAGATTAAATGTTAATGCCGGTACATTCTCCTCTATGCAACCAACGTTGTTCATTATTTGAATTTTTAGTTCTCTTACAACACGAAAATGTTTAAAATGATTGTGCTGATTCAGGGTAACCATAATACATCCAATGATTCAATTATGAATATCGTATGGCTTCCCATCTGGTTGCCCAGAAAGATTACCTGTTCTTGGGATAGTTCTCCCTTCCACTGGCTCTGATGTTTCTGCAATAATGTGAGAAGCATGCTTTGCAGTTCAAACGGAAGATCAGGTGGAAGAAGCTTCAAAATATCATCACCTTCTAAGTTCTTGTGTACACAATTTCGAATAAGTGAGCGAAGGGATGGTAAAACCTGCAATAAAATTAAATGTCAGAATATCACCAGCAATCTACTGGAAACCTAGCACAAGAAGTTGGTTACTATCTGCTAAACCTTGAAGGGATTGAGATTTTTCTTATGTAAATTGAGATTGAAATAATTGCCAAGCAGGACAAAGACCTGCCATCAGGTATCAGTCCCAAGGAATGAGCAGGCACCAAGGTGGTGGGCGGAAAAGCATCCAAGGGAGGGTAATTCAGATGGGGCGAATAAGAGAGGCCAGCACTTACCAATGAACAAGAATTTAAGACACATACACACAATCACAAAGTTACTATTTTCTTTGATTATCATAATGTTTAAAAAACCTCAAGTGTCCATCTGATAAATGAAAGCACAGATGTTGCATAAAGATATTATTTGGAATAAGCATTTAACAGAAGCAAGAAAATATGTGAGGCATCAGTTATCTCTAATTCTCATTCTCTTCTCTTTCTGGATACCGTCATCTGAACCATAATGCAAGCTTTTTTGTAGTAAATCAAATATACCAATTTTCCTGGTTTCCTAGACAAAAAAGGAAATAAGTATAGGTGTTAACAACTTGACTTTCACACCTGATGGATAACTATACAAGTTTAATTTCCATCAAACCCTTACATATAATGGAATAAACTGCCCAGAAGACTGAAAAGGAACAAATAAACAAGTCCGGAAATAATTCTCTACAAATGACAAGATATCATCAATTCCACACCAAAGCCCAAGTTGCCATCTCTGACAAAACTAAGTAATCATGGTTGTCACTTCAAAATTCGTACCCACTATTACAAACTCTACATTTTTACTTCAAGGGTTTCAATCCCATTGTTCCATACGCAGGCAACATTCCCATTCAGATCAAAACCCATCAGCTTTACTCCCACAGGGGAAACAGAGGAAACAAGATACAAGAGAAATTATAGGCGACAAATGCAACAAAAAGTAAAATTTCCAGCCCGGAGTACAGCCGCCACTCACTGGGTCAAGACGGCCCGGCGACGGGAGCTTGAGAAGGGACTGAAGGGACGATTTTTGGGCAGCGGATAGACCAGTTTTGCGGGTCTGCCATAGCAGTTGGAGCAAGTTTTCAAGCTCTTCCTCAGATTTCACGACGACTAGTTTGTGCAGATGCTCGGACGGTGTTGTGTCGCCAGCCATCATATTTCGCCTTTCGTCTCTCTCAACTCGAACTCGTCAATATTGACATGGATTATCGCCATCACCACGGAACCGGCGGAGGAATGGCTGCGTTGTCGATCCGAATAGTGACGACGGCGATTAGAGCAACTAAACAAACCTTATTATTGAAATTTACGAACCTGAGTCCAAACGGTTTCAAGCCGACGCTGGGCTTGGCTTCTGCATTTTGGGTTAGGGACCATTGGATGAGCCGCGATTCTTGAAATTTAATTTTAATAAAAAAATGGGGAAAAAACTTGAGAGGAGTGAGAAATAGAACAAGAGCATGTTGGTTAATGAATGAATTTGGTGAGATAAAATTCAGGCTAGGTTTGTTTTCAAATTTTGTAACTTAAAAATACATACTTAATTATTAAATTTTTTAAAATTTATATCCTTTTTATTTTTATTTTTACACAATTATCAAAATAAAAATATTTAAAAATATAAACTAAAATTTGAAAATAAATATAGCCTTAAATAGTATTAATTTTCTAGCTGTTTGTTTTGTTTCCGTTATCTTTTTGTCCTTGTTTATATACTAATTATTAAAAGCTTGATCATGGTTGGTAATAAGTAAATTTACATATACATATATTTTCAACTTAATATTGACAAAATTATGTTCTCTATCATTATTGTTATTTTTCCTATCTCCTTTTATTTAGTTTCTAATTATAATATGTTTACATAAGTATAAAAATAAATATATGAATAAAACAATACACATTACAAATAAATTAATTAAATAATTAAGTTAATTTTATATCGTATGAATATAAGCATATGCATAAAGTACGTTGAAATTATTAGTATTTATCTATACTTATATATTAAGGATAAAGCATAATGATAGTTGCACATCGTCAAAATATTATATAATACTTTTACTCTTAATATATATAATATTTGTCTATTATATTTTAATATAATTTTATACTTTTTTTCTTTTGTATGCACTATAACTTTTATTCACTCCTTATATATAATTTTAATATATTATATTTTAATATAATATTTATACTTTTTTCTTTCATATGTGCTATTGCCTTTAATTCACTCCTTGTATAAACATATATATTCTTAATTCTTTTTAGTTTTTTTAAATACTTTTAAAATAATTTTACATTTATTGTAATTTGTTATACTAGATAAAATTTTATAAAAATTTATGCTCAGTACCTAGAAAAAATAAATCGGACCTGGTTACGGGTCCAAATAGGATTTCTACCATGTTGTCCATTGTCTACGTTCTATAACTATGTTCGAATAAGTCGAAGTGGTTGAAAGGGGCTGTCTCATGACCCAACTCATATTGGGAGGCCTTCCTTTACATCTGCTAGAGAGAGACTACCAAGAGTGAAATTAAATCCCCTCACTACTTACATGTGAATAAGAGCTCATGCTTATAGATCCTCTGTCGTAATAGAATCCACACCAACTTACTCTAGACAAAGATAATATAACAATAACAATAAACCCCTATAAAATCTATTTTTATTACGACATGTAATTACAAAAACGGCCATATCTTTCAATATAAAAGAGAGGATAAAATGACAAAAAAAAAAAGAAAGAAAGAAAACTGTTCTTCAAAAAACTGTTTGAGCGAACCCTCTTTTACAACTCATTTTATATTTCTAGTCTAATTTATTGTAAATCAAGTGCCACCATATTTTTTACAGAATTCCTAATTTCCTCTTCTAGCAAGGTTATGTAACTAAAAAATTATTGTGCTAATTTTACTTACAAATATTGTGTTATGTTTTGGTGTTTTGAATGTAGTTTAATTCCAGTCATTTTATTATTGAATTTCTTCATGTAATTCTTTTTTCTCATTCGCACTTCTATCTCATCAAGTAGTCTTAAAGCGGCTTTCTCTTGTACTTGAATCAAACCCCATGACTAGGTACGTTCGAAATACATGCGAATGAGATTTTTGGAAGTGAGGGATTGACTCCTATCAATGTCTTGATGAATTCTAAAACTCAGTAGGATCAACTCTTTTGAAGAGCAATATAATGTGGAAAAAATCTTATATCATGATTTAAAGAGCATGGCAAGTTTACTATGCGAGAAAACCATACAAAAAGTTTTGCTTATCTACCATTATGATTCGAGTAGGAATGTTGCCATGACTATACGAAGAGAATTTAACTTCAAGCAACAATTGAAGAGAATCATTATAATTCAAAGTCATTGGTGAATATTTCAAATTCATTTAAGGTTTGTTCAATGAAAAAAGAATTTAGTCGCCATGCCAAGTTTATGAATCAAAGAAATTGCATGTGAAGTACCTTTTCTCATTAATAACTCTAACATAAAGGCGTGTGGTGATAGAACACTAAAAGAAATGATTGATGTGTCTTTTAAACTTATGATGCACATTGAATTTGTTTTGCTCATTGAGTGATATTATTTGACGATAAATGTCTAGCAATGTGAAGTGCTATTACCAATTGAATATTATGGAAAGAAAATTGAGTATTGCACAAATTAAAAATGGCATTCTTAAAGTTTTTACTTTAAATACGCATACTTTGGTCAATAAACATGCAAGAACAATGGATAAAAAACGAGCCAAGAATTCAGGAAGACTGTCAGGATTTTTTAAGAATAACATTGCAATCAATCCTCCCATGTGTGAACAAAATTTTGTATGTGATCTAGTAACTATAGTAAAATTCCATTCAAGGATTTTCTTATATACAGTTAGAGAAATTCTATATGAAATTTTAAAATCGATGCATTTCAAGAAAATTTTTAGACCTTAGATTTTGACAAAACTCGAGATGAGCTTTGCCAAGATAGGGTTCCGATGTTTCCCTTGGGGCCATCCGATCTAGTAGCACTAAAATCAAAACCTAATGGCTATTTCTCTAGCATGCCCAAATCAAGCTCAAGCTTGATCCAACAAATGATGCTTTCGGTTTTGCTCTTGAAAAGGGGTAAACTATTTCACATCTTTATTTTCCCTTTAAAAAACATCTGAAAGACACACATGCACACACATATATAAAGAGTAAATTGAAAGATATAATAAATCTGAAAGATAAAACACAGAATACTATTAAAATACAATATGAAAAAATTATAGAATATTAAAATAAAAGGATTATAATAATTTAATAATGTATAATTTAATATAAAAGCATTGATAGATATGAAAGAAAAATGGTTAAGACTTGTAAAATAGTTTTTAGTTTCATTCTTTGAATGCCAGTAAAAAAAATAAAAGGTTTTCTAACAAATGAATTAAAAGACTTAATAGGTTCTCCTATCCTTATATATATTTCGAAACTGTTGCATTAGCGCATTATCTCACAAAACACTTAATTCTTACGAGGCTTAATTTGTTAGATAGAATGAAAAAAAAATATACGACCTAAGCCCCAAAACCATATTTAAAAATGGAATGGACTTTGTTATTGGTTTGTGCAGAGGATAAACTGGCTAGATTGCACAGCTTAAGCCTCAATTCGCAACAAGTATTATTACTTGATGAAAATAAATTTATTAAATTATTGACCATGCATTCATGATTTCATTAACGGCCAACAGACAATGCGTCAATGGTAGAACCATTTTATTGTTGTTGTTATTATCGTCTCGAGTTTTAATTCAATTTTTGACGGCTTTAAAAGTAGGATAGTTTTAATTTAAAAATTTACGTGATAAATGTAGTGTCGGTGTGATGTGATATATTTTATATTTATATTTTTATACTGTATTATTATAAAAACAAGAATTTTTGGTTGAATATTGTAACTTATACTACTATCTTCATTATAACTTTTTATTTTTATTTTTCTTTCACTTTTTTCTTTTAATTTATCATTTTTATTTTTATTTTCTTTCGAAGTTTCTCTCTTATTAAAAATTATCTTCTTTATTTTTTATATTTTTATTTTAAATAATTGTATTATTATTATTATTTTATCAATTTAATTCTATTATTAAAATACAAGATATTTTATAAATAAATTTCTACATACATAATACATAAGTGTATGACTTTTATTAAATATATATAAATGCTTTCTGAGTTACAAAATTAACACGTCTGTTCTGAGTTTTGACAATTCTCGTACGTTAATAATGAATAAGGATGATGATGTATGAAAATTATACAAAATAAGCATTCAAACATAGCTCGATTCTTTTTTCCAGTGGGTTGAGTCTTATTTGCAGTTTGTCAAAGAACAATATTGAAACTATCATGCAATTTAAAGCTAAAGTGGCATGAAAAGCGATGAATGATATAATAATAATGTTTGCTTTGTTTGTTTTTTGATTATTTAGTTTTTAAAAATATATATTTAAATTTTTTTTTATGTTTACATACTTTTTAAAATAAAAATATTATAAAACAAACAAAGCCAATTATCTACACGGAGAAAAAAAACTTGTTTGGGTTCCAACAAGCTGTCGGCTTCCTGAAAAGGAGAGGCATCCTTGACGAAGAAAAGATGCTTATCTGATAATCAAACTTATCTACAAGTTGCAATAAAGTTTTCTGCATCAATACTCTTCGTCAGCTTTGGCCCCATATATTTTGGCACATAATCTCTTTATTAATAATATATGTACTACTAACTCTAGTACACTTTACTGGTGTGTGAAATATTTTAGAAACTATAAAATTTTATTTATTGTAACATATTATAATATAAGTAAAATTATTTAAAAATTTAAAATGTATGAAAATTTTTAATAAATAATATATATATATATATATATATATATATATAGAATGAGTGAATTGACAGATATAATAAATTTGAAAGGCAAAATATAGAATGATATTAAAATACAATAACAAAAGAAAATTTATAAAATATTAAAATAAAGGCATTAAAATAATTTAACAATCAACAACTAAAGTTACACCTTTTGCTTTAATTAAAAGTGGAAGGGACTTTCTTGTTGGTGTGTGCCGAGGATAAACTTGGTTCATTGCACGGCTTAATGCTCTTAATAATTATGTGATGGGTTTTAATACCAAAAAAAGAGAGAGAGAGAGAGAGAGAAAGAAAACGGTCAATTCACACCAAGTATTATTACTTGATGAAAAAAAATATACTAAATTATTGATCATGTATTCATGTTTTTATTAACGGCCAACAGACAATCAATATAATCAATGGGAGAACCATTTTATTATTGTTGTTGTTATTATTATTATTGTCTCATGTTTTAATTCAATTTTTGACGGATTTAAAAAATTAGGAGATTTTTAATTAAAAATTTACTTGATAAATGGAGTGTCAGTGTGATGTGGTATATTTTATGTCTATATTTTTATATTATATTATTATAAAAAGAAGTTTTTTAAGTAAAATATTAATTGTAACTTATACAACTATTTTATTATAATTTTCATGTTTATTTTTTTCTTTCTCTCTTTTCTTTTAATTTATTATTTTTATTTTTATTTTCTTTCAAGTTTCTCTCTTATTAATTTTTTTATCTTCCTTTATTTTTAAATAATTTTATTGTTATTATTATTATCAATTTAATTTTATTGTTTAAGATACAAGATAATCTGTAAATAAATCTACACATACATAAGTGTATAACTTTTACTAAATATAGATACATGTATATACAAATTCTTTCTAAGTAACAAAATTAACACATTGAGTTTGAGTTTTGACAATTCTCATACGTTAGTAATTAATTAGAATGATGTATGATATAGAACACTAGAAATTAATCGAATATCTGTATGTGGACTTAATATCTTTATATTATATACACATCCCCTTAGCTCATGCTATCATCTATCTACTTTTTTTTTCCGTCTCCTCTGTTCATATATTTATCAATACATAAAGGATATATGTTTGTATAACTATCGTATAGTACAAAGTAATATATGTGACATTTATATATATATTTATATTGTAGAAGCAGAGACATAATAGCCTTTAAAAAAAAAGAAGAAGAAAGATAGATGATTTCATGGGAGACCTCGGCAAAGACTGTGAATCACATAGGGTTATTGGAATTAAACAAAGAAACAAAAACAAAAGGGTGATCAACTCCAAACTGCAAGCTTCGTCGTGACATACTATCTATTATACATTATTATCTTTAAAACCAGCATATTAACAAAACTAAAAGCACATCCTATCCACGAAGTACCACTTACTGCATGAAGACAACATTGGAAAAACCATCACAAAAAACATCAGTCCACACTCCACACCCTAACTTTGAACAATCTAACATAATGACACCATTACTGACAATCATCTGCCGTCGCCCACTGGCACTATAACCTCATCTCTAAGGCTATAAAACTCGTTACTCGTGCTTCCTTCCTCGAGCAAGCATTCCTTATCTTCTGCTTTGTGTTCGGTTTGGTCCCACGAGTGCTTTCCTCTGACAATAATTAGTCCCTGTAGTTCCATTGCGACTTCCTTCATAGTGGGCCTTTCATCTCCTCTCATTCTTAAACAACTTTCAGCAAGAGTAGCAACTTTCACAAGCTCTTCCTTATTTCCTTCTCTCACAACATTATCTTGAAAAAGTTCAAATATGCACTCTTGCCCTTGCTTCATTTTAGAAAGGAAAATGTTGGCTAAATTTCTTTCCTTTTCTGGTCTCACAAAGCTACATGCCTTCATTCCCGTCAGCAACTCTACGAGAACTACTCCAAAACTATAAACATCACTTTTCTCATTCAAATGACTCGTTTGCATATATTCAGGATCTAGGTATCCAAGAGTTCCTTGTACTACAGTACACAACTGTACTTGATCCAAAGGAATCAATTTTGAAGCTCCAAAATCAGATACTTTTGCTGTGTAAGTATCGTCTAGAAGAATGTTTGTTGACTTTACATCTCTATGTATAATAGGAATAGAAGCGTCAGAGTGTAAATAAGAAAGCACACCAGCAGTTTCCGTGGCTATTTTTAGACGTCTATCCCAAGTAATATAACTCGCCTTTGCCTGAGTGTGTAAGTGCTCAAAAAGGGTACCGTTGTTGATGAACTCATACACTAGAAGAGGGACTTGTGTTTCCAAACAACAACCAAGGAGCTTGACTACATTCCTATGGTTAATTTGGGACAAAACAATCACCTCATTGATGAATTGCTCGATTTGGTTTCGATCAACTTCTTTAGGTTTCTTAATGGCAACAGTTACATTTTCTGGGAAGGAACCTTTGTATACAGTGCCGTAGCCTCCTTGTCCGATGATCGTACTTTTGTGGAAGTTGTTGGTTGCCTTCTGCAGCTCGGATGCGCTGAAAATTTTTGTCATATCTGATGATTTTTCTCTTGCAGTGAGTTCTTTTAGCAACAAGTTGCCCCCATTTTGGCTAAAGAATCTTCGTTTCATTATGACCAACTTTCTTCTCTTGACTTCAAATCGCAACCAACAAGCGGACATCATTAGAGCAGTAACTCCTAAAGCTATCCCTGCATCCATATTTCAATTAAGCTATCCATTGAGTTAAGTCAAGGCAGTTAGACTCACCATCGCTACTTGAGTCCATTATATGTGACGTGCAAATCTAGGATTGATGATCTCCTGACTCGTCATACAAAAAGTTGGGGGATCCTTTCTAATGAAAACATGGTCACGTTTTCTTAATGAAAAATGTTTCTACACGTCAATCAAAAACTATTTCCATTTATTTATCATAAACCCTAAAGGTCATACCACCAACTTGGCCCATCAATAATTGGTAATTGTGCCTTTGATCCACACAATAAAATTCATCAATCAAACTTTATTTTACATGAATAAACCCATTTACCTTGTTGTTCCATTTGCTCGCTGTAAATGGTGTATGACTTTACTACAATGAATAAATGTACAATTCACGAAGCGCGTGGGTATGCGTGTTGAATGTGTCCATCGAATAATTAAGTTCAAGTCCCACCGCATTATACTAGAGATCTTGGCTCAGATTAAAAGTGAAAATTACTATACTGACCTGCAACAAGTTTGAGTGCTAGTGAATCATCACGAAAGCAACCCCGTCCATTTCTCCTCCCATCTCCGTGATGCCCTTTGGGGCAACGACAGTGAAAAGCCCCTGGTGTGTTGATGCAAAGTTTTTCGCAATCGTTGAGTCTTGGATCTCCACATTCATTTATATCTGTACAAGCAACAACATAGTATACTTTTTTATCGACCAAAAACAAAGGCACACATTCACGGAAATCTTAAAATTAAGCGATTCGACAAATAAAAGCCCACGTGAATTTCAGGATTGTGCATAACCCACCAATTCAACAATATGCGTTTTATGAAGAATAGCCAATACACTTGAAAGAAGAAAGCTTGAATGGACTCAGTGACAGCCATACCTTGACATCCATATGGATCCGATAAATAGGGATTCCCTCGGTAACCCGGCTGGCAAGAACAGCGATACCCATAACCATTTTCAGGCTTATAGCATGTGGAATTCGAACTCTTGCACGCATAACTCGAACGATTCATCTGAGCCTGATTACAAGTCTCATTCCCAATGGCCCAATCAACCACCATGGGAAGCTTTTCCACCTTTCTCAAGTTGGTAAGACTTTTTCGAGAAAAAGAAAACGCATTTTCCTCGGCCACAAAAGCGTAACTGCAATTATTGAACTTCCAGAGACTATTATTGCTAAAATTGTGAAAACTCTTCAGCGATAACGTCACGTTCCAAACATTTTCAGGAAATGATGTCCGGCAGCAACCTAAACCATTGCAGGACCCTGGAAGCAGATCATCTTCAGGATTGCACAAAGCAATACAACCCGTCTTGTAATCCCGGCTGGGCGGCGTTTTCCCGAAAATAAAGCCATAAGAGTCACAGCCCACGATTGTAAACTTATTAGCAGTGTTGTTAACAGTAAGATATTTGGCAAGTCTTATGCTGGGAATATTGGAGAAAGCTCTAGTCCCATTTGGAGTATAACAGTCGTGTGCTATGAATTGCATGACTGTCACCTGGCCATCAAGTGATATGTCCTTGATTTCTATTGAGGAGTTCTGCACGAAGGGTTTGGGGGGATTGAAAGTTCGGTTACAAGTGACGAAGAAACTATAGTGTAGGTAACAATCCTCGGTTGTGCCAAAAGGGAATGGGATGCTTACATTCCCACATCGGTCCAGGCAGTTGAGCTTTGCTATCGCAAAGTTTGGGACTGAAGCCGCCAGAGATGATGCTGAGGCGAGTATCAGAAGAACAACAAGGTTTATGAAGCGATGAAACCTCATGATGCTATATGGGAGTATATATTCTTTTTCTTGGTTATGTTTTGAGTGCCAAGATTGGGATTTTGGAAATTATAAATAAGCAGGCAAGCATACTTCGGGTTCGAAGACTTGTTGAGTCATTGCCAAGTCAATGGACGTCAACGACCAATAGGTGAAATGGAAAAGGGAAGAAGTGAATCGAAAATGGATGTCATTGTCCTGACGGGAAAAATGAGCAGCTGGCATGCGACTTCGAGGTAATGGGATAATTTGCTGGGTTTGGTAGGTGATTTCCACGGAGATGAAAATGAAATTTTTGTTTGGTTTATGAAATTTTGATGGGAGGTGAAAATTTTAATTTGTTTAAATTATGTGCATTTATATATAATATAAAATCTATCTATATTACATTATTAAGGCTATTTTGTTTGCATGATGTTGATTTACACTATTACTTTATTACCATTAATATAATTTATGTTGTCTTGCTTGTTAGTAATATGTAATTTCAATTACTTTGATTGTAAATATATTTTTTTGATTAACTAACAAAATATTAATACCTCATTTTATCAATATTATGATAATTTACCATGTTTTTAATTCTTGTTATAACGTGAAATTATATATGTGCTTATATGATTTGTTCAAAAGTTTTATTCGTAAGAATTATAAATAAGGGCTTCTTATAGTGCAATGATTAAAATCTCTTATTGACTCACAAACTCTCGAATAGGTATTAGAGTGATATTAATTACAACTTATACACTATGTTAAATGTCGTATCATTCACTATGAGATAATGAGAATAGATATATATTAGTATATCATTAGAGAATAATGTACTTGATCAATGACTCGAAACAAATATATGGAGTGCATTTTTAACTTTCAATATTTTTATAATCATGTTAAGTTTGTGTGAGCCTTAAACCTAAAAAGATATAGATACTTTATACATATTGTAATACCATTGAATCATATCATGTATAAGATTGTGTGTTTTGAAATAGTTACAAATCATAATTATCATCCAACCCCATAGCAAGAAGAAGAAAAACCACCTTTTAGCCACCAAATAACAATTTTCTCGTCTAAAAATTCTTTATACACAAAAGTGTTTGTGTAAGATACTAATAAATGTGTTCATTTGAGTTTGGGAGATCCTTGCTTGGGTATTGTGTGTGTGGACAAACTACAAGTTGTGACTAACATGTCATAGTTCATAGATCACCTACGTGCTTAATTTGGAGTTTGATTTCCGAAGGTAAAAATTCATACAAACTCCCCCCATATTTGTTATGCAAGTCAGAAAATTTTGCATCATACACTTAGTGAAACCTTACATTGCTATATCTATACTACGATATTAAATATTAAGGTTTAATATAGCTAATGTTAGCATTTAATGTTATATTGCCATATTATCCTTATTTTATGTTTTCTCTATTTTAATTGTACATTTTAATTTTTTTCTTTTCTCTAAAATAACATTTGATTTTTTTTCCTCTTCTCTGCTTTTGCTTCTAATTTATGTTCTCTCTTTCATAATTTTTAAATATAATAGTGTAGGATTTTTATTTTTTTTCCAAAGAGCTTCAATAAATATAATTTAATAATACCAATAATATAAAAATATATTTCATTCAAATAATTCATTTATAAAATATTACTTTATTGCACACGCAACAAATGCGCCAAAATATTAGCATGTAATCATGATTGGATTTGTGATAAGATATAAAATAATGATTAGTTTTTATGATATATATATATATATTTGTGTAAGTATGTGTGTATATATAAATATTGATTTGATTATAAATAAATATAATAATTAAATATTAAATACTTGTGGCTATGTTTGGGAGGGGTTTTGCTGGGATACGGTATTTGATGGGCTGTGTTAGAATGTATAGTGTATTTGAAAAAAATGTTTTGATATAATAAATAGCATGATTTATTTGAATTTATATATTTAAATATGTATAAAATATATAATAATGATTAAATAATGTAATAGTATATATGAATAATTATTATTTTTTAGAATATAAATATGTATAAATGTAAAAATAAATATGTGTGTGTATAAGTATTGATTTGATTGTAAATAGATGTAATGATTGAAAAATAATTAATTAGTTCTGCATGTAATAAAAAAAAATTTGAAATTAAATTTAAAAATAGATTTTATAGTATAAGATGTTTAATTATACGAAATTAATAAAACAGATCAAGCTGAAAGATGACTAACAAACATAGCTTGTGCATGTGTATAAGATGGCTGAAATTGAAACAATCATGGCCAAATGGTCTTTCCTATGGTCTTCGCTAGTTAGGCCATAAGGTGTTACACATGCATGGCCTGTTGTTCCTCAATTATTTTGGAACAAAGCTTACATCAGCATCGACGTCTGTCAGGCTCCCTGGGAATAAAGCCTTTTTCCAAATCTATTTCATCCCTTTGTATTTTATATTATATGTCCCAAAAAAATATATTTTTTGATTGCCATCGACTTCAGCATTAATTGGCACACAGAAAAAGTTGCACATTTTCTATCTATACAGATATAAATTTATTTATAAATTATAAAATTATTTTATTTTAATAATAACAATAATATTTTAAATTGAAAGTATAAAAAATTATAAAATAAGAAAATAAACAAAGTTCAAAAATTTTTGAAAAGAAAAACAATTGAGAAAGTACAAATAAAAATAATGAATTAAAAGGTAAATGAGAAATTAAAATAGAATAATAAAAAAATTTTAAATAAAAATAATTGTGTAATTTGATTTTATATAATTAAAATTTTTTATTAATTTAATAATATAGTATAACATTAAGAGAAAAATCAATACATGTGTGTGTGTGTGTGTGTATTTAATTGGTGGGTGCTGGGTCGCTAATGGTGGTCGTCGAGATAGGATTAGTCGTTATAAGTAATTTAATAATTACTTCAGTGGAGTGTGCGATACTTTGTACTGAAGTAATAATTGGCCTCATCACATGTCCAATTATCCGTAAACATCATTGACTATGGCACGAAGACCCAAGACTAGAATCTTGGATTCATTATATAAATTTGTACTACTAAAATTATATGTAAATTTATTTATAAATTATACAATTATTGTATTTTATATAAAATAATAAAATTATTTAAAATTAAGGGTATAAAAAATAGTTAAAATAAAAGACTGAAAAATGATAAAAAAAAAGAAATCGGAAAGAGAAAAAATTTGAAAGAGAATATATGTAAAATAAAAGATTGAAAAAGAAAAAGAGAAAGAGAAGAATTTAAAAAATTAAATAATTGAAGGTAAGAGTAATTGTATAATTTAACATTATATAACTAAAAGGTCTTCTTTCTCTATACTCTTTATATAAACTCTTCTACCTTAGGCCTTTGGCTGGCACAAAATGATTTCTTCATACTGTACTTATTACTATTTAATGCATAAATTTCTTTAGCCCCTCACATCTTTGCAATTGAAAACCGTGTCTCTTCCCATTTAGTAATAATAAAGTATAGAAAATAGTAATGTTATATTATTATTTATATTTGAATAATTGAATATATTTGGTCCTTTAATTAATGGAAATTGAATAAATTTGTTAATAAGGACAATTTTATAAATTTACAATTTGCAACCAATCTACTCTCAAAATTTTAATAATATAGTATAGAGATATGTGTGTGTGTTTATTTGTCAATCAATTAATTTATTTGAGCCACCACTAATTGTAACAAAAATATAAGGCTATGTTTGTTTTCTCGTTTAGGTGGAGATGAAAGTGAAGCAGATTTTGATGATAGGATAATTATGTTCGGTGGTAATATGTAAGAAGGAGAAAAAATTAATAATGCTTTAATTTGAGCATTTTTAGATATATTTAATATATAATAATGATTAAATAATACGATGGTATATAAGTTTATATAATGTGTGTATGTGTGATTTGTGTACGTGTGGGGGGTGGGGGGGGAGGGCTGTGTATACACACACACAAGTATTGATTTAATTGTGAATAGGTGTAATAATTAATTATATATATATATATATATATGAATGGAAAACTTTAAATTTAAATTTGAATAAAAATTTGTTAAATAAGATTTTTGATTAATAAATATTCAAGTGAATATAAATAGTGGAGAATTGAGAAACAAAGATAGCCATAGGATCATTGATTAGAATTTGTGACCTTGTTGCTAATGTGTGTTGGGACTTTTTCTTTGTATGTCTTCTCTCGCTTCTTTGCCATTAGTTGTCATCAAATTTATTAATTGGGGTGTTAATAAAGCAAATTATTCAATGAGCTTGATCATATTTAATAATATTTTGGAGTTTAATCAACTTGACCTTGACTTGTTTGTACCCCTAATCTAGCTTTGTTCACAATCTTGCCTCATTATACCATTATTGGCAATCACATGCCATCACCCACATGCATTATAACCTAATCCCTAGTTACGCTATAAAACTCAGTACTTGTGCTATCTCTCTCAAGATAACATTCCTTTTCCTCTACTTTGTGTTTAATTTGGTCACATGAATGCTTTCCTCTAACTAAATCAGTCCCTGTAGTTTCATTGCTACTTCCTTCAATAGGAGGCCTTTCATCCCCACATTCATTTTTTTGTAACAGTAGCAACTTTTATAAGCTCTTCCTTATTTCCCTCTCTCACAACATTATCTTGAAAAAGTTCAAATATGCACTCTAGCCCTTGCTTCATTTTCAAAAGGAAAATGTTGGCTAAAGTTCTTTCATTCTCTAGCCTTTCAAAGCTACATGCCTTCATTCCTATGAGTAGCTCTACAAGGACTATTCCAATGCTATTAACATCACTCTTCTCGGTCAATTGGTTGATTGACATGTATTTTGGATCTAGATATCTGAAAGTCCCTTGTACCATGGTACACAACTACACTTGATCCATAGGAACCAATTTTGAAGCTCTAAAATTAGACAAGTTTACTATGAAAGTATCATCTGAAAGAATGTTTGTTGATTTTACATTCCTGTGTAAATGGAAGTAAAAGCATCATAGTCTAATTATGAGAGCATGGCAGCAATTTTTGTAGTTATTTTTAGATACATGTCCCACGTAATTTACTTTGCCTTATTGTGTAGGTGTTCATAAAAGGTGCCCTCGTTGATAAACTCATACACTAGAAGAGGTACTTTGTTTCGAAGCAACAACTGAGGAGCTTCACTACATTCCTATGTGTGGAGGGCCGTCTACCTAACAGGCCCTCTTAATGCAATGCAGAACCTACTGCAACCCTGTGCCGAACAAGACATCACTCGTTGCTGCTAAGTATAGGGCTTTGTACATACTTGTAAATATTTATTATTATTTTATATTTATTTTTAGATGTGCTTCCTCGACTTTTTAATGTCTTCTGCTGTCATTTGACTTTTTTTTGCCAAGCCTATTATAGGGGAGTAAGGTGTTAATGAAGTTTTGAGTAATCATCGTGTTGTTGTCGTGTTGTCGCTGTGTAGCCTGTGATTGTTAGAGTGGCCCTTCTTTCTAACCGTCGCCCTATGTAAATTGATCTTTTAATCAATGCAAGTAAATTTCTCTTATAAATCGTGTATATAACTACTGCTTTCTTTACATTCTGTCGGAACTATCGGGATTGTGCCCTGAGGTAGTGCACAATTAGTCGCATGGTGCCCCTTTGTCCTTATCCTCAGAAGGAGCTTCGTGACAGTTGGTATTAGAACTTCGGTTTTGATCAAGGTCGAGGCGTAGGATCTTGGATGCCACTGCATCAGCGAATGTGCCAGGGAGGCAATGAAGTAGAAGCCCCGCCACGTAAGAATCTAACAACCAAGCAGCGATTGGAAGCCCTGAAGGAGCAGGGTTCCCGGATGGATTTTGTAGTAACGACCTTGGAGGAGAAGGTCGAGAGTTTGAAGGTCGAAGTTACGGACCCTCAAGCCCAATTAGCCGAGAGTCGGGAATTAGTTGAGAATCAAAGAGCTGGTACTACTGGAGAGCTCTGAGGAGAGATGGAATCGATGTCCATTCACATTGGACTACTCCAACGGGTAGTCGACAATGCCCCAGTACTGGCCTAAGACCTTGGACTGAAAATTCGAGTTCTCAAATCGCAGCTTTATGGAGGCACCCGAGATGCCAAAAAGGTAGAGAATTTCCTCTTTGACATGGAATAGTATTTGCTGGCGGCCAACATTATTGATGAGGCTAGGAAGGTCACTACCGCTACTATGTACTTGATGGACGATGCCAAGCTATGGTGGCACACCAAATATGTTGACATTCAGGCTAAGCGAGTGTGTCTGGATACGTGGGAGCAGTTGTGAGATGCTATTTGGGATCAGTTCTTCCCAGAGAATGTAGAATACAATGTCAAAAGGGCATTGCGGGAATTGAGGCAGTTAGGGAGGGTCTGGGACTATGTGAAGTGATTCTTAGCACTTATGTTAAATATTCGGGACATGTTCGAGAAGGACAAACTCTTCACTTTCTTGGAATGCTTGAAACCCACGGCACGATTGGAGTTGCAGCACCAACGGGTAGTGGACTTAAGCTCCACCATGGGTGCGGCCGAGCGACTCATGGATTTTCAGGACGAATCCTGTAAGGAACATCTGGCAACGAGTGCACCCCAATAAAAGGAGAACTATGGGAGGCAGTTCAGAAATAATTCAAGTAAAGGTGGGGGAGACTAACAGTCTCAAACATCTATTAATCCCCAAAGTAACCCTAAGAATAGATTTACCAATAGCAAGCAAGGTACTGCACTAAGAAAGACTGGGTGTTTTCTTTGCGATGGGCCACATATGCTTTAAGACTGTCCGAAAAGAAAACTAATGAATGCTTTATCAAACCTAAAAGATGCAGGGCTATCAAAACAAGCTCCACCCCCAGTGCCCAAATCAGATGAAAGTGAGTCAGATGTTGAGGGAAATAATCTTTGTGTCATCTCCCTTTGGTGTGGGACCATTTCTTATCAAGTAGCAGCAAATTGTAAGGAAAGGTTTGGAGTTGGACCATTTGCTCCAACACTAGCAGGGAATCCTTCCAGCGAGGGGAGCTCTAAAGGCCACAAAAGGAATGGACTGATGTATATGGACGTGAAGATCAATGGTAAGTCCATTCAAGTCATGATCGACACCGGTGCCACTCATAATTACTTGGCCACCACAAAAGTGGAGAGATTCGGGTTAGCATTGGAGAAAACGGTTGACGGGTTAAAGCCATCAATTCGACAGTCCAGCCTATTGCCAAGGTGGCAAAAGGGGTAAAGACAAAAACTGGGGCCATTCAAGGGAAAAACTAACCTTTCTGTTGTTCAAATGGATGACTTCAAGCGTATCATTGGGCTTGATTTTTTGAGAAAAGTAAAGGCGATGGTCTTACCATGTGGAAAAGCACTGATGATGGTAAGAAACAAACCCTTTATTGTTTCCATTATTTCTGGCCGACTTGAAAGGAAGAGCTTGTTAGCTATCCAATTTAAGAAGGGATGCAAGCGCAATTAGCCATCCTATTTATGCACCCTTCGATTTGAGGAGATTGAAGAATCAGGACCAATTCCTAATGTAGTGAAAAATCTTCTTGGGGAATTCAAGGATGTAATATCTAAGAAACTTCCTCCTAAATTGCCGCCCAAGAGATTTGTGGATCATTAGATTGAATTTCTGCTAGGCACTAAGTCACCTGCCCGGGTTCCATATCACATGACGCAATTAGAACCTGTGGAGCTCAAGAAGCAACTGAGGGAGATGTTGGAGAGCGGTATTATTCAATCTATTAAGTCACCATACGGAGCACCGATCTTATTCCAAAAGAGGTATGATGGATCTCTGAGGATATGCTGTGACTATCGAGCCTTGAATAAGATCACGGTGAAGAATAAATACCCGATACCACTAATTGCTAATTGCTTTGACAGGCTAAGTCGGGCGAAATACTTCTCTAAAATTGATTTGAGGTCAAGATACTAGTAGGTCTGAATCAAAGATGGTGATGAGGCAAAAACTACTGTGGTGATTAGATACGGTGCTCATGAGGGTTATGCCATTTGACTTAACAAATGCACCAGCAACCTTCTGCACCTTGATGAATCAAGTACTCCATGAGTTTCTCGATGAATTTGTGGTGGTGTACTTAGATGATATTTTCGTGTTTAGTGAGACATTGGAGGAGCATTTGGCACACTTGAGGAAGGTCCTCGTTCAGCTCTAAGAGCATGAGTTATATGCAAAACCATCGAAGTGTTCCTTTGCTCAATAGACCATCTACCTTTTGGATCATCTTATTGAACGTTGGAGAATTCAAATGGACCCAAAGAAGGTGCAAGCTATCAAAGAGTGGCAGCCTCCTAAGAATATTCATGAGATACAATCATTCTTTGGATTGATCAACTATTACTAGAGATTTGTGAAATGATACTGTGAGATAGCCAGGCAACTCACCGATCTGATGAAGAAAGTAAAGGAATGGAAGTGGTCATCAGAGCTACAGGTCGCCTTCATGAGATTAAAGATAACCATGACCACTAGACCCGTGTTATCTCTCTCAAACTTACAGAAGCCATTTGAGGTGGAAACCGATACTTCCGATTTTGCAATTGGGAGAGTGTTAACACAAGATGGGCATCCTGTTGCCTTTGAGAGTACGGAGTTGAAGGATGCAGAAAGGAACTACCCAACACATGAGAAAGAGTTGCTAGCTAGAGTCTACCACCTTAGACTATAGTGATATTATTTGCTGGGAGCACCGCTCATGGTCAAAATGGATAACAGTATAGTAAATTACTTCTTGACCCAATCGAAGCTCACATGGAAGCAAGCTCGATGGCAAGAGTTGTTAGCAGAGTTTAACTTTATGTTGGAGTTCCGAGCAAGCTCCAGCAACAAAGCAGCGGTTGCCCTCAGCCTGAGGGCAGACTTGGCCGAGTTAAGGATGGTTGCTGGGCTTTCCTCGAGTAAGGTGGCCACCTCTATGAAAGATCAAATATGAAAGTTGCTCATGTGAGATCTGGTTGTAGAGTGTTTGATCAAGTTGGTGCAACAAGGGAAGACAAAACAATTCTGGCTGGAAGAAGGAATATTGAGGACCAACGGAAACCACCTATATGTTCCTAAAGGTGGTAACTTAAGAAAGTCATTGATCGCAAAATGTCATGATACCCTTTAGGCCGAACACCTTGGAGGCGAGCGTACGTTGGTCCTAGTACAAGGGACTTATTATTGGCCTTAAATGCGGGATGAAGTCGAAGTATATATTCAATTTTCCCTAATTTGTCAGTAGAACAAGGCAGATCACTTGAAACCGAAATGGCTTGCTGGAACCTCTTCCCATTCCCTCACGACCCTAGGAGAGTGTTTCTATGAATTATATTACTAGACTGCCTAAAGTGGGAGATTTAGGTAGCATCATTGTTGTCGTGTATCAATTTTTAAAATATGTCACATTCATTGTAGGCCCAAAGCACATGATGGCGGAGGCAACTGCGCATTTGTTCTTTGGTCTAATTGTCAAATATTGGGGACTGTCGAAGGACATTGTCAATGATCGAGATCCCAAGTTTATTGGAATATTTTGGACAAAACTCTTCAAATTCTTTGGATTCAATGTGAGTATGAGCTCGAGTTACCACCCACAATCTGATGGTCAAACATAAAGCTTCAATTCCATGTTGGAGAAGTACCTTAGATACATTGTGAGTGGTACTTAGAAGAATTGGTGGAAACTGTTGGATGCTACTCAACTGTGCTTTAATGCTCAAAAGAGTTCTACTACTAATTGGAACCATTTTGAGTTCGTCACTAGGTAGCAATCGCTACTCTCATACACTTTGGAGTCCCCGCAAAGTGTGAAATCTTCCCTTGCACAGAGTTTCACTAAAGAGTGGAAGTATAACTTGGAAATCGCAAGAAGCTACCTAAAGAAGACCCAAAAGAGAATAAAAAAACAGGCTGACCAAAGATGACGCTTTGCTAAATTCAACGTGGGGGACCTTGTGTTGGTGAAGGCACCAAACCCATTACTCACAAAGTGTGCTCAGAGTAAAGACCCTTGATTTCTACAGAAATAGATTGGACCATGCTGAGTGGCAAAGAGGATCGGGAAGGTGGCCTACAAAATTGAGCTGCCTCCGTGGTGGAAGACACACATTGTTTTCCACATGAACTAGCTGAAACCTTTCATAGCAAACCCAAAGGACGCCGACCGCATGAGAGAGACCTGACCATAGTGTCCATTTTGGGAAGGTGCTGAAAAGGGTAGCTGAAGCAATCATGGATCACCGAGTCATAAAGACAGCGAAGCAGGAGATCAGTGAGTACTTGGTGAAGTGGGAAGACTGCTTAGAGAATGAGAATACTTGGGAGCGGGTGACGGGTCTCAAGACGCTACAACCCCTAGTGGAAGCATTCATGGCTTCAAGGGCGTCGAGAGCGTTGCCATCTCAAGTGGGGGAAAATGTGGAGGGCCGTCTACCCAACAGCCCTTCTGACACGATACTGGCCCTGCTGCAGTCCTGTGCTGAACAAGACATCACCTATTGCTATTAAGTCCAGGACTTTGTACATACTTGTAAATATTTGTAATTATTTTGTATTTATTTTTAGATATGTTTCCTCGATTTTTTAATGTCTTTTGCTGTCACTTGATTTTTGTTTGCCAAACCTATTATAGGGAGGTAAGGTGTTAATGAAGTTTTGAATAGTCATCGTGTTGTCGCCGTGTAGCCTGCAATTGTTAGAGTGGCCCCCCTCTAACCGTCGCCTAATATAAATTGAGCTTTTAATCAATGCAAGTAAATTTCTCTCGTAAATCGTATACGTAACTACTGTTTTCTTTACATTCTGTTGGAACTGTCGAGATTGTGCCTTGAGGCAATGCACAATCAATTTGCGTGTGGGTTCAGGTGGACATAGTCAGTTGTGGAATAACTACGAGCCACACGGTGCCTCTTTGTCCCTACCGGGAGGAGCCTTGTGATACTATAGTTAATTTAGGATAAAACAATCACCTCATTGATGAATTGTTGAATTTAGTTCTTGATGGCTACACTGAAATTATTTGGGAAGGAGCCTTTGTACAT